>JARTUT010000878.1:1200000-1800000 GCA_030674115.1 Micraspis discolor | reverse complement strand
TTCGAATACAAGAAAGAAATTGAAAAAAAACAGTTCATAATTTTTCAGTATAGACAGACTTTCTTTGTTCATTGGTTTAGCTCTATTCGTCTAGTTACGAAATAGCTTCAGTTCTTTACGAATATATATACGTGTGATGTAGATTCTTTTTTTATTTTTGAGTGACCGATATTCATCCTATGATTCTTCAAAGAGAAATGATCAGATGAAAATAATGATAGTTATTATAATCATCATGAAATATTTCGAGGAATCATTGTAACACTTTAACCATCCTACATATTTTGATGATAATTACTGATGAATACTCATTATTACTGATGATAGTTATTATAATATTAGAAATTAAGAACATGTGCTCTGAACAATGGAATGTTGAAGTTCATTGTCCCTGAACAAATAATTTCTGTACTTTTAACTTCAAACACTGGATTTCCATTTCAACAATGATCATGATATCTTGAAATTATTGAATATAAACTTTGATCTAGGAAAATACGATGCATTTGTGAGGTTAGGTTTCTGGATTCGAGAAAACTGCTGCAAACTCTGTGATTTGTTAACATGTTTGATATATATTCATGAACATGTTTATTATTATCATTTTTTTTTAGATTTTGAGTATTTATTATACATATATACCCAAATGTTATCCAATATTTTTCTCAAAATACTTTTTTTTATTGACTATGACCAATTGAACATGGCTGAGGCCGAATGTGTGCCTTTATGTAGTGATAGAATTTCGACTGCGAAGGACAAACTGGAATTGTAGTATGCCACAATTTTCATGAGCATAAACCTCAATAAGGACCTCAAATGGAAAGATCCAACCTCATATGGGCCATACATAGTTTCAGGGTTTCTGAACAATACATTTATGAATAATTCACTGTTCTCAGAATTAATTAATTGTTTTTTATGAAAATAATAATTTTCTGTGGGAGCTCAGTGCTTACAGATAGTGTTCATAGCCCAACAGCAATATTGAGCAATTAACAGCAATATTGAGCAATTTGCAGAAAGTACTTGATATCAGGATCAATGAAATTCTGAACATCCATATACAAATGCATGTCTCTATTCTTTCTACTATCTGCAAAAGGGTGTGCAATTCATGAATGCCAACTCACTGGTTTCCTTGGGATATCTTCAAATGTTGAGCATTTGGGTGTTTCAGGTAAATCTGGAGATGATTCATAATAGATTGTGAGAGCTAGAATGTGGCTGAATTCTATACACATTTCAGGAATCATAAACAGGCCTGTGCTGTGTGATAACTATATTTGAAAACTGGTTGCACTTTGTTTCAATAAATATCTTTATTATAATCTTTCTAATATACACGGTGAGTCATTGATTATTACCTACAATAATTTCAATCAGAATTCATGAGCTTAGAAAATTTTTTCCCATGGCAATTTTTAAAATTCTCTATATTTAAAAAACACAAGGTGTAGGAATTGAATAAAAAAATGCATTTTTGGCGCTCTTGTTCACCCGAACAGAGTGCCTATCATTTTGCCCGAATGTCTGTAATTTTGGAATATCGAGCCGAAAATGGTCTCAATCGATTGGGTTCGACTCCTGATGAAGAATTCGTGGCGAAAGTTGAGTCTGTCCGGCCGGCCGTCCGGCCGGCCGGCATATCCTCTCTAGCATCCAAAAGGAATCAGCTAGAGTTTTCAAATTTTCAGAATAGGTTAATTGTCCAAATATCTCGGTCAAGTTCGTTATTGGGCCAAATCCGTCGGATGGTTCAGTAGTTATGAGCAACTGAAATTTTGTTTCCTCAATAACTACTAGAATATCCATCCGATCAAGTTGATACTTGGAATGTTATTGAGGAGGCTGAAACGAAATGGCTTGCAAAATTTCGCAGAAATCGCCACGCTAGAAAATTTTAAAAAATTCCCAAAAAAAATTTTCAATACTTAATATCTCCTAAGACTTCATTTAGATTTAAATAAAAATCCGTATATATATTGAGGTTACCGATATCTTACTCATCCCCAAATTTCATTGTCGTAGCTTTTCCCCTTCTGAAGATATGATCATTTTTTTCATTTACTCAAGAAAAAAATAGAAATGTCATGAAGTCCGAGCTTTGTCATTGAAAGATTTGCCATCACAGATCGATATTCGTTTGACAACTTGCGGACCTAGATATCAGTGTCAGTTGGCGTAATATCAATCAAAATTTTCATAGAATTCATAGAGGTAGAATTCGATGTCGATGACGTTGTCAAAATTCAGAAAAGCACAGACGTAATATTAAACAAAAATTTTTTATCATAGAGAAAGAATTTGATGGCGTTGTCAAAACTCAGAAAAGCAATGACGTAAGTTTTTAGGAGAAACATAGAACAAAATTTGGTGAAAATTATGAGTAGTTATTTTCAAATTGAGATAAAGGTTTGTTTATTCATTAGGCTTTCATATTTGCATCACATTGTCCCATAGTACGGAAAAAGACTATTGTTCACCCGATCAGAGAGCTTATAGATTTGTTAAGGTTTGAATATTCACTCGCAAGTAGGTCAACAAGAGCGCCAAAGCAATCTGACCTCACGTCAGTGCTTTCTAAATTTTTCTTTATAACTTCGAAATGGCCGATGTTGATAAGTTTTGTAGTTGTGACTTTACTGATCAATGAAATGGCGAAAGAACGCTGAAAAATAAAATTTTTTTAGTGGTGAAGATGTGAGATTTTGCTCTTAACACTCTCATTAATGAGATGTAATCATTACTCTTTGATTTATCTTATGTTTTGAGATATCTGTATTTTAAAAATTTTCCTTAACAAGTCAAAGCCAAATTTTTTGTTTAATATTTCCATCATTTTGATTAATCAATTCAGATCACTGTAAAAAGTCATTTCTTCTCAAATTGAATGTAGTAGTCAGAGACTCACCTTGTATATGTATGTATGGTAAATGTTACAATGAAAATTGTTATTGCTAAAAATTGGCCCAATATACAGGGTGTATATAAGTGTGAAATATTTAAGGAGGTGATTCCTCATAAAAAAAGATAGGATCTTTCCTATAAAAAACTTCATTGGAGCATCCCTTGTTGAGATACAGCCCCTCATAGGAGTACATAATATCTGTATAACAATTTTTTTCACTATCTCCAAAAAAGTTACAATATTAAAATCAACCTAAGGTTTCCTACTAGCAAAAAGACACTTATCCAGTTATTTATTTGGTTTACCCCATGGTTGTAAGGGTGGGAAACGCAACCCCTAAAGTTTATTTCCAATGTAACTTTTTGTCTTATTATTTGTTTACCATTTAAAAATTTATTTCCGATAGCCTGTTTCATTCTAAACAAAAAATGTCTCATGAGTTTTTTGCCCAAAATAAATCAGTTAGCGGCAAAAAATTATTTTACGAACAACTACAGAGATGGGTACATCGTCATAAATGCGAACTGGATTTATTATTATTCTGTAGTTAGTACCTGCATTAAACGACTAAATGGTAAAAACAAAACTAATTTATTAATAACAAAACACACAATACGCTTCTGCGTATTTCCTTTTATTGCATCTACGGAGTCAAATCTGATTCCCCGGAGCGTTAATTTCAGCCAGAAAAAAAAGTCATATGGAGCTAGATCAGGCGAATGAGGTGGCTGGTCGATGGTATTTATCCAATGTTTGGTCTTAAAATCGTTAATAATCGTGGCTCGATGAGATGATGCGTTATCGTCATGCAAAATTCACGAATTGTTTTGCCATAAATCTCGCCGTTTTCGGCGAATATTTTTCGCACGATCCTGAATGTCTGCAGCTACCTGTATCCGGTACTATTTTTGAAGAAAATTCATCTTTGACGGAACGAGCCGAGCGATGACGGGCTGCAAGCCCAATTGGTTCATCAAAATTAAACGAGCGGTTTCACTTGAGATGTTGGGATCACGAGGTATCTCGGCATTTCGAGCACAATCTTTCTTGATTTTTTCGGCTATATCGCCGGTTGAAGAAGTCGACGGTTGTCCTGAACGAGGTAAATCTTCGACGATCTCTCGACCGTTTTTGAAGGCTTCAGTTTTCCATAATAATAATAATAATTTATTGGTCCTTAGAGACAAAATACATGTATAGGACAGGTCAATAGAAAAAAGAAGAAATACATAAGCTTAGAATCAGACAAAACTATTCTCTAAAATAATCAACAACAGAATAATAGCCCTTGGAACATAACATAATCTTGATAGTCTTCTTGAATTCACTTAATCTGAGACATTTGATACTGCTTGGCAGATGATTAAAAAGCTTAATGCATTGATAGAGTGGCGATAGTTCGAACTTTGACGTATTGTGTACCGGAATGCAAATAATGTGATCACTTCTTGTATTGTATGTATGAAAACTTGAAATATTGGTCATATAATTTTCATTTTCTTTAACATATACAAGGCACTTGTAGATGTAAATACATGCCACCGTGAGTATACCACTTTCCACAAAGGTTTGTCGACAGGAAGACCTTGGAGGTATGTTGAAAATCGTACTTAAAATTCTTTTCTGTATTAAGAACACCCTTCGAACGTCCGAGGAGTTACCCCAAAGCATGATATTGTAAGATATATGGCAATAAACAGTACTGTAGTAAATGTCTATAAAAGATCTTAACAGGAGCGTACTCTTCATTCTGCTTATTGCATAGTATGAGCTATTCAGCTTCCTACAAACAGCATCGACGTGCATGCTCCACCTCAAACCCGAGTCAACGTAAATGCCGAGAAACTTGCAAACATCCGCGGATACGATGATATTATCCAAGTGGCGAATGGTCAACTGCTGGCCACCACCTCTCAGAGTGAAGTGAACACACTGAGTTTTTTCAATATTTAACATCAATAAATTTGAATGACACCACTCAATAAAGCAATGCACCAAGCGATTACATAATGCTTGCAATTCATCAAAACTTCTAGACGAAACTAAAAAGGTGGTGTCGTCAGCAAACAAAATTATTCTACAAATCTTAGTCATAGATGAATTATGACGGAAAAGATCACAGTCAGCCATCATACTTCTCAAATTCTCCGGCAAATCATTGATGAATAAAAGAAACAGGAGCGGTCCCAGGACCGAGCCCTGAGGAACTCCAATTCTCAAGGTATATTCATCAGATATTTAATCCATAATTTTTACACTCATAGCCCTGCCCTCAAGATAGCTGGACAACCAATTCAGGAACACACCCCTGAAACCCAAATTATAGCATTTATTCAATATAATTTTGAAAGAGAGACTATCAAACGCCCGAGATAAGTCAAAAAACAGTCCCGCGACATAGGAGCCATCATCAAGACATCGATACAAAAATTCCGCAAAAAAAAGTGCTCCAGACTGAGTTGAGCGGCCCGACCGAAACCCATGCTGTGCGTTAGCAAGTATATGATATTTCTCCAAATATTTCATCATCCTGTTGAATACTATCTTCTCAAAAACTTTAGAGAAAACACTCAAGATGGAAACTGGTCTGTAGTATTCTACACTGTGCGCATCGTCTTTCTTGTAGACCGGTACAACAATTGCCCTCTTGAGAATGCTCGGAAAAACGCCAGAACTTATTGAAAGATTGATCACATGGGCCATATGCGGGGCAATATCGGTAGCAATCTACTTCAAAATACGAGACGAAATAGAATCTATTCCGCTACTCTTTTTATTCTTCAGAGACTTGATAGTTTCAAGGATTTCAATCTCTAAAACAGGATGGAAGAAAAAATTAGTATTTAATATTTTTGAGGCATTAAACGGAGACTGCATAAGCTTTATCCAGAATTCGCAACTAATCGAAATTTCGTTTAAAACACAAAATTCGAGACAAACGCAGACTACCACTGAGATCGACTGGTTTCAACAGCTGTCGTAAACAAATTAGTTAACAGAGCGCGCTCATGTTTGGCATAGTAATTACGGACAGTCCTACCAACATACAGAAACTTCAAATACTTGAAAATACTCAACGCAGGTAATTTAAATGATAAAATTTTGATACTTTTTTGTCAGAGTGTTTACTCTTACAGCAAAGTTCCAATGTTTTAGCAGCATGAGGCTGCACCTATGAGCGTCTATTTAAGAGGTGAAAATACTCGTTACTACAAGCCATTTTTTTTTGTATAACAATTTTTTAAAAACTACTTACTTAATGGTGTTTCTCTATTTCAGTGTCGTAATGAGTTCATTGCAGTACTTAAAACAGTGCTGTAATGAACTCATTACAGCATTGTTTTTAGTTATATTTTTCGTTTTGTGGTTGACAGCACTGACATCCTTTCGAATGTCAACACGAGTCCTTTGCATGTCAATTTTCGTATCAGTCACACCAACTGCGGAAATAAAATATAAAAGGCACTAGGAGGTATAATCTGAATTTTTCATTGAATTCCAATAAGTTTCTCACAATTCTTGACTGAAATAGAGAAAATATCGTCTAATACTCGTTGCAGAAGGCAATTCCAACACTATCCCAAAACAACCTAAACAACACCTAAAACAATTTCAATTCAATAATGAACATATATTAAATATTTAATCCTCATTTAATTGATTGTTTTGAAGATAATAAAAACTTTTTTTTTATTTCATTCTACCACAAACGTTTAGGAAATACAAATATTCTAAGCAGAATATTATATTCTAAAACATGTTGCAGAGGGCAATTCCAACACTCATGCGTTCAAAAAAATTTCGAATTTCTCATTCGTGTTGGAATAGGTGCCCATTCTGCAACATGTTTTAGAATATAATATTCTGCTTAGAATATTTGTATTTCCTAAACGTTTGTGGTAGAATGAAATAAAAAAAAAGTTTTTATTATCTTCAAAACAATCAATTAAATGAGGATTAAATATTTAATATATGTTCATTCTTGAATTGAAATTGTTTTAGGTCTAATCTGGTAAGATTAATTTCATTTATTAGTTCATTTCTCTGTAAATTATGTTATTTTCCCAAGGCGTGCGGTGAAACCTGGTGATGGAATTTATGAAGAGTAATGAGGATTATGGGATGAAAATTTGACTCTTGGTGTTGTTGGCAATAATGGATCTTTCTTGAAAATCGCGTTCTATTTCCAGAACTTCCAATCACTCCCCAAAACTCTAATCTGATTTTTACATAGTTATCACAATTGGTGGAATGTCATTTAACAATTAATCCGCTATCAAGTTTCAAATCTACCAACCAATCATTCAATTTCTCCCAACCATTATGGGCGAAAGCAAAAACTGAATGAAATTTGTTGTCAAAGAAGTTATGGATGCTAAAAAGAGGATTTAGCTTGTAGTTGATTTAAACAAAATTTCTATAGACTTGCCGTTCACTCATTTTTTTTTGTAGGTTGAATCATTTATGATAGATCAAGAGTTTGAAGAGGAGCCAGCTGCAAAGTTCCTGTTAAATGACGAAGATAGAGCAGTAGATCCTGAAACTCAAGCAAGATTAGAAGCTTTATTACAGGCAGCAGGTTAGTAACTAATATGATTAAGTGATAAATCAAACAAGTGATCGTATAGTCAGAATATTAGATCTGGTGTTTCCACTACAATAAGCCTTTTCAGGCTTTTAACTATCTCGGGTTGTATCTAGAACGTTAGTATCACTCATCTTATGTAATTTATCTTTTATTTGTTCTGCTTCCTAGAAGTTACAAGTTTGCTTTATTCCAATAATCAATCAGGAGTTGAACAGAAATAGAAACTGAATGATTCTGAACAATTCAGTCGTGGGAACCTTCAAAAATTAATTGAACGCACTTGTGTTCATACATATAGTGGGTTGTCGGTGGTCCAAGCATTTTGGATCATATAAATTTGGATTTTTTCATGCAGAGATGTGAGTTTCAGAAGGAATTCATTATTTGGCTACAATATTTTGCTCATTAATTGCTGCAGTTTGGATCAAATGCTTTAGTGCAAAACAAATCTAATATTTGCTTAGAAGTTCTATTGGAAAACATAGTAGCATGTGTATTTTGTAAAAGATTTAGCAGATGTCAAGGTGACATGGTACCATACAATTCAGCGTAAGATACAAGAGCTTAGGGAAATCCCTGGCTCCTCACATAAGTGGTAATTTGAAATGTTTACAAAACAACCAGAATATTGAATGGTGAAGGTTTTCTTTCCTAAAGAGTGATCTTCCATAATGGCTAACACTAAATCAAGAAGACAAAAGCAAAAAGGAGATCTAAATAAAAAATTATGTACCAAATCTGTTTGAAATTCACTACCCATTTGAACCCATTGAAAACGTCATGGATAGTCGTAAGAATATCCCCAAATTTATATATAGAAGACAACAATACGACCATGACTTGTTTGCAAATGATTTAGAATTGTCTAGATTTTTCTAACCAGGAATTCAGTCTGCCTACGTATATGGGGTGGGACAGTATTAGACAAAACTGGTTACCAATGGACCGGTGTAGATCTTACGGTTTCAGTAATTACTCTCATTCAATTATGCATCGGTTTTTTCTGTATATACACTATTAAACTAAACAGAGCAATGGTACTCAACAACAGAAAAGACTAAGGCTAGATTTGCTGTGCGTAGAGTGGAAGCATCAGTACCCTAAGATGGCCCGCCTAATTTCAAAAGAATATTACTCCTAGTTTACAGTTTCAGGAGCAGATCATCTAAATAAGCCTTGAATTAAGAGATGTATCTCATTTAACTATGCACTTAGGATAGAAATTGTGTTTGAGAGGAGAATCATTGCAAGTTACAGCTATTGTCCTATATTCCTTGGGATTATTCAAATGCAAACAAGATACCTTTGTTTCGTTGGAGTTGGGACAACTGTCAAATCTATGTATCCACTCTCATAAATAATAAACTTATAATAAAAATATACTTTTCTCATATTCAACCTATTTGGTTTCAACGCCATTTGCAACTTCTTGCTATATACTAAAATATTATGGTAGATTGCACCGAAGAAAATTTCAGAACAACCCACCAATTTTTTCATTGTCTATCAATTTCAGTATTATTTAATTCACTGTTCATAGAAAATTGAGTTTGCATCACTTGTCACTTTGGCATTTTAGAACATGTTTAGAACTTCTTAGGGGCAGTTATGGATTTCAACTTTCTCTCAGTTGCGACAGTAGAGTTTTTATAATGTCTGCAGTTGTGTCCATGATTTTGACAGTTGAATTAGTAATAAAAGTTTCCTATGAACTTCGAAAAAGTTTTGTCAACATATATTATACAACTAATAATATATAACTTGAATCTTAAATATGACACTTTTCCAACAACTTGAGTCATTTTATTTGAACAATAGAGTAAATTGTTATTGTGTTGATAACAACACTATCAACATTTGCAGCAAAATAGAGATAGCTTTCATTACCCTTCAAACAATTTCATTTGATTTCCTGGTCCTTATGTGTTTATATTTTTTCTTTTCTTCCTTGGTTTTGCTATCTTTCAAACTCGCATAGCGTTGTCTCACTTTAATAATAACGTTTTTTTGAATTATGGTCTTCACAATTTACTTCTATCATCTATTGTCATGATAACCTTAGACTATAAAGATAGACAAAGCAGTCCTTTGTAAAATGTCGATTTGTTTCGACTCCCTCATTGAAAGTCCTAACCTCATTGAGTCTCTTGTGAAACCTCAGCCGGCAACACCGCATAAAATCTTTCCATTTATTCGTCTCACAATATCTTCAGGGTCAAAATGATCAGAACAAATGAAAATTGCTTTCTTTGGGCAAATACTTGACCATCCCAACAGCGAAGCCCAAATTCTTTTTCATTCATCGTCATCTGGGAACCTTATTTCAAGAAAACCTCATTTTATCTTATAATAATCTCACTGAAAACTTCCTTATTAAAAGTTCTTACGCTACTGAACATGTAAATTACTAAATACTTCGTTTCTAACTATACACTTACCTATGGAACGATAAATTCGGATTAAAATTCCTGTCTTTGCTACAACTTTCACACTTACAAACCATTTTTAGTGCGATGAAAAGTAATAAACAATAAAAAATATGAAAAACCTAACTCTGACAAATTTTCTTCAATATGCGTATTTATTTTCGATACAGAGGTGGCAACGTGTGTCATCTAAACATCATGTGACCTTCAAACTGTCTAGCAGAGAATGTGGCAGCGTTGTCTTGACTTTCGCCTGAATTTCTTTCAATCTGCGGTCTCTGACATAAAATAGCAGAATCAACTAAAGTTTTTCTTTTATTTCCTGCTAATATATTCGATAAAACAGTTTCAATTCAAAATATAAAATTTTATACAATGTTTTGAATGCAGACTGGAGAAAAGTTTTTATTCACAATAGAGAAACCTACTATTTGCTCAGTTTGGCAACATGAAAATGACCTGAGTGGACCAGCTCAATACGTTACAATCAACCAGCTCTAAGTTTCAGATGCGACACGTTTCAATGTAAATAAAGTAGTCTATTCTTATATAGTCTAAGATGATAACCTAGTTCATTTATTTGAGTTCAGTTTTGATATCATGTGGAAGATTTTGAATTATATATATATGTATCTGTATTTCAGCATATTATGAAGTTATTTATAGTTCTTAAAAATGGCTCTGCAGTGAAGTCATCATTGTTTTTTATGTCTTTTGTTTTGTGGTAGTCAACACTAACAATCGATCTTGACAAATCATAAGCCATGTCAATTGGCCTTATGAGACAGGGAGCATTCCCTAAATCAACTGAAGGTACTGATATTAACTGATCCTGTAGGAAGCTTTTAGATAGAGGACACTTACCAGTTGATAGCAGATTATATATTTTTATATATTATATAGTAGCTAATGGGGGAATCTTTGTCATTCACTTAATAAATAATTAGTAACCGAAATAATGGACCATTTACGAATTGCACCCTTATTATTTCGAAACGTAAGCATCAAATTTGAATTCCCTGAACTGACAACTTTCCTAGCAGCCATGCGAACTGTAAATACGAGGCATGTTTTTTAAGTAAGTACCGTTTTGCGATTCCGCCGCCGTAGCGCTACGGTCGGCGTTCCGCGTAAGCGCGCTGGTTACCTACGTCTCTTGTCTACGCACTGACGCCATTACAGTCTGATTCTTCATTGTATTCGTTGTTTACTGAGTGTTTAAGATGCCTCCGACAATCGTGAGTCCCGCTGATTGTGAAGTACGGGCTGTTATACGATTTCTTAGTGCTAAAGACGTAAAACCGATCGATATTCATCGTGTGATCTATGAGTGATGGAATGGTAAGGAAATGGGTGAGATGGCCGCACAAATGTGCATGATGAAGAACGGAGTGGGCGTCGTTCGGTCGTTAATGAAGATTTGGTGCAGAAAGTGGACGAAAAGCCCTGATCTGGCACCCAGCGACTACCTTTTGTTCCTGCACTTGAAGAAACACCTGGGCGGTCAGCGTCTGCAAGACGAAGTCAAAACATTTGTGACACAGTGGTTAACAAGTCAGGCGGCAGAATTTTATGAGGAGGGTATCCAAAAACTGGTGCCACGTTATAACAAGTGCGTCAATATTCACGGAAATTATGTTGAAAAGTAGATTAAGATACAGGCTTTCATATAAAATAAAATTATTGCGATATCTTTACACGTCTTTTTTTTAATTCCAAAACTGTACTTAAAAAACATGCCTCGTAGACGTCGCACGCTGCCGAACGCGAAGGCCCATTGAGCCTCTTTGTCGCTCGTCCCGCGCTCTCGCTTGCACTTCAAGTCTTAAATGGAACGCCTCAGAGCGAGGTAACGTCGCACGAGTCGTGTTTTTTCGTGCCTGCAGCCGGCTCCATCGAATTATAAGACGTTGTCACATCAAAAATAACTCCCAATCTTTTTTCTGTCTTTTTTGGTCAGAGTTGTATGAAATTTTATATGGATATCTTTCACTTATTAATGATAACATCTATCAAACTTCAATGTTCTTACAAAGGCGTATTAGTATCTTAACAAGCGCGCAAGGATCCTGACCGCCCGTCTATACTTTCCAATCGTTTTTCTACGTTATTTTCAAAAACTGCGTCGACTAAAGAAACGAAAAATACCAGAAAACAATTTTCGTGATACGTATTTGTTTTTTCCTTGCTCAAGTATCAGATTTCGGATCTTCAGAAAGGTGTACTCATTCGGGACGCTCTGTATAATTCATTTCAAGTTTATAGAATTGATCGTTATTTACATTTCACTCAAGCGGATTCCTTCTGGCGGCTCAAGTGCATTAAGTGTTGTCTCATTCATCAGGAATGCGAGGAAGTTTTAATTCACTTTCATTTCGAATATGCAGGTTCAATTTACGTTTTGATAGAAGCATCAAACCATTGTTCCGTAGGTTCACGGCATAACTCTACTGTCATATTATTATTTTTTATAACGCGGTACTGGCGAGTCGCGATGTCTGAAATTTCAGAACTCTGTCGAAAATTGTCATAGTTTTATATTAAAAAATTCTATTTTGAATCTATCACGTAAACTTGTATTTTTTCTTATGGACCACCCTATATTTTTTTACATATTCGTGTTTGACATGTGATTTTCTTTTCGAATAAAAACAATAGTTTTTATTTCTCTGTTTGGTGGCTGAATGGTATGAGCACCAGACCGGCAATTTGGATATGCGGGTTCCAGTCCCGTACATTGATGCTTTTTCCGGAAATTCAGATGTCGTCGAATTTTGTCTAAATGCCTAAACCTTAATTCTTTATTTAATTTCACAGACATTCAAATCAATTGAATATTTTTTAATATAAAACTAGGATTCTCTTCGAAAAATTGGCTCAAGAATGTTTTCCCATAAATAAGATGTTCAAAAATTAACATTTACGAGGTAGGGTCCGAAATTTACAAAATTGAAAAATTCCCTTGTATTTTGATGACGAGAAATTGTTGATGATGGAACTCTTATAGAATATTATTTGGGCAATAACCATCATTTAATATTGATCTTCTTCCTAACGTTTCAACAAACATCTTCTGTCGTTTTCAAGGTAAAGATTAGCTTTCACAAAAGCTGACTATCAGAATATTTTTCAACTTTCATAAATGTCAAAAAGACAGACTACTTTTATCTTTCGAACAAGTCCAGATATCAATGTGCGGTGTGCGGCATTCATTTTCTCACGAAAATCTACCTCATAGTATTAAGCTTTTTTCTCTAACTCCTATGGAAAGTGTCCAATTTGAACCACTCTGTATATCTTGTTCTCAAATTGTTTCCTTTGACATCCCGCTTGGAGCCTATCATATGTTCTTTATCCATATGAGGGGACATCATAGCGCGATCCACACAATAAAAGCTATTCTTGAATTAGTGTCATTTCGCTAGATTTCGCACACTAAATTATAGAATATTCTAATAAAAGTTGCAGAAGGGGCACCTATTCCAACACGAATGCGAAATTCGAAAACTAGCGACGAAGGAGCGAGTTTTGGAACGCATGAGTGTTGGAATTGCCTTCTTCAACGAGTATTACACGATATTTTCTCTATTTCAGTCAAGAATTGTGAGAAATTTATTGGAATTCAATGAAAAATTCAGATTATACCTCCTAGTGCCTTTTGTATTTTATTTTCGCAGTTGGTGTGACTGATACGAAAATTGACAGATTATAGAATTTGAATAGTGCGTTCAAATCTCTACATGGTTTAATATTGACAATTGACATGCAATGGACGCGTGTTGACATTCGAAAGGGTAGGATGTCAGTGTTGTCACCCACAAAACGAAAAATATAGCTTAAAACAATGCTGTAATGAGTTTATTACAGCACTGTTTTTAGTACTGTAATGAACTCATTACGACACTGAAATAGAGAAAGTAAATTTTCAAAATGACATATTCCAGCTTATACACTAGAATATGAAATATGATTTTTGTTGGGTAGGTATAAAATGATCTTGAAGATCATCTGAGCAAAAAGAGAGGGAACCCATTTCCATTTATTCCTGATAGATGACACTGTTTGCTATTTATTAAAAATATCTGAAATTGACAATTAGATCTTTTTGATTTACTACACTTTTAAGAATAGAGTTGTTCAATTAAATAACTATTTATTAATTCAATATTCAATCAAAACTAAATCCTGAAAAACAGATGACATATAGATATACAAATAATATCTTGAAATTGACATAATGAACGATTCATTGTTCTGATCCATTTCGGCTACAGCAGGATCAGAATTTTGAATATGCACTTCTTGAAGTCAACTGGCGATACCTAAGACTACACAACTTACATAGACTTTCTTTTCCAAAGTTAACATAACCGTTATGATTTTTAGGTATAGGCCAGTTGGCTGCTAAAGATGGCAAACATTTAGCCGATCCTGAAGTATTGCGGCGTCTGACCTCGAGTGTATCTTGTGCTTTAGATGAGGCTGCAGCGGCGCTCACGCGTATGAGAACAGACAACCCACGTTGTAGCCAAGCCGACAAAGCGTCATTGGTAGAAGCGTGTACCGACGGTGACGTGAGGACTGTGCAGAAACTATTGACAGAAGGCGGTAGGAGCGTCCACGAGACCAGCGAAGAAGGAGAGAGCCTGTTATCCTTAGCTTGCAGCGCTGGATATTTCGAACTAGCTCAGGTTAGTTTTGCTTGCCATATTTCATTGGAATGTCCAATTTGTAATGGTATTCCAACATTTGAGAACAAAGACGAATTTTGGCGATATAACCACAGCTAACTACAATCGTGGTTACTACAGTAACTAAAATTTTCGCGATCTCACATGTAACTACGACTTATCAATGACGTCACACACCTAACTACGTAATCTACCTCGAGAGCAGGGTTAGATGTTGTAGTTACTAGCTCTATCTCATCTAATGTTTGGAATAGAAACATATATCGCCTATCTCAGTGCATCGCTTCTGACGGACATCATCCTAATGATGTGATCTTTAAAATTTATTTGAAAAAATGGGGTGTAATACCGACTCAAGCAGAATAAACCACGTTTTCGTAGATTCTGCCAATTTTATGTTATGTAAATCTTATCTCTACGGTTTAATTATCGTAAAAAAATTGTCTGCTTAAAATGGAATATTCATTGTTTTCAGGTACTTTTAGCCATGCATGCGAATGTGGAAGACAGAGGTATCAAAGGGGAGTGTACTCCACTAATGGAGGCTGCATCTGCTGGTCATATCGAGATAGTTCGATTACTTGTCGCACATGGAGCAGACGTGAATGCACAGTCAACATCAGGTTTGTATTTATCATTTGGAATCATTTAAAGTTGAATTAGTGGTAGATTAGTATTGGTGAGGGGTTAAATTATCGAAATTACTGGTGCATTGTCTTGATTTAGAAGGGCTGGAGTGCTTGACATCAATTGTTAACAAGCCATGAAGGAGGAGTTTGTCATCGAAAAAGTAATTCTATGCACAGGATGAGTCTTTGATTATTACATAAATTCTTGACTTCATGAATCCATATCTGGTTCTAATCTCCTTCCTTACTCTGTTCCTCCGTTCCCCCATTTGCCTGCCAAAAGGTTCCAGGACAACATTTACCATTCTTTTCGCCATTATAGCCAAAATTGTAAATTATCACTACAATAATTCATATATGCTTAAAATTTATATCAGTTCAGTGATATCTTTGAATATCACTTAGAAAATGTTGAATGTCCATATGGAATCGAAAAGAGGTCTCGGGCTGGAGAATTATCAAGCTTTAGACCACCACACCACAGAAGCTTGATGTTACTAACAAAAATAGCACAGAGGAACACGAGCAAGTAATTATTCAAATTCTGAATGATCTCATCTCCAGAAATATTGGGTTGTTCGGAAAGTAATTTCGTTTTTTTTTTGGGGTACATAAAAGACAGTTTTCATATAATGAATAAATATTTTATTAAATTATATATTGGCCATTCTGGTCCAACACCTTTTGCCATCTTTCTGGCAGTAACATAATTCCCCTCTCATAAAAGTTTTGGTCCTTACTGGCAAAAAATTGGTTCAGGTGGTTTTTGACATCTTCACTTGAGGTAAAGGTTTTGCCATCCAAACAATTTTGCAGGGACCTGAACAAATAGTAGTTGGAAGGCGCCAGATCTGGAGAATATGGTGGATGTTGCAGTACGTCCCATTCAAGCTGTAAAAGTTTTTGGCGAGTAACTAAACTTGTGTGAGGGCTCGCACTATCCTGGTGGAACACTACACCCTTCCTGTTGATTAATTCGGGCCTCTTCTCTTTAAGTGAATCATTCAATTTGTCCAGCTGATGACAATAGACTTCTGAATTAATCGTTGTATTGTCCGGAAAAAGCTCAAAAAAACGATTCCTTTGACATCCCACCAAACGGAGAGCATCACCTTTTTTGGTGAATGTTGGCTTTTGGCACGCTTTGAGCCGGTTCATATTTTCTGCTCCGTGACCTTTGCGTTTAACATTTATTTATTTATTACATCCAACAGGCATAATATGCCCAGTTACAGGAGTAAATAATGCACTAAAATATCTTATATAAACAAACACAGAAAATGACAGTTGGTGACAAATAAAAATTAACAGCAACTCGATTTTCAAATAGACAATACAATTGCCTTCTTAACTCACCAACTGAAAAAAAACATCTACTTAAGGAACATTATTCAAGCTTCTACACATCGACACCACAGGACTGTGGATATGGTGCTGTGAACTCGGCACGCTAATTCTGAAGGTTAAATTATATCTTGAGGAGAGTCGAGGCACGTTGAAATCCAGAAGAGAAAGTAACGACGCTGAATCAATAATGTTATTAATTTATAAGCAAAAATCGCATCAGCAACTTCTCTTCGCTTCCTCAGACTAGTGAAATCAAACTCGTTCAGCAAAGAGCGATGGTCGGAATGAACTGGATAAGCCTTAAACCTCTTGAAATACATAAATTTCAAGAACTTTCTTTGAACGGACTCCAATGCTGTAATATATTTATTGTGGTATGGATTCCATACAACACTGCAATATTCTAGCTTACTTCGAACTAAGCAGAAATACACCGCTTGTACAGCTTTTAAATTTGAAAATTCCCGGCAGTTGCGAAAAAGGAAGCCCAATGACTTATTTGCGTTGCAAATAATGCTCTCAATGTGCGGGACGAACGAAAGCCTGTTGTCAAACAAATCACACGCGAGGACACAAATTTCGCTCCGTAAGGACATGGGGCACCCACACATCGAGCTTCGAGGTTAAGCCCATGCCTTTCAAATGGTCATAAACAGTCGAATTCGACAGATTTAATCTCTCACCGATCTCTCGTGTGGTTATTCGCCGATTTGCATCAACTAATGCCTTTATCGCATCTTTGTCAGCTTCGACCGGCCTTCCAGACCGTGGTGCATCTTCGACATCAAAATTGCCGGATCGAAATTTTGCAAACCAGTTCTGGCACTGGCGTACTGTTAACACGCCTTCTCCATACACATCCGTCAATTTTTTCTCGCTTGGACAGCATTTTTTCCTTTTCTGAAGGAAAGAAGTAAAATATGACGAAAATGCTGCTTATTGCTCTCCATATTTAAAAGGGCACCAACCAAAAACTACTGTGTAGAATTAATAGAACTTTTTCACACACAAGCCTTGCAATATCAGCTCTCAAGACATATAATGGTTATGCGGCTTAAGTGTGAAGTTGGTTTCAAAAAACGTAATCAAGTCCTCTGACGGGAGAAAACGAAATTACTTTCCGAACAACCTAATATAACTTTGTTGAAAACAATAATGGTATATATGAGTCTGTAATCGTCTGATAAAAAAGTATTTGATGGATTCGGTCTTTACTTGTTGGAAATTCATTTCAATTACTTGATTTAAGGGAGACAGTCTCAATATACAAAAACTATATTTTCACATCGAAGGTTGTTTCACCATAAAATGGCATTTTCAATGGTTAACCAAAATCAAACGAGGAATTTCACGAGAGATGTTGGACTCACGAGTCATCTCTCACTGCCATGACGATTTTCGATCATAATTTCCTTGAATTTTTATTATTTATATTTAATTGTTAAAGAAGTCGAAGGTCGTCTTGAATAAGAAGGCAAATCTTCGATGATCTGTCGACCGTTTTTGAAAGCTTTGTACCATTTGAATACTTGGGTTTTTGATAAAACAGAGTTCCTAGCATTCGCAACAAATATTTTGTGCGAAGAGACAAACTCTTTGTTCAATAAATTTTTCCATTGTAACATTCGCAGACCACCACAGAGGTGGATTAGTTCAACAGCTGTCTTAAAAAAAAATAGTTGACAGACTGAGCTCATGTTTGGCATAGTAATTACTGACAGTCCTACCAACATGCAGAAACTTTCATAACTGGCAATTTGAATGAGAATTTCTGGATACTTTTCGGTCAAAATGTATCAACTTTGTACTTTATGGAATTGAGGAGAATCAAGTGTTTTGGTACTTTTCATTTAGGTTGAATTTCGATCCAAAGCTAAATAGTGTCATTTGGAAACCTCAAAACTTGCCGAACTTGTATTAATTTTTGTTGAGGAAGGTGAAGTTGAAATGAAAGATGTATCAAAGACCTACCTTGTATGCATGTAGTAGAGAAGACTAACCCATATTATATTTCCAGGAAATTTTCATTAATTGAATAATATATTCAGAACTTAATAACCTAGACATTCCTTGAGATTATTTTCAAACTTTATATTTATATAGTTGTTCTGTAATGTGATGCCAGAAAGTTCAATGTAACATGATGCTGTATACACAAAAAATTTAACAGTATTCATACCACTTGTGTCCATTATTCGCAATCTATCAGTAGCTGTTTCTTTGCTATAGTACTTGCGAATCTGTTGTCTTTTGAAGAACTACTTCCAACCAAGAAAGTTTCGTATTTATTCCATGCACATTTGTGATTTCTCAATGAGTAAAATGCAATATTTTATTTCGGAAAGTTTTCAGACCAGCCCCACAAGGTAGAACGATCGTAATCTATTTTCATTATACCCAAAAAACTTTGTTTCTTATTGGATCAAGGTATGTGAAAAAACAGACTTTAATCATGCATTGTAAATAAAAATTTAGATATTGATCATTCTGAAAATCCAACTAGCATTAATTTAGTACTTCTGTTAATGGAACATTATTTATGTGCTTTGTTTCACTAAGCTCTTTTTTATCTTTTGAGGAGTTTTAATAATTGAACTAGAAAGTAGTAAGCATTTTCATAAATATCAACTCATGAGACTGGAATTTTTTACACTCTGGATATTGTAACGTTTTTCAATCAACGACTCAAAAAGTCCTAGTAATAATAACTAATTTATTTACTCTACTTAGAACAATAATTTATGTTCAGCTCATGGCTTTTTTTTTTTCAAAACAACATATAGAAATAGTTGAAATCATCTCCCAGGAAAAATGACTGTTTCATTGCTCGCATAAAACCTTTACTATTGAACTTAACGGTATTCCTTAGATAGGTAAATATGATTGACATATAAAGAGATAGACTTAGCATTTCATTCATAAAACTGTTGAAATCAATAGCCAACATTGAATTATCTCACCATGTGTCAGAAAAAGACAGGAATATATGCTTTCTAGCACTTTGCCAACGCTGCATAATGAAGTGGTCAAATACTCAGAGGCGTACTGATTTAATGGTTTCATTTAATTCCTGAAGAACTTTCAAAATTAGAAATATTTGAGATTATGATAGAAAACCTGTAGAATTAGCACTGTAAATCTAGTGTAATCGATTTTAGGTAAATGATGCAAGACAAATTGCTTCATTATGATATTGAAATCATCATCATCATTATCTTTATTTATACTGTAGCTGCATTTACAGATATATACAGAAATAAAAAACAGGACACACAGATATAAACACTGCATTGCAAACAACCAACTGCATCAGAAGTCTAAAAAGATCACTGACCCTACCTCATACAATCATCAAAATATTCACCAACTGAGTAAAATGCCTTGGACAACAGAAATGTCCTCAAGCTTGACTTGAATTTTTCATAGGGCAGGCACCAAATAGATTCATACGATAATAGAGGGTATTTCTTTCTATATTTCGAAAGATTTAATGAAAAGTGTAGATATTATAATATTGAACTATAATCCCTGCAATTACGATTATTATCGATATCTTTTGTAGGTAGTCGCAGGAGTGAAACTGTTAAGTCTGTTGAATTTTACCGAGTAGTAGTTTTATCTGCGGTAATAGGACATTAATATAGAATGCCATGAAAAATATATGGTTTTGACCAGAGCTTAAAATTGTGTGAAACATCATTAAATTTGAGTGAAAGTTGAGTTAAAGAAACAAACTTTCAATGTTTAAATTTATTGATAATATCAATTCATAACAAAACTACTCAAAATGATATTTATGCATCTAAAACATAGACTCAACATTGATCACTCATTCTAAAACGAAATTGTTTTAGTGTATATCGACCTAGTCCTAAATTTCTTCGAAATATCTACTAATTTTCTGGTTTCATGATTGAGCCATGTAAATAACCCACCAAGACATTCGACATAGAAAATCGTACCAAGGAAAACCAAATTTTTTTTGTTCGGTAATGCTCGGAAACCTGCAATATAAATTATCCAAGAAGTCTCACATGGATGAATGATACAAATAGGGTTTGATATTGATTCAGGTATTTCATTTTGGTCAAATGTATAACTTTAGAAGCTATTCAATTAATACAAACAACCTTTGCATGCACTTCATTCTACGACACTGATTGTTCAAATATTGACGCCAAAAGCATATATGGAATCTTACCGGTGGAAAGAAAGATTTGGGATCAAATAATCATAGTTTTTGCATATATAACATTGTCGAACAATGTTTTACAGTTGAAACACTCTTTCGAAATCTGCAAAATCACAATAACCACTTAATTTTACTTAATTTTCACTTGTAAACAAATACAAGTTAACTTTCTAGCGCTTTGGCAACGTCACGTGTAAAATAAGGGGGAAATACGGTGCGTGAATTTTATGAATGAATATGTTCGCGCAGAGTTGTCGATCATCACATAGTGAAGTATCAGTTTTTAGTTTTTAGTTCTCTGCCGACGTCAACATGCTGAATATTTTCAGTTTCAAGAAATAAAACACATTATAACAACATCACAAACGTGTTGGATGCGTATGGCCAAACAGCTTTTTCAATGGGAGCTACATGATTTAATGTAAATAAATGGGTCTATCTCTTTATACGTCTATGGTAAATATTCTTAGACAACATAATTTCAGATGATCATCTTTTAATAATTTTTTTTAAAGACATCTATGTTATATATTTTTTGAATTTGAAATACCAAAAAATTCAATCTTGTTTCCTTGTATAATGTCTACAGCCTCATGGAAGCATTATTTTAAGGTGTAAAATGTGTAATTTTCCCTATATAAATTTCACTGTACCAAATATGTAATTTCCTCTAAATATTTGTGTTATAATAATAATGAAATAGTTTAATGAGTTCTTTTTTCAATAAAATTCTGTCTGATGCAAGAGTAATGTATGCAACAGGGGCAACAATAGTTGACATTGGTTATGCATAGTATTGGTTTTATTCATTCCAGTAGAATTCCTGTAGCTTTCTGAATTATTTAAAATGCTTCATTAATAACACTGATGTTTGTGTTTCAGTCCAATTTCCTTTTTCAGGGAATACGCCGTTGATGTATGGCTGTGCTGGCGGCCACACTGAAGTGGTAAAATTTCTACTAGAAAATGGTGCTAATGTAGAAGATCATAATGAAAATGGACATACTCCGCTCATGGAGGCAGCAAGTGCAGGGCATGTTGGCTTGGCAAAACTATTGCTGGTTCATGGGGCTGGTATCAACACCCACTCTAACGAATTCAAAGAATCTGCACTAACACTAGCTTGTTATAAAGGTCATCTAGATATGGTGAGTTGAACACATTTTTATAAAAATGGATAATGATGATCATAGGCCCGTGTGCACCAATGTCGCTTAGCTAAGTGCCGCTAGATCAATAAAGCGATTTCATTGGCTACACGCAATATTTGATGTTCTGTGGTTAAAGAAGTTTTAAATATTTCGTCTATTCTATGGCAGAAATATTTGTTTATAAATTAATATATAAATAAACAAGCCCGATATGGTTTTAATTAAAGACTTTATACATATATACGCCTAGGAAATTCTCTTTCCACAATTTCTACTATTTCCGTCATGAAATGCATCAAATTAATTAAAGAAGTTCATTATAACAAGTTATTAGCGTTGTTCGAAATATATATTACAATTACAATTAATGTTATTTTAGTCACATCACATTTGTCGAAAATTACAAAGAAATACTAGACAAATATTTGGAAAACCTTAGACTATAGAAATAGACTTTAGTCTGAGTGGAAAACCAAACAAATCGAATTATTTTAGGTTAGAATCATAGATAAATATCAAAATAAATATACATTTACCTTTGATCTATGGGTAGAATCCGCCCTTGAATAGTTATGTGGCCATGAACGAGCACTTAAATTTAAGGCTCGCTTAAGGGATTTAAGTGCCGCTTAACAGTTGGTGTAACGCAATTTAAGTTAAGGATTCATTTTAAGGGACGTTTAACGCTAAGAGTGGTTGGTGCAAACGGGCCTTAAGGATCTTTATTTAATGTATCATTTGAAAAAATGGAAAAAGCAAACTACAATGCATCCTTTCATTCAATATTTCATCTAACCTAGATACTGACTTGATTTTAGCCAACTCGAATAAATCTTTGTCTCATTTTTGATCTGAAATAATGCATTACCAAGTTCTTTTGATGTTTCAAATTCAAATTTTGTACAAAGATTAGAAACATTCATACCCATCTTGTGTTTCTACACACATTCTACAATACAAATTCCATTTTTTCGTTTCTATTTGTTGATTCAGTGAGTACATTTTTATTGTTATTTGAAGATGCAAAGAAAAAACTATTATTTCAATAATTTGCCACATTTTTCATTTGAGTGCTCACATGTTACAACCCATAGTATCATATATATATAAATAATCTTTTGAATTTTTGGCTTACAATATTTAGTAAGCAAACAATAAAGCATATAGATCAGGGGTTAGTGACGGGGTGTCATACAATTCGGCGTATGACATAAAAGCCTAGGGAAAAAACCCTAGCTCCCCACCTATGTGTGAAAGTACAAAAATAAGCTGAAATATATTTTAGGGACTTCTTTCTTCAAGAGTGGTCTTCTATTGATGGAGACAGAGACTTCTTCAAGTTGCCCACATCGAATCTGGAAATAAAAAGACAAAAGCAGAAAAAAAAACTGAATAACAAAAATACAAAATTTGAAAGAGATAAATAAAACACCCTTGAATTCGCCTTTTTGGATTAACTCGATATTGTGAATCAAGGATTTCTCAACATAACAAGCTAAACCGTAAATTTTACTAAGGAGATAATCGATGAATAGATAAGCATTTATGAATATTGAAAGAAAACAATTATTTTTGTCTAATTTTCACTTTATTGATATTATTACACGACCGGTTTCGGTTGTTAAACCATCTTCTGGTGTTATAACCACAAAAATAATTGTTTTCTTTCAATATTCAAGATGGATTTTCACAAAATAAATGAGTCATCAATTCATTCTATAAGCATTTATGGTTCCTCTTTCACAAAGTTTTTTTTTAGTATTCGTATGTGTCTTGAAGGAGTATAATCTCAGTACCATAGTCCTTTGCTAGTTCAGAAATACCCTCTATACGAGTATTCAAATCTAATACACAAAAATAGTACCATGAATTAGACTGATGAGATTATTTTTATGAGGGTTCAACTCTTTAACCTAGAGGAGAGGTTAGCTTTCCATGGTTCCTGATTACTTCATTATTTGTTCACAGGTAAGGTTTCTATTAGAGGCCGGGGCAGATCAAGAACACAAGACTGACGAAATGCACACAGCCTTGATGGAAGCGTCGATGGACGGACATGTTGAGGTAGCTCGTTTACTTCTGGATTCGGGAGCGCAGGTAAACATGCCAACTGATAGTTTTGAGTCGCCACTTACATTGGCGGCATGTGGAGGACATGTGGATCTTGCCATGCTCCTTCTTTCAAGAGGAGCAAACATCGAGGAGGTTAACGACGAAGGATACACGCCCCTGATGGAGGCTGCGCGTGAAGGTCACGAAGAAATGGTCCACCTTCTCCTTGCTCAAGGTAGTAAATTGTGACTTTATTGTAAAGTATAATTTTTTATTCAAAAAATCCCGAACATCTAAAGTTGATATCTTTTGAATTTGTTTGAAGATTGGGAGCTTTATGCCTGTTTGCACATTACTTTAGAGACATGTTAAATATTAAAGTTAGCTTTAACTAAGCTAGCTACTGCTTAAGTTGAATCAATTAGCTTTATGTTTTGAACTTCATGTATGAATTCTCTGCTCACATTAAATATTTATTCAGAAGAGGAGCTGGTTGGACATTTCGTAGTTCAGAACATTCAAGGCATTATCACGGTAATAATTAACAACAAATCTACAGAGTATAGGTGAATCCTTTTTATTTGAATTTCAATTTTGAATTCAAGTTAACGAAAGGTGCGCATGCTGAAGGGTGCATACCGGCATAAGTGCAGTTAGTAGAAATAATCCTATCACTCGAAAATTTACTGCTTTAAGAAGGGGAGCTCAAATTATTACACAGCGTGTTATAGTTCCTATCTCGTGTGACTAACTTCGGTGTTGTGATGTTTATGTGGGAAGTTCTTTTGTGCTCTCAATTGAGTCATGTTGGTGTGTTCGAATAATTACATCATTGTGTGTTTCGGTGCCTGATTCTATGTAAAAACTGTGAATATTCTGTTCTTTTCTGTTTTTTTGGTATCTTGTAAAGATGACTGATGGCATATAAGACCAAATGGATGAGAATTGAAATTAAAAGAAGATAAAATTCACATATACAAAAAGGTTTGATGACTATGGAGCCTGTGCGGGTTTGGTCTTTGACCTCTACATCAATTTTAACCATGAATTCCATTTTTTTATTTTGTTTATTAGGTGAATTGATCCTACTTGTTGACTAAGGTGAACTTTTTTCAATTGGGCATTTGTTTTTAGCGCATCAGCGAGCTATCGTATTGCCCCAAAATACTGGCTGGTCTGAACGGCGATATATGCAATAACAGCTTGTTTCTCAGCAAAAGCAGTTATGAGTAACTGAACTTTGGTTTACTCACTAACTCATAAAATATTCACAGGATCAATTTGCTGCTTGAGAATGGTTTGAATAACTTTAAAAAAAGGAGTCTGCCAAATTTTGTTACAAAAATTCAGAAAAAATACCCAAGAGTATTTTTGAAAAAATTAGATTATGCATGAGATGTTCGTCAGATTTCAACAAAAGTTTGTGCTTCTATTGGGGTTAATGTCTTGCATTTCTCAAATTATGTAATTTTAGAGTATAATCGCAAGATGGTCTAGAATTTTTCAAATGATGAAGTCACAGAAGTTCTTATGATATACGAGTATTTGTTGATAAAGCGTGTCCCATCTAGCGTTTCGAATTCGAACTAACGATAATGTGACATTGGAGACGTCAACTGTCATCGGAGAAGAGTCACATATTTAGTCTGACATTTACGAAATGGGTCGCTATTCACTCGAGGAAAGTTGGGAAATATTAAGAAATTATTTCCAAAGTGGTGAATCGCCAACGCAGACTGCGAAATTTGAAAAAAATATTTGACAAAAAAGCTTTGCCATCGGAAGCTTATGTGCAGAAATTTGTGAGTCGTGTGCGCGAAACTGGATCACTGTTGGATAAAACAACACGTAAACGTGCATTTCCAGCAATTTCAACCGAAAACATCGGTGCGGTGGAACAAAGTGTTCGTGAACGGCCATCCACATCGATTCGTCATCGAGCGCAAGAGTTGGACCTTTCTAGGTCAACTACGCACCGAATTTTGCGCAAAGACCTTGCCCTGAAGCCATATAAGTTCAATTGGCCCACCAGCTAAAGCCAATTGATCATTGGCCGAAGATGGTGAATTAGATCGAAAAATCATCTCTTCGGACGAGGCACATTTCTACCTCGGCGGTTGAGTTAATAAACAAAACTGCCGTATATGGGGCACAGAAAACCCACACGTCGTCGAGGAGAAACCGATGCATCCACAACGAGGGACTGTTTGGTGCGGATTTTGGTCCAACGCCATCATCGGCCCATTATTCTTCGAAAATGATGAAGGAGCCGCCGTAACCGTCAACGGCGAGCGCTACCGTGCTATGTTAACTGATTGGCTTTTCGGTCAAATGGAAGAGTATGATTTGGACGATATTTGGTTTCAACAGGGCGGGGTTACGAGCCATACAGCTCATGCTACGGTCGATGTTTTGCGCCCCATCTTCGAAAATCGCATAATCAGCAAAACTGGTGATGTGAATTGGCCTCCAAGAAGCTGCGATGTAACACCGTTAGACTATTACCTTTGGGGAGCGGTCAAAGACGTTTGTTACGCCAAAAAGCCAGGCACGATTGATGGCTTGAAACATGAAATTAAAGTTGCCATAAGGCTAGAAACAATCAAAAATGTACTGAAAAATTGGACTGATCAAATGGGGTACTGCCAAGTGAGCCGTGGTGGAGATTTGACCGAAATAATTTTTCACAAATTATGTCATGAATTAGGCTTTCAAATAAATGTTTGATCATTGAAATCTATCGAGTCGTTCTTTTTTATAGCTTTTTTAAATTCGAAATTTTCCGTGGGACACCCTTTACAATTACATTATCTATTATGGTTGTGTTTGTTCCAGAGTGTGACAAACGACTTCAGAAAATGCGCGCAAAAGTTTTGCACTGTACGTTAGTGCTTTTGTTGATTTTTTAATGTTTAAAACGATCATATTTATCTTTTAAATTCAAATTTCATTTTTTAGTCTTGAAAAACTTTCTGTGGTAATATTAACTATACATTCGGAATATCCTATCAAATTACTAATATCCCAAATTCTGACTTTATCTACAAATAATGAGAAGTTAAGTTTTTTTTTATAATTTTTACTCATTAAATTTTCATGCTTCATATTTGAGTTCAATTTTCTGCTATTTATGTATTCCTTGAAATACTTCAAATGACAATCGCTAAAAGACCCGGTTTTAATGAGAGGTAGGCGATTAAATATTTTCTTACCAATGCAATCGATGGTTAAAATGGATGTAGTAGTTTGAGTCTTACCTGTATAAAATGTATAACTATGATCTGACAGGGTTAACTTGGATAATGAAAAATGGAATTCACTAAGTGTGAATATGATAATTCTCAGCATCACGTTGGACATGAGATCAAAAATTCTGAAGAGTGAATTACTTTAACCATAAAATCTGTAGAAATCAGGAAGGCCACATAACAACAAGATTATCTAGTGTCTTGAAGTGATTAGGGACAAACCTTGGATCTTGTTGTGTTGCAAATATAAAGAATTACTGGTGAATATCTATATTTCTTCATTTTCTTCAGAAATAGTAATTATGAGATTACATATTTCAATTCACAACTCTTCTCCGAATAATTTTTGTGCAAGAATTCTAATTGTCGACTACGATTGGACAAAACGAATGGATTCAAGAAAACGTCAGGTTGGTCGACTTGACAGTGCAGCTGCCTAAGTGCTAAAAATGCAAGAACACAATGGTTTTTTATCGCTTAAGAGAAAATATTAGCATTTAAGAATATTGTATTCATTTTGTGTATGTATAAGTCTACTGAAATATATTATCAATTCATCTAACATTTGATTTTCTAAATATTGATTTGAGCGCCTTGCAGTATTTAGAAATATGTAATTCATTTAAAACTTCAGAATCTTCACTGAAAATGTATGTAACCCTAAGTTATCTTGAAAATTTCCTCCAAAAGCCTTTCACTAGAATAAGTTTCATATTGTTGACAAAGAATCAAATACTGGATGACTGGTGACGTCAGCTTTGGGCATAGGACTCTAGACTAGCTGAAAATATCATTAGTGCCTTTTAGAATTCAGAGATACCAGTTTTGTGGTTGAGAATTGCAATTACAATTGCTTTCAGTTGATAACAAATGAGTTTCAGTGGATTTGGGATTGTAACTAGTGGAAGTTCTGGTTTGATTCTGTTCTGCTTTTATGTCGAACACTTTCATTTGAGGACATTGTTCTAAGCAAAGTGTGAAAATTCATGTGTTTTGGATAATTTTTTTTTATCAATAGCGATATGCGATTACTTGTAAATCTGTAATAGATTAAAAACAATTCGTCTGTGTATTCATATGTTTTACGCCGAAATAATTTAGAAAAAATCCGTTTCAATGCATTAACTGATTATATTTCCGATTGGTTGTAGGAATTTCATCTGAGCCTGTCTATAGTTTTAACTTGGTGATTTCTAGCAGCGATCCATAGCGGAGGCAGGTGGGATCAGGTTATGAGAAACTGCTCAACAAATTGAATTTTCTCAATCACTCAAGGAATAAGTAACATAAATAACAAAACAAACCAACTAAAAATCTTGATCGAAAATCACTTCAGAAGAAATCCCATTATTTTATAAATAATAGAAACACTGAAGTAGCTCTGTTTGATTTCATCTTTTTTTTCTCTGCCCTAGAGGCAGGGGGAACTCCTCATGCCATCCCTGCAGCGGCGGCGGGCAATGCTGCAGGTTCGTGTGGGACTTTCACCCACCAAACCCCCTCCTCCTCCTAAGGCAACACTCTCCAGTTAGAGTCCCAGGGACACCGACTCATAGAACTGGCAGTTGCAGAGGGCGGTACACCACTGCGCGAACAGTATATGTGCCACCCACGCACTCGCTCATACACTCACTGGGAATTTGAGGATGTGAGGAAGAGCTTGTATTGCGCTCTGGTACCAAGTTCCGTTGTCTCACGAAGAACTCGTGAGGGTCAATTGACTCGGTTCCACTGTTCCGTATTCACCCGGCTCTGGTAACGGAATTCTGAGCCCTAGGTATAGATCCTCGGAAGGTCTTGGCCCCATACACGCCTTCGCTCATACGGCGCTCCAGCATGCATGGTTGTGTGGCCCTGTTGATTTGAGGACTTGGCTACGAA
Organism: Micraspis discolor; assembly: GCA_030674115.1. Taxonomy (NCBI): domain Eukaryota; kingdom Metazoa; phylum Arthropoda; class Insecta; order Coleoptera; family Coccinellidae; genus Micraspis; species Micraspis discolor. The sequence continues at coordinate 1,770,884 of JARTUT010000878.1, read as the reverse complement.
GTTGCGGTTTCAGTCAGACATTAACGTTACCCCTCGGGTCTTCCTCAGGACTGGGAGTACAGACTTGAGGTGCCGAGTGGGTCATAGTTTCTCTGATATCGCTACGACTGTGCTCCCCAGATCTATGCCGGGACCGTTAAGAACTAGGGGGAGAATCGGGACTCCTTCTCCTCTCGCCTAGTAATCGGATTAAGCTATCAGTCGTGGCTTCCTGGTTCGGACATGTGATACTAAGGTTCTCTTCGGGCCTACCCCATGTCTAGGACTCGGGGGGCCGAGAGAGCCATAGTTATCACGCCGCTACCTCGTGCCAGTCGTTCGACAACTCTGCTTGCTGACTCTGTCTCCAGCGTTTTCTAGGTCCGGATGCCTAGGTGTGTTGCAAAGGTGTCACGACCTATGCGCACGATTAGACAGAGCCCTTTGATTGGGAGGAATTCATTCTTGGTTTTCGTCGCTTATCGCAACTACTTAAGCCCGTACACCACGACAAGGTGATGACCACGTACGTGTGTGTTCGATTTCACCTAGGTAATCTTATCCTTACTGGAAATGTGAGAAGTCCCAGTTGGTATTTTAGTTGATTTTTCCAAGGCGCCCTTTAATTGCGTGGACCATGCTGGTATACAGTTATATGGGGTCAGAGATTGTCAACTTGAACCTATTGACAATCATCTTTCAACTAGATCACAAAAGGTGATGATAACCATATATATATATCTATTTATTGTTTCGATGCGATGTTTTGGTGATGTAAGTTTTATTGATCTATCTGCAATTCCTGATATAACACTTTTTTTATATTGAATTGGTGCTGTTGATTCATAGTTTAGGTATCTTCCTGACCATGTTTCCTTTGTGTGCCATATTGTTTCTATATTTGAGCAGTTTCTGTTCTGTATGAGCGTCATGTCTAAAAAGTTTATTTTATTGTTAGTTTCTATTTCTGTTGTGAATTTAATTTTAGGATGGTAGTTGTTCAGTTCATTTAGCATTGACGCTATATATGTTTCAGGAAGTGCAGCTATGCAGTCGTCCACATATCTTTTGAAAAATACTATTTTATACTCTTTTTCTTTTTTTTCATTATAGTTTTTCAAGGTCTTCCATTACAAGTTGGGCTAGTAGGGCCGATAGAGGGCTCCATGCTGCATCCATCGATTTGACTATAAAAAGAATTTTCAAACTGAAAGTAGGAGTTGGATATGCAGAAATCAATGGCTTTTAGGAATTCTACTTTTGGAAGATCTGTGTGGTTTTTTATTTCATTCCATCGTTCCGAAATTATGTTTATCGCTTTATCCATTGGTGTGTTGGTATATAGACTTACTACGCTCGAATGACACTAATTTTTCAAGTTATTATTGAGGCTTACTGTGTTTATGAATTGTTTGAATGTCCAAGAGTCTTTTATGTGGTATGCATTTTGACCTATAATGGGTGAAATACATTTGGCTAAATATTTTGATAACTTGTAGGTGGGACTTTGAATACAGCTGACAATTGGTCTTAGTGGGATATTGTTTTTGTGTAGTTTAGGTAACCCATAAATTTGAGGAGGTAGAGCATTGTGGATTTTGAGTTGATTACAGAGTTTTTTAGGTAAAAGGTTCTTGGTTTCCCAATTTTTTATCATTTCATTGTTCTTTTTTTGAATTATTTGTGTCTGATCTCTGTTTAATTTTTTGTAGGTTTGTTCGTCGTTCAGATGTTCTAGTATTTTGTTATATATATATATAGATAGACTATTGGTCTGGAGAGGAGAAATAAATGAAAGGAGTAGCCCAAGAAAGTATTCTTGGGCCTTTTTTGTTCGTAATATATATTAATGATTTGCCCGAGCTGTTTCATTGACGGCGTATGTTCATGTTCTTTGCCTGATTTTCCTTGAGTTCAAATGTTTGCCATGCACTGGGTAGCGTTGAGGGTTGATGCTGTGAGAATGGTCTAATGCTTAACAACAGAGTGTGTCGTTTTCTCAATTGGTTGATCGAAATTTCAATCTCTATACTCAGTTCAGTACAATTATAGAAATATAGAGTTCCTATTGCCAAGTGTTTAGGTGTGTGTATTGATAAAAATTTGAAATGGACACAAAATGTAGAGTTGTTGATTAATAAACTAAATAGAGTTATGTATACAATACATGTCTTGAAGAAACAAGTTGGTTCCCATGTTTAAAAGATAGTACATTTTGAAAATTATCAGTTCCTACTCAATTATGGCATCATTTTCTGGGGTAGCAGTTATGTTGCGCAGAGGCTGTTTATCGAACAAAAGTAAGTTCTTGAAAAGATCTTGAAGATCAATCGAGATGACTCTTGTAGTGGACTTTTTCTGTTAATAACATTTTAAAGTTGCCAGCAATGCACATTTATATATTTCCCCTAAACATAAATTGAACTTGTATGAAAAGGGTGCATTGTATAGTGGAATGAGGATTTTTAGTAGACTGCCATCTGAAGCTTGAGGACAGTTAGGTTCTATGTCATTTAACAAGTCTTCGTATGGGTTATTGCTCCAATTAGAACCTTATAGAATTAATTAATTTCTTGCAGCCTATGATGAGCTTAGAATATTGTTGTAATTTTTGTGCTGTGACGTATTTTCTTTCTTATGGTGTGATACTTTGTATTATCAATAATAATAATTATTAATTAGTCAAATCAGTCAACTGCCAACATCAGGCAATGCCAAGACTGGAGAAATATTTTTCAAATATACCACCATGAAATCACAGAGAAGAAAACAGAAAGTGAAGAAAACCTGAAAAAGGTTCAAGGATACAGAAAGTAGTCTGGCAGAGAAATAAATAAGCAAAATTTAATACTCGGAATCAAAACCAAAAAGTTTATTAGCACACCCAAAAACGATATAAAACAAGAAGGGATCAGAAGTAATTATGTGTTAAAAGAGCACCAACTCAAAAAAAAAAACCAATTGTGGAGAAAATACGGGGGAAGTTGTAGAAGGATAATTTGAAATAATAATTTACAGAAGAAGAAAAACAACAAGAAAAACTTGTTGAAGATCGATGTTTATCAAATTGTCTTGAAGATCAGGTGAATAATTCACCATAAGCAACAAGAAACTGACGAAATTAATACTGCAACAACGAAAAAACATTGCAATAAAATCATGACAAGTTGCATCCTAAATAAATGAAGCGTGGAAATTCCCACCAACCCAGAAAATTGAAATTATCTTATGCCAAATCGTAATCCTTTATGTTGCATTTCATATGAAATATGTGTAGGAACAAGAACAGAGTTCCTGAATTGCACAGGGAGTCGGGCAAAGCAGTTAAATCACCCAAATGATGCAGGGAGAAAATAAAATTTGAAGATGTCTAAAACTTTGTTTGAGGCCGGACAGATTTATGCTCTATTCTGGCATAAAAAATGGCTCATCAAAAAAAAAATGTTATGTGGAAGTGATTTCATAAGAGCGTGGAATTAAATTTGACCAGGAGAGAGCAATGTTTTAATTTTTTTCTGCTGATCTGATGAAGGATGAGTATCATACCAATTCTCTTGAATATACTACTTTAGAATATATAGAATATCACGACTTGATATTTTTTTCAGAATTCACCAGTTTTTGGAAACTGGGTAGAAATGACCCATAATTTTATACAGTTAGGCTGGTCTTCTCTGATCCATTATTCCTTGCGTCACCAGTCAACCTGTATAACTCATCATAACAGCTTTTGATATTTTCAAAGGGAACCTTATATCATGATTCACATTGTTGAAGTGATGATGAGTGATAATACATCATTTGTTGAAGTGCTATAAATTATTCCCCATAAACTCATAACAGTGTTTTTTCTTGGATATATCCATATCGATAGATATGCCTCTTTTAAGGTTATGTGCGCCAGTTCATGAAGCTTCGTTAACTGAAACGGTATAATCTGAGAGCCTGTGTAACGCTAAAGTTCCCTGTTCGCTAGTAAAAGTGAAATATCTTCGACAATTGCGTTGCATTCAATACATCATGGTATTGTGTGGATCTCTCTATTCTGCATCCTGGATATTCTTCTATTACATGTTTTCTATTTCTTGTTTTATTTTGTTTTCAGAACGCGGATTTAAAGGCGTTTCCCCTATATTTCCTCCAGATTACCCTTGCAAAAATAAAAGTAAGTTATTTCATGATAGATCATTGCATCTATATCCTTTTTTGAAAATACTGAAATCTCTGTGAGTTATGATGAACTTATCTTTCTTTTCCTACTTCGAATAAGCGGCTTATGGAGAAAATTTGAATCAGTGTATTTTCAGATAGCTTCAATTTTGCTTTTATGTTTCTGCATTATCTTTATTTTATTTGAAAGTAAAGCTGAGTTAGTAATGAACTCAAAGTTCGTTGGTTAAATATGTAGAATGTTTGACCATAATCCATTACATTTGTGAAATCTTAGGTTTATTAGTGTTGAAGTTATTTTATAAGTTTTGTTAATCAGAGTTTCAAGGAATACAAAAAGTAACATGTTTTCAGTTAAATTGAGTACCTGTCAGAAATAATATTCGAAGTATTATATTAGCTGATTCAATAAAAGTTTTTTCACTATATAAAGAATTTTCAATAATTGGCTGTGACGTAGTAATTTTTTTTAGCACAATTGTGGTAGCTCGTACAAGATCGATATCTACATATCTAAATTGATGTCTAGATTCTCTTAAGATTACCTACCATAATTGTCATAGACTGAATATTATCCAATATTTTTTGGATAATCTTCTAGAAATTTCTTGTATATATATTTCAATAGAAATACATATATAAGGAACGTAGATTGAAGAAGACAATCTCATTTATCAATATAGTGAGAAAGTATATTACTGAATGTACCTATTTAATGGCGCTGTTGATGCTAAAGGAATTGAATCGAATGAAAGGGAATATCAAATGAAGATTGTTATGGAGATAAGAGTTGTGGAAAAACTCAAAAAGTGTTCACTGAAATCGACCAATAAAGGGGAAGGAGTCTTTGTTATATTATAATATTATGTTATTCGGAAGAAATTGAAAACAAAAGTTTTCATTAAATGAATCAGTGACCGTTCTAATCTTTTTGTCATTCTTTCACACGGTTCGTATTTATGTCTACTTAAATTTTCTTATGTAACATGATTGTGCCATATTATCGGGAAATTCAGATAACATTTTATTTTATCTCATTTAATCATTTGGTTACATTCAGAATTTTGTCTTAACTCACGTAGTTCGTATTAGTTTTGATCTATTTTTTTTTAATTGAATAGAAATTGATCAGATCTGCATACAAATATTGTTGAAATGGATCTATCTTCGAAATGGATCACTACAAAAAGTTGAAACTTCAGCCATAAAATCCGAGTGAACTTTCCTGAAATTGAGTCTAAGAATATGCACACAAACTAATTGATTGGATGGTCACAGTGTGTTGCGGTAAAATAGAATTGATAAGGTCAGTTGGCATCTCTAGCGCCAACTGGTTTACTTCTGTTGGACACTTCTTGACCAGAATAGCCATAAAAAGGAATGATTTGTAGAAAATGTTTTAATATTCACTCTATCTACCCCTCATACATTCCTCTCAATCCTGTTGACGACAGCGCCCTCAAAATAGTAGGTATATTCCATTAGTCATTTATTCTCCATAGAGATTGTCCTCCTTAGTAGTTCTTTTTTCTGTAGTACCCTTGAAGTTTTGAATGAAAGCCGAAATACATAATAATTCAAGGTAATAAAATTTTGATTTCGTTTCAGGAGCAAACATCAATGCTCAAACTGAGGAGACACAAGAGACTGCACTTACCCTTGCTTGTTGTGGGGGATTTACGGATGTTGCTGATGTTTTATTGAAAGCTGGAGCTAATATTGAACTTGGCGCCTCTACACCTTTAATGGAAGCTGCCCAGGAGGGTCACTTAGATCTGGTAAAGTTCCTCTTATTGCGACAAGCGAATGTTGAGGCACAGACACAAACAGGTGACACAGGTAAATTTCAATCTTTATTGATAGAATGTATGTTTGATGAATTGGGTCTTTGAAAATTATGTTTCACTGTGGGGAAATTTTTCCATGTGTCTTGAAGTCTGAGATCCTGAAGTACATGTGGAGATCTTCTCAATACTTTTCCCATACTGTATATGGTGTAGGCGTACAAGGTTATTCATTATAAATGTCCCAGCCCTTACCAATACTGCATATGTACTGCACATTTCAAATGTGGTTATATATTTATTTTATTATATATGTAAAAGTAGTGGTATTCGTAGATTGGGGGACAGAAAAAAATGGTTTTTTTTAATGAAACACTCTATATTATTGAATTCTTGAAAGGGCATTCTTCTGATTTCAAAAATATACCATATCATACCAGTGTTTCACATTCCTCTTAAGTGTTTTTCTGTTACCTACGATTTTTCTTATTAAAAACTAGAAAATTTTAATTCATCAGTCCACAATATTTTAGTTGTATAATTAGAATCTTCTTTCAACTTTTTACCCAAAAATTTATTCATATATACAGTAGTAACTATGTTTAGGACATTTTTAATGAATAACCCTGTAGAATCTATTCTTAATTAATTTAGATGGGTTCCTTGTTCTGACAAACCATCAGTAGAGTCAGCGTGTTTATTATGCTCACAATCCTTATGTTTCTAGAACAGTCAATAAATTCTTTCAAGACACCTTTAATCTTAAGCATCTTAAGAACTTCACTGTTCATTTATTAGATATTACTATATTATATAGATAAAGAAACCGTTGACTATTACAGTGGAAAGGATAGAAAAGTATGGGTTTTCAAGAAGAAATAATAACAGTATTGAACTATCGATTTGGTAAGTCAATTTAAAGAACGTTAGATTGAATTGGTGGAAACCGCACCCTTTCAAGTTCATCTGTGTGATGTATGCAAACAAATATTCAAAATGGACTTGTTAATTATATTCTTCAAAATTCTGTAAAATGCAAAACTATCTACGTCTTGTCGTAAAGTATCAGAATTGTGAATGACAATACTCTCTTCATCAATGACTCGACATATAACAGCCGGTTGTACAATCATAGAGATCATCTCTTATTGAATTCGCTGTACTAAGTGACATAGAATTGCTTATCTCAGAAAACTGCTATACTGGAGCACAGTCCATAAAATTGACGCTTGACAGAAAGCTCCTAGGTGGCGCTGTATGATAAGAGTTCACATCAATTCAAAAATCAGTAACCTGGTACATTAAGTTTTAGGAAATACGACCCTTGCCTCCAATTTAGACATTTTGGATATATTAATGCACAGCTTTGTGTTGAGTGTTTACCAATTCTCTACCATAACAAATTATATTACTAGATATTCTTCTATAGAATATCTTGTACGTCATGTGAGTTTATTTGAATGACCGAATGCTTCCAACCAAGTTGTTCTGGCAAAAACAAATCACCTGATGGAAGATTGAGAGGTACACTATGTAGATCTGGATCTTTGACTTTTCTTATATTTTAATTCCTGTCTGAACAATATGTAACTGTGTTTATGTTACTTTTTAAAATGCCATTTTTTATAAATTACCTAGTGTTTTTCTCGTATATTTAAGGTTTAAAAATGTGTATCAGTCTGAAATTCCGCATGAAACTACTATTTTGATTTTAATATGTGGAATGTGATTTAGATGTGAAGATTAATGTAGGAAAAAAATCGCTGTGAATATTGGCCATCAATTGGATTTTTATTGTGTATGGTTTAGGATGCCACAAAAAAAGTGACATCAATAAATTTAATCTTGAAAAAAATTTCTGTAGTAGTATTTATTAGAAGAGTAATATTTGCTGGATTTTTTTCCTACTGAGGGTTTCAAAAAAGGGAGATCTCTTCTCTGGGCTAGATACAAAAACTGAAAATTAATTGGGATGTCTAGTAAAATTTTTGGTACACCGTGTGTTTTTAGGATAAAGCACATAAAAAAAAAAAAACATATACATCAATTGAAAAATTTTCAAACATTTAGATTGCTAGAATAGGAGATGGCACATATAGCTCAAATAATAATTTTATACTCTAATTGAGTTCTATTTTTCGTTGTAAGCCTTCATTTTAATTTTAATTTTGCCGTTTCTTGTTTAATTAAGACATTCATTATTACTTCATAGTTTTCAAACCAAAATATTCCGAAAACGGTACAGATGTTTAAGTTCACTTGAAATTTTTGAAGATGTGTATATTTTCTACTTGACAAATCCCAATGATTTTTAAGATTTTTATTTAAGATGCGGGATCATCTTTTTTTGAAATTTTGATAATATATGAATTGGATATTATATGTGTATGCATGCTAAGACAGATAATCATTCAAGCTGAATTGGTATTTATATCTTATAATATTCATATAAGCCATTTTTTGAACTGCACATTTCATGTTTGCACTTATTTTAAGAACAATGGGTTGTAATATGTTTGTAACAGATATTGTCGTCTATTATACTCATTTGTCTTGAATGTGTGTATAATGTGAATATTATGTTTTCGGGATTTGTGTGTTATGGTTTTTTTTTATTAAATAGCTTTACATGAAAATTGTAATTTTTTTTTTATGAACAGTGCAACCTCTTTAACCTATTTATCCAAACAACTGCATGTTTTTCTGTAATGGTATGTAGCAATCATGAAATTGAGAAATAAAAATTCAACTGAAAATATAATCTTAGTTATATCATTTATCTTGTACACTGATAGGATTACATATTCTTAATTTCCAAATAAGTTGGTTCGAGTGCAGGCAACATTTATTGGATATGATATATTTACGTTTTTTTCTTATTTATTATTATCAGATTGAATGGGATATTAAATTTCATTTAAAGAGATTGTACTGTGAAACTTGAAAAAAGCTACAATTTCATTTATGGTTGTCATTTTTATTCATATTATACACTATCTGTCTTTCATAATTTTCTATTTGAGATAATTTCACCACTTTTAACAATTAAATGATAAAACTATATAAAAAATTCTATTCAGCATTAATTGATTTTCTTTCATACTCACAGTGTAAATTTCCCCACAGTGCCATAATTCCTAATTTTTTTATTAATTATGAAATCAATTAATATAAGCAATTGTTGTAAGATATTTTTGGTATAATTTGTCTGCAGTTTTACCATCAGTAAACGAGATTAAATCCAAGAAAAAAATATTGATAATTCGACTTGTAGACAAATAATGTCTGCCATTTGTCAATTATTTTACTTGAATAGAAAAATCATGTAATTGGTAAGGCTGGCACACTATTGCCACAATAAATCGACTGAGGAGTCTCTAGGATGACAAATAGGTGGAGCCACTACTAACAGACAATTAGGATTTTCAGAAATTATCGACTGAAACAATGTGTGAAATTTTCATCGCTTGCTGACACTAAAATTCCAGAGACAACATTAATATTGAGCATATCTGTTCAGATAGTATTGATCTCTGATGGATTTATTTTTATTTTAATAGCACTAAATTAAAAAATCATATTCAAATTAATTTAGTTTCGACAAATTCTTTGGAAAAAAAAAAAGAGTGTTCGTGCAGTCAGAGGAGTTTACTTCATTTGAGAAGCCTACAAATAGGAAGCGAAAAAAACTTTGAGTGGAAATATAAACTAAAAAACTGAAATTCAAGAAACTTAAATTAGCCATTCATATGTCGCCCCACATGAGGACATTGAAAACAACATAATGCAATTAGATGATCAATGAATTTTTTATTTCAATCTGAGACAAAAATTAAAAAAAAAAAACACTATACTTGACCCACAAAATAAAAAGATCAAAACAACCAAAAATTTTTTTCCCTGACAGTAGACGAAACATTAAATATGACGTATGAATAGGACAAAATAATTTCCGAATTCGCACCATATTGAAATGTAAACAAAAACTGGACATTCAGTAAGAAAACAAAGAAAAAATCATTGTTGAGAAAATAGGAAATTAGAAAGCATTAATTGAACGCAAAGAAACTAAATCGAAGGGAATATAAGAATTTAACCACAATAAACATATTAGATCGTATTGACATGGTATTGAAGATTCTATAAAATATGAAAACATCAGTAATATACCTGAATGGTATGTATCTTATACATGTATTATGCAGAAGAATAAACTCCATAAGTTACGGCTAATCTGCAATATGTATAAGAATCATTGGTGGTGAAGCTACAACTTCCAAAATACTCAACGAGAATGTTCTTCAAAAAGATACACTACCTGATATATTCGAGTCATCCACTGGATCATACACCAATACCTTCAAGCAAATGTCATCAATTCGTAACTGTGCACGATAATTGAAATATAATGATACTCCCAAAAATACAAACTTCAAATGGAATCTCCCACTAAAATGTTAATATGGGACAGAAGAGCGTCTTACCTGGTCAGCCAAATATCCAGAACGGATCCATTAAATATATATCAAATGTTAACATTTAATATATTAATAAAAAGAGGAGGAATAGAATATCTTCATAAGAAACTGACTGAATTCATGCACGGACCACAACTTGGGATACCGTTGTGAATAGGTACACCCGAAAAATTAATAAACCCAAAAATATCAATAGGTAAGAACTGCTAATAAAATTGAAGAAAAGATTTATATCTTAACATGAAATAGACACCGTAGCGATATTTTGTGATTATAGAATGTATGTTCTTATGTTAGAAATGGAGGAACTCAATGAACTATTTCCTACCGACTGCTAGACAACACTTTGAACTGTTAAGTATATATCTAACATTATAACACTATAGCATCCTCAACAACATCCTGACTGGGCATTTTAATCTGCCAATTTCAATAACATCATCAGAGATACTGTGTTTGTCACAGATTTGGGTTTGAATCCTGTAATGTTAACTATTTTGGATCTACATAAAAAACCAGAAGCCACATTAAAGAGAAAAATTTTGCGTGATAAACCAAGATTTGATCAAAGTCATTGATAAAACATCAGGATGAATGGATGAAAACCTTGTATCACATTTTGTTAAAGAACTTTCATACAATATTCTGAGATATACCCCTGTCGAGTAAAATTATCCATTTCTCCATGAATCTCCACACATAATCGAAAAAATTAAATAAGAAGGTATAAAGAATATCTCCAGTATCTCGATTAATCAATTAAGAGGAAAGACTTTCTACCAATAAATCAAGAAGCTATCTAGATTTAAAAGAAATTGCCAGCACCCAAACTACAATATCCAGTGAAGTAAAAAAAATAAATATTTGATTAACAGCAAGAAGTCAAATGAGACCCTAAAACATAAAACCACTAAGGCGTTTTGAAAACCCTGAAGTAACGTCAAGAGAGATAACAAGGCTATGACCTTTATAAACATTTATTGAATATAATTATCAAAATGTTCACTTTGTAAAAACAATATGTTTCAATTGCAGCACTTACATATGCTTGTGAAAATGGGCATACAGATGTAGCAGATCTACTGTTACAATATGGTGCCGATTTAGAGCATGAATCTGAAGGTGGTAGGACACCCCTGATGAAGGCTTGTAGGGCTGGTCATCTCTGTACTGTGCAGTTCCTCATTTCAAAAGGAGCTAACGTTAGGAAGCAAACTACCAACAATGACCATACTCCGTTGTCTCTTGCTTGTGCTGGTGGACATATGGCCGTGGTCGAGTTGCTATTGTCCCAGAATGCTGATCCTAGCCACAAACTCAAGGTTGGTATCATCTTTTAATGTGGGTATTATAGTCTTTTTTCCAGGACTTCATGGAAATAAAGTAGTTTTTCCAAATCTTTACTCCAATTTTTTTGAATTGTAATCTTCATGGTCTTCAGTTTTTACTCTCCGTTTATTTGAGTCTCGAGAACACATCCTCTTGCAACTTTCCCAACTCTGTCATAAGGACTTATTAAAAGATAATCAAGGATAATACCACTAGAGGTGAGAATTTTTTGAGAACACTCTTGTTTTTTGGGAATTATGCGTTTAAATTTCACAAAACAAAGTTATCCTTAAAGATCACTTTGTTGAGTGAAATTTGTATACTTTTCAAAAAACAACAAAGTGTTCTCAAAAAAAATTCGAATCTCGTGTGGTATTTGGAAAGATCATTCAACAATATAAATTAAACGAAATAAAAAATAGTTTTTTATTCATAAATAACCAGATAGAAGCATAACAACAAATTATTCATTTTTATTCTCAAAATAATTACGAGCATTATTTTCGAATGATGAAGTAGATACTGATGTTGTTTCTTGAAGGACTTTTCTTCATTCCTTATGGCTGTGATTATTTTTTTGTGATGTTGTTAGTCCAGTTGGAGATAAGGTTTCACTGACACTGCAGAAGAATGGCCTTGTTATCTTTGTCAGCTGTTCCTCGCCAATCCCTGCTTTGGCTAATTGGCTGACAGCAGTAGCTCGATGCGAGTGGTTGGTTATCTTCGACTTGGTTGTGTTGATGCCAATGAGTTCTGCCGATTCTTTTGTCCATTTTAGCTATCGTATTGGGACCGACTGGGGAGTTTTTGAACCATGAACCATATTTCCAATTCTTATGTGGAGTAAGGAATAGTCTTTCAGTGGTTATGTTTGCATTTCTTTTGGATACAAGTAGCTTATATAACCTCACCGGGCAAATATCTTCTTCAATATTGGGAGTCAGCCATTTCGTTTCCGCACATTTTTGGGCACCACCTTGTCTTGTTTTAGAAAATATCGGATTGTAGGCAATTCGGCCCGTGGGATTACCATCGTTTTCAATTTCGAATTGGAAATGCGAAATTAGGCATGATGAACCCTCTCCTCCACACCAAGCAAGCTCCAATACAGCAATAAAATAAAATTTTCTGTTCAAACCGTCTGGATTATCTTCTTTACATAAGTTGGCCATCTTTTTGTGTTGCTCCAAAGACAGCGCTTTGGCACTAACTTTTTTTCCTCAGGGTCCACTTGCAAAATACGCCTCTTGGCATTTCGTGCATCCCGCGCCGTTTTAAAAGCCACGTCTGTGAATGGATCGAACCTAACGCCCCATTCGGAATAAAATTTTTCCTGCAGCTGTTTGGCAGTATTATTCCACAAGGTTTTTACGACACTTTCCTTGTAGTCTGATCCTTCCTTTTCTTCATATTGAAAGCCCAGTCTAGCATAATATTGTTGAGCTCTGACAAACTTGTTTTTTCATTTACAAGGTATTCCCGGGCAGCACAGAATTTTTCAAATTGTTTCCAAATGTAGGATCTTGACTTCACTGTATTAAGCGGCACACTTTTTTTCACACTTTCCTCAATTGAAGTAATATTACAATTCCCAAAACGTTTCATTTTTATCTACTTTATGGTAAAATACGAAAATAAACTGACAGAACTGCCAAATGTGCTGTTGAAGTTATCGCTAACAACTGCTTGTTTATCGTAACCATGACGACCGCTACTTCCACCAACGGCCAAAGCTATCCGGACGTATTAATATTCCTATGCAAATTAGGCATTTGATAAAAACAAATTTCTAAAAGTGAAAACACTGTGAGGTTGAGTGTTTTCAGATACAGTTTGTTTCTATTGGTCCGTTTTCAAAAATTGAGCGATTTCATTGGACAATGTAGTATTAATCTCCTAGGGCATTGATAATTTTGTCATAGAGAATGCTGAAAGCATGTCACTTGATAATATCTCAAGGCCGAAGGCCGAGGTAATCAACAGACTTCAAGGATTCTATGTGACAAAATTTTGAGGTTTTATTAAAGCCCAAGGGGTATTAGATTAGATCATTTTTTCCTTTGTAGATGACATCAAATTAAGTAATTCGGTTGGTTGCTATAGTTAGTGAAAAATCATCTCCATAATTCTATATATGTGAATCATATTTATTTATTTGTACATACAACATAATAATGCATGGTTTGTTTTGATTTTGTTATTCAGGATAATTCTACTATGCTCATTGAAGCAGCAAAAGGGGGGCATACTAACGTTGTTCAGCTATTGCTTGACTTCCCACACTCAATCCAATCTTTGGCATTGAATCAACATCAAGTTGCTGGATCAAGTAGTAATCTTTCTGCAGCACCAGCCCAAATTAGCAACATAGATAAAGCAATTGTTCAGGTGGGTCCGGCGATCAACTTCTTCCATCAAGCTTCAGGTGAGTTTTCCAATTCGTTCTTGAAACTTTTGCTTTAGCAGAGCAATTAATTGAAGGTTCTGTACTGCAAGAAGTTCCAGAAGCTGTGAGAATAATGTCTCAGGACGATTTAAATTTGACGAATGAAATCAACAACCAACAGATGGCTGGATCGAGTCGAAGTCAAGAACATATTCCAGGAAAAAAATCGGCAAAACAGTCCCTTCTGCCAAAAAGTCAATCAACAGGGACAATGTTTGAGAGTAATTTAACTTCCGCGGAAGCTCAGCAGGTGGGTATCTAGGCTGCATGACCTTTTACAGTTCAGTCAACAAGATCATATTTTCATTAGGTTCAGATATTTTGTTTTCAATGGTAATATTCATAATTTCCTAGGGCTTTCCTGCAATCAGTAACTAGGAATTTATTGTAGTGTCATCACATCCTGAATTTTATTTCCTTGTCTAGGTTCGATCTCAACCTCTGGAGCTTGACGAGGAGATATATTCCTCATCAACAGCCATGGAATTTGATCAAAATAATAGTACCCTCATGGAATTCATTAAACACCGAAAGAAACATTTCAGTGGGGAGGAAGGATCTACTCAAAAACAACAGATTCTTGAAGAATTGCATGTAAGCATTTTGATCCTTCAGTATTGACAGACAGTTGAAAGTATTACTTATTGCCAGTATCAATTTCCAAATGATATCATAAATTCGTGTTTTTATATAGTTTGCATTTATCTAAAATGCAAATGATTCAACCAAGTGTTAACTAATTTTTTTATCGAAAATCCTTGGTAGAAAGTGAATCTTTCAATATAATACATCTTTGTCTTAAATTTTATGATTTCCTCATTTTACAGAAAGTGGAACGGGAGCTCCATGAAAAACAACCGCCCTCAGTTTTTCAGTATGCAGCATCTGCTCAGTTCTCTGCAACTTCTGCTGTGACCCTTCCAAACATGACCAACGTAGACTTAGGAATACAACCAGGTATAGATTTTTTAAAATTTTTATTTTCAATCTGAAATGTTTGTAGCTCCTTGTCACTGCCGCCATAAGAAAAAGTATTATTATTATACACAGTACTATTTAACAATAACAGTAAGGTGACTTTATTCTCTCGTCGGTCTAGAACTGAGCTTGATGTTTACAGTACGGAGGTTTGCGTGATTTTCCTAAAATACATCTATGTTAGTTTTTATATTCTCATCCTTCTGGTGCAAAAATGGGGTACAAACATTCGAGAGCCTTCTTGGAAGATCCCATTCTCAAGTACATAATGGGACCACATGTGCCCCATTCAAAGTGTTACATTCCTTACAAATAAAATAGTTAAAAATATTCCTTCAATATATTTGTTAACCCTGAAATTGAGCCTAATGCTTTAAATGACCTGAGTGGCCAAATATCTGTTCAATGAGTAAAGCGATTGAAGACAACTCTTTTGATACATTTCAACCCTGAAATTGGGGTGCATTCCTTAAATGACCCGACAACTCAAGCCAATTGTCTTCTCGGAAAATTGTTTATGGTTAAAAAATATATCTGTTCAAGAATTACACAAAGGTTCGATCAAGAGCAAGTCTTGAATTTCTTAAACTCCTATGATTTCTATGGCGGAACCTTAAAAAAATGTGTCTTCAATACAGGATCTGCGACCAGTTTACAATCGCCCACCTTTAAATTGGAAGTAGGGGATGGAGGAGCTTTGAGTAATAATCCTATACAACCATCATTCTACTTCACACCAATGTCCTCATCTGTAACTGTTTCCTTGAACACTGCCAGTACAAGCACCGCCAACCAACCTATTAAATATTCTAATATTGCGCCTAGCGAAGTTAAGGAGGTGAGTAAACTTTTTAAATTTTGAATTGAAGGCATGAACTATAAGAAGTAATTTTAACAGTGTCAATTCCTCGTTTTTAAGTCTCGCAGGTAGTCATGACCTGATTTTTTGGGGTTGGTCAAATCATTAGCTTTCAACACAACTGTTTTATCCAACTTTCATTGAACCATTGTAGCTTTCGAGAAATCGATATTTCAATATTTGGTGCTGACTCCAGTCGCAGTGACATTTCTGCGAATTTATTTTAACATGAAAATTGGTCACCCAATTTCAGACTACAGCTGTTAGTGATCGACCTAAAGCGAAACCAGCCAAAAAGGAAGGAAAAAATGTCCGAAAACAACAGCAGCAGCAACATCAATTGACTGTTCAACAAAATATTTACCCACAGCAGCTTCAGATACCACAACAAAATCCTTATGCATCTGCAGCATCGACATTACAGGCAGAAATCATCCAACAGCAGAGTGAACCTAAAAACACCCAATTTAGTCTACCTGCTATGGCTGGAATAGATCTAGAAAATTTAGATCAAGAGTCATTAGTTTTAAGAGAAGAAACAAATGAGAATCTTCTGACTGCCTCGCTACTACAGCAGTTCCAGAATTCTTCCCTGAGAACTTTTGTAGATGCCAATGTGAGTATTATAATATAGCATTTATTTAACTGAATACATTGCAAGGTAAATGTTTCACAAGGTCCCTGATAATAAAATTAGTAAATCATTCAATTCCCTGTTCTATTCTTATTGCATGTTATTTAATTTTTTTTTAACCAAAGTGAAAGACCAAGGACAAACGGAAGGCAGAAAACATAGGACACGACATAAATGTAAAAAAGAATATGTCAACCCCTAATTCATGGATGTTGAAAGGACTGACTAATACATTAAAGTATAGAATATGATTTCTATCTTAAAATTATTCAGACATAAATAAAAAAATGAATGAAACTGTTCATCGAATATTTCATTTTACTTAAAGACAAAAAAAAATTTATGTTTGATGACTGCTATCACGCCCATATCATTTTTAACAAGATCCCTTGATGAGTAAAATTTGTTTAAATTCCTTGTATATGTTTTGTTAGATTTATTAACATTCAGTGAATTCATCTTGATCATAATTCTAGAAACCAAGGATAGAATATAGTACAACTCCACAACAAGGAACTGATTCTAAGGCTCAATTATTGAATAAAGAATTTTCCTCTGTTGATGATGTTGTTCGATCTTTGTCCGAAAGCAGTGATCAAGCTCTTGTTCAACATGGACTACAGGTATGTGCGAAAAGTTATATGAACTTATTTGTAAACGAAAATATGACATGCTACGTATTATCAGGTTCAACCTTACCCCAGCTCCTTGGAAGAATCTATGATTGCTTCTATAGCAACCCAGCCAGCGGATCTTTCGCGTGTCGAATATTTTGTACAGTCAGGTAGTAGTCAGCTACCTATGCATACGCTTTATCAATATGATTATTTAACCGCACCGGGAGCTCCAAACAAAGCTGAAGACGGTGCCATATACCAGGCAGGATTCCAAGCTGGCATCAACATGATGCAACAACAATTATGTAAGACAAAGATCAATATTTATAGCATTTTCTTTTAATGCTGAGATTTTTCAAGTCTAATTAATTCATAATTTCAATTAAAGCATATCCTACGGGACCTGAACAGTTTGCTGCAGTAAATCCGGTTTCATCAACAGTAAGTGCAATTGCGGTCCCACCTAACCAGCAGTATATAAATACTACTAAGCAACTACCTCTTCAAATCCAAAATACTGCTCATCTCAATGCAGCTCAGTTACAAAGCGTGCACCATTATCAGTTACATCAGCAGCAAATATTACAAGGACAGTTGCAACAGCAACAACAGCCCGGACAAGTTCAAGCGGCAACACAAACCTCTCAAACCTCAAATGTCACCATGGATTCAAGAAAACAGCCAAAGTCAACAGTATCGGAAAATGTCAAAACTAAGAAGGGACGAATGGGTAGACATCCGAACCAACTTGGAAATAACTTCCAACACAATCAGACCTATCAAATCGATCCTAATTCAGGTGAGATCTACTAATGGTGCGCTTGTTTACTCTCATCATCTTTTGACCAAATTTTGCAGATCAGTTTCTCAAATAAAGCTTATCATTAGCAGATCCTTTATACTTTATTCATAATGATCATTGTCCAGAATAGTCCCAATATATTAAAAACAATAAGGAATATTTCTGTGGTAATCCATGGTTCTATACATGTAACCATCGAAGGAGATTAAAAACCCTATAAAGGGGAAGGCGATCTTGCGAGCGAAGCGAGCACCGTAAAGTTCTTAAGACGGCCTTTCGTTAGGTGTATTTCACATGATTTTACGACTACGCTAACATTTTCAAAAAAATTTACCCAAAACACCGATTTACCGGTTTTTCGCGAAATATGGTCCGGTAAAATTGAAAAAGGCTTTTTCCACTGACACGATCAGGAAAATCCGTTTTCATATATGTCTTCCCCGAGAATCGGACGTTTGGATAGGGCTATTCATATCTTCCAATCGCAAGTAAAAATATTTTAAATTAATTGCTGAAAATAGCTTACTTCGGCTCAAACACAAATTTCCAGATCATCAGTCAAGTCCGACGTTCACAGAACTTTGTCAGATCATTCCAATTACAATATATCTCGTATAATATTTTGAAATTTCTTCAATTCATAGGATTCGTAAAAGCTCTGGTGAGGTATTCTCTTATAGTTTAACAGTTTACGATATGTATTTAAGAAATTCACCCTGCATAGAACCAGTTTTGCAATCCCTAGCCAATTAATTTCACCCCTGTCGATTCCTACTCTGAAATAGCAATTGTGGTTGACATTCTAATCTTATGTAGATTCTTATGTCATATTCTAGACGTAAATCGGACCCACTTAGTTTATGCGTGAACGAATGGAACGAAATTCAAAGTAATGGGCGAGGCACTCTGTTCATGGTTACACCTTTAGGCCTTTATCGAATAATAGGCGCTCTTGTTACATTAATAACAATAATAATGCATATTCATTTCTAATGAACGCAAACATGATTGTTGAACTTCGAAAAGTAATAATGTCGATGAGGACAACCAAAGAAAGTATGCATGAATTCCCTAACTAAATATGGTAGATTGGATTCAGTTCTTATGTAACCAGGAAGTTTGTTGAAATACTGCTGCACGACTCTGCTTTTTTCCAGTTAGAGCCCATTTATATTTGGGATACTTAAGTAGTGTTGCTCTAGTGGAAAGTGCAGTCATTCCTATTTTTTTTTGTGAATAACAAGCAGGAATTCTTATATATATATATCTGGCAGCTGCTGTTATGATACAATTGTCTGAATTTGTTGCATGGCATCTTCACTGCCAGAAATTCTTCTTAAAGCTCTTTTTCACAATCAAGCTACATACTCTAGGCCAGATGAACTGCAATAACACATTGCTCCATACGCAATTCTTGTTTCAAAGAGTGAATCAGTCTCTAGGTATTTACTGAGAAAAAAAAGACAATAACATATGTTATTCAGTTTCTTTTATGGTTCAGTAATATGGATATACCAGCTCAATGACTGTTCAACAGTCATTCCTAAAATCTTGACTGAAGATGAGCAGGACATGTTCTCCGATTCCAATTTGAGTTCTTATGGAGTATTAAAACCAGCATGACTCGTTACCTTTGTTTTGTCAGCATTTACTGAAAGGTCATTGTCAGGAAACCATCTCAAAATCTCATTAACCAAGGTGATACATCAAAGCTTTTACGAAAAGATGTTCTATTTCATGATAATGTATTCAGGAACAATCATAAAGAGCAGAGAATGCTGCTCTCTGGTACTCCAGATGAATTTTAGCTGGATCCGATTTAATTTCTTGAAACTAGTAAGATGTCACAACTCTTTGTGTACGATTTAGTAGGAAAGATTTAAATGACAACAATTGCTTGCATATCGATAACTTGAGATGTCTGAAATACTGGTGTATGCACTTCGCATAATTTGAATACAAACGTCATTTCAAATCTTGGGACAGCGGAATTGTTTCCTAGAACGTTTACGGGAGGGCGCAAACGTGCAAATTATTCGTTAATATTTCACAATGCAATTTTTATTGACCATGAACCTAGTTCCTAGTTTGGCATTGAAGAACTCGCTACATTGCTGAATTTCACCTGTTATATTTGAATCTAAAGCCCGAAACTGATATTTCCTTTCAATTTTAATGAAGTACTCCAAAAATTTCAATTAAGCAAGTTTAATATTTATTATACTTTGCACTGTAGCTATTTTGAGTCAAAATCGTTACATACAATTTTTACTAATTATATAACGTTGTCGTATTACATGGTAGGTGAAGGGAAAGGTTTCAAAAGACCAATAGAATTCACATTGCGCATATGCTGTTGTCCCGATAATGATCTTTCGATGTCTTGAAGGGTTCTTCCTCTGGTCTCCGGTACAAAGAGCCATGTTAGTAGACCAGCAGTAATAACCATGCAACAGTAAAACCAAAAAACAGCGAAGTATCCGAACATTTGGGTTATAGATGGGAATGTAACAGTTATCAGGAAAGTGCAAACCCAGTTGACAGCTGTAGCTAAAGATGCAGCAAGGCTTTTGATTTCAAGTGGTAAAAGTTCTCCCATCATTAGCCATGGTATAGGTCCGAATCCTATTGAGAATCCGGCAACGAATATGATCAGATTAATTAGGGTTAAAAAACCGTATTGTTCAACATCAACATCTAATATTTCTTTCACGTAGTAGTAAAATCCCAGACATCCTAAACCCATAGTCATCATGATACTTGAAGCCTGAAGTAATATTTTTCTTCCAAGTTTATCAATAAGAGCATTTGCTAGAAATGTTGCTAGTAAATTTACTATGCCAATTATTATTGTGCATCCCATAGGTGATAATTCCCATTTAGAGGCACGAAATATGGAGGTACTGTAGAAAATTACTGCGTTGATGCCACTGAATTGTTGAAAGAACATTAGACACAGGATTATTGCAAGAGGTTTGAGATTGGGATGCTTCAATAGTGTTGTTATATTTCTGTTTTTTGAATTTTGGTCATTGTGAATTCTGATCAGGATGTTATATTCTTCAGTTACATCTTGCTTTTCTTTCCTTAACCAAATTAAGGTTTTCATGCATTTTTCTGGCTTGTTGTTATCAACATACCATGTAGGTGTTTCTGGAATTATCCACAAAAAGAAAACCAGAAATAGAAGGGACATAACTATTCCTATACCAGCCAAAATCCTCCATTCTACAAAAATTCCATATACAAAACATAGTAGAATTCCAATATTTCCAAAGGTCATTGGTAACAAACCAAGTATGCCTCTGGCTTCGGGTTGCAGGGTTTCAACCAAATATACAGGTAATGTTAAGGTGGCCAATCCCACACCGCATCCTGCTAAGCACCTACTCACATATATGTAGTAAAGATTGCTCGCATAATATATTGACATCCATGATATAAGAAATACTACATTAATGACGAATAAGGTTCCTTTTCTCCCACAATAATCAATTGAAATTCCACCCAGAAGTCCACCAAACACAGCACTTAATGGCAGCAGTCCTCCAATCCAGGATATCTCTCCATTGCCTATGCTCATATCTCTTCTAAGAGATTCCTCTGCTGGGGAAGTGTATGCAGTTGTGTAGCCAATTACCAGAGACAAAACAGAGACGGCAATGGAGATAATTAGTTGAGAGAATGTACACCTTACTTTTTTTTCTTCCTCATTTTCACTCTGATTGGATACTGGTGCTAGAGGATTTTCATTTATCTGTAAAATGTTTGAAGTTTCTAGCTTTTTTAAAGGTTCTTCTTCACTGGGCATTATATTGTTAAGCTTACGACATTTGTGTTTAATTTCAAATAGATTAAACCATTTCTATTTACAAGGTTCTTATATTCATTGACAATAGTTAATGACAACCTATTTTATTCTTGTCATAAAGCATTTATTACATTTTATGTTTTAGCATAGAGTTATCATTGTGAAATAACCCTTTTCAGTGTCCAATTGATTACATTGAATTCTAGGCATGCTCAGGAAACTTTGGGAATTTTGTATCTTCAAAAAACGAGTCAATTAATTCATTAAACCCTATTTCGTCTCCTTGAAATGTGTGTAGAATTATTATTTTTCTCTTATTACTCTTATAATTAACGTTTCAACAAGATAAATTATAGATGGTGGTTATTGTCCAAGTAATAATTCTGTAGGCTTTTTTATCAATTGTCTAGGGGTTATGATAGATTTCTACCTACGTTTAACGTCGAAATAAACACGGCTTTCGTATTTACAAGTTTATTTACCCCAAAAGAATAAATAAAATTATCGTCTAATATATAAATACAAAGGTCGATACTGAGTTCTTCGTCTAAATTCTACAACGATCTTTAAGTTCTTAATTTCGGCTACAAGTTCTAAACTCGCGAAACGTCTATTCATCTTTTCTCCAAGGTTACCGTTCTTATGAGCGTCTAAACTTAAAGTGTCTTTCGATGGAAACCTTCAGTCTCCAGGAACTTTCGTAATTTTTTTAAGGTACATCCCTAAACACTCTCATTGGTCCACTTTAAACGAATGGGGTTTACCATAGTTCCCACCACTGTACTCAGCGTTCTTTTCCCAATATTTATCACAACTCTTGAGAGGCATGTCAACCGCCGCACTTAATCTAATTAATAACCATAAACGTCATTTCGAAACATGTCCTTCAATTTGGGAACGTCAAGATGGTTAGTCTACCCGGCGTCGAATAAATAAACGGTTTGGGCCCAATAAATACAATTTGGATCGTCGATACATGAAGATGCACAAAATATCGGATATCATCTTTTCAACTGCGAAGCCAGGTCCGCACTGGGGCCCACCCCCAAAAATGCCTACAATTCTAAAATATGGTTTGCTTATGTCAGATACCTTGAAAAAATTTTAAGGACCTTGTTCAGCAGCACCTTCGATGCTGTCTTTCATTGTCCTTTTCAATTTTGGAATTGAAAAGTACGGAGTAATCTCAACGCGAGGCTGTTTTTGGTCGAAATTGATGAATTTTACGGCTCATACTCAATTCTTGGTTTGAATCGAATGGCACTGACTAATCAATATGTTGGGGTTCTGAAGATAATCGTTTCTCAGGATCTAAACAGAGAGGTTATTTGAGAATTATTGTGCTGTCCTTGTGATGTGCAATAAGAGGCAATCCATGATCTGGGCAGTTGATTTGGAAGTTAGCCTCTTTCTACCTATGAAGTATTTTGGGTTCACTCTCAAATGTTTTTGCATTGTAGGATTATAGTCCAATAACTAGGGGTTTTGCAGTGGTAAGTTTGTGTTTTCTATCAGAATTCTCTGATTAGGCCCTAAAGTTGCGATTGTGATGTTAATCGGTTACTTAACCCCTGGAAGTCGTTCTGTTTACACAAATACACGTTTGTAAATGAGGTCTGTGATGCTTTTTCACAAACAAATCTGCCCTCATGATTTCTCGAAATCTCTCTATGTCTTGACACTCTCAAACGTAACCATGTTGGTACTACGGTGTCTAAAATAATTGTGTATGCACTTATTAGATTTTGTTTTACAGAATTGCGAAACTTTCAGTTTCTATTCACTAGATGGCGGTAAACAGTATTTACGGCGATTCAATATTTCATAATACAATAATATAGTATAGTAGTAAATCCTGTATTTCAGCTTCACAAGAACTAATTCGTTACACCGTTTAAGCCTCACGTGATTGTCATAGGAAACGATCATTACACCAGTCTTTTAGAAATGTCATTTGTTACTCAACATTCCTCAATATGTAAACACGCTTTTGCGTTCTTTTTTGGAAAAATATGCCAAGCGATTTAAGTATCATGTTCATACAAAATCATTTTCCGTGATTGAAATTTATTCTTTTTTTCCACAGCAATTACCCAGTACAACAATTCAAACAACCAGCAGGCATGTCCCAATCCTATTATAGCTCCAAGTTTGGATGTAGACTCTCAAACTGAAAGCAACCATGATACAGCTTTAACGTTGGCTTGTGCAGGTGGCCATGAAGAACTAGTGGAACTGTTATTGAGCCGGGGCGCAAATATCGAACATCGGGACAAAAAGGGTTTCACTCCACTTATATTAGCTGCTACGGCAGGCCATGAAAAAGTTGTGGAAATTCTTATCAACAGCAGTGCTGATATCGAAGCACAATCTGAGAGAACTAAAGACACTCCTCTGAGTTTAGCATGTTCGGGCGGGAGATACGAGGTAAATATGGAAAAAATTTGAGGGTTAATATTCATATACCGCTAACATCAATCCATATGCGCGCAGCGAACTTTGTCAAATTAACGAGAATTGAAGTGCTTGCAGTATATTTATGAAAAAACATTCTTGCAGGTTGTTGAAATGTTGCTGAGGCGAGGTGCTAATAAAGAACATCGAAACGTATCTGACTATACCCCCTTAAGTTTAGCTGCTTCTGGAGGTTACGTTAATATAATAAAATTACTGCTTAGTCATGGTGCTGAGATAAATTCTCGCACTGGTAGTAAGTTGGGAATATCACCACTAATGTTGGCAGCAATGAATGGACACACGGCCGCGGTGAAATTGTTACTTGATATGGGTAGCGATATTAATGCCCAGATCGAGACTAATCGGAACACTGCACTGACTCTAGCATGCTTCCAAGGACGGCATGAGGTTGTTAGCCTTCTTTTAGACAGACGAGCCAATGTAGAACACAGAGCCAAGGTAAGAATTCTTTAATGATTTTCCAGAAGCTTGGCAAAATACTGTTCGGTGGTTGCAAAAGCTCCTCCATTCAACCACAAACCTTTTCCGTGAATGGATTGCTTTAGGTTTAAAATGTCATCCTAGTTCATTGAATGTAGCCTTAGGCCAGTCCTACATTGGAAGCGGATTTAGTCTGGCCAGTCAACCCGACCCGACCAGACTCGATCTTCCTACATTGCAGACCAGACCGAGCACTGCCTCCAATGTAGGAGTAAAGTACGTTTTCTTTGTGTTTGTTTCCGCCAGACCCGTCCAGACCCGCCAGACTGTCTGGTCTGGAGAAATTCCGCTTCCAATGTAGGACTGGCCTTAGTCGAAACACTTTGTGAACATGTGCATTGCTTGATAATGAATTTTTTTTCTGCCGTAAACAGTTGATTTAAAATGTTAGAATATTAGTAGTGTTTTATACTGAATGATGTGATTATTGTAGATCAGTTCTTGCGATCGTTCTTTCGTTTTCATTCATTTCCCCCCTCCATAACTCAGAAGTGTTTATTCTGATCGCCGAATTTCTTCCATCATTTAGATCATTTTCCAAATTACAACCTCGAAATTTGAAGTTTTGACATGAATATGTGTTTTGTGTCTATAACGCTCCAAGAGTATGAGGTTAACCATAATCAATTTCAAAAGCATTTGAAATTCTGTCTTTCTGCTAATTCCATATAATCTTTAAGCCGAATTTTTTAAAATAACAATTTTTGTAGACACAATTTTACGACAGGCACTTTGAGTTGGTTGAATTTATCGGCAACTTCTCTAAATGTGTTTGCATTCGCTTGGTAATGTGAAGTTATATTAACTGCATTGTTTTTACATTTTTTTGGCACCCCAATAATAGCAGTTTCTGGAGTCAATCAAACCACATAGTCTATTCACAGAGGATGTACCAAGTCAAAAGTAGATTTTATAATCTGCATCCGAATATGAGGATACTGTTTTTTCGGTATAGTTTTCAACCCCATATCTTTCCCGGTATTCATTGAATGACGTTCACTGATTGCAAAATCGTTTTCACTTAAAATACATCAGTTGGTTCAGTACTCAGAACACTACTATTATATCAGTAAAATCCATTTCTCATGATACCGTAACCTTTTTTGATGTAGTTGATCATCTGCGATTAAAGGAATCATTTATTCAGTTTCTGTTTTTTATCATTCACACTCATCAGACTTCTTAGAATTAAGCGAATAGAGGTTATCTTGCTGTTTGATGTCTTTCTTCGAATTATATCAATGGTGATTTGTTGTTGGAGTTAATATGGTCTATATACTATATTAAGTGCAACAATCATTTTTTGTATGTTTGAGGTGGTTGCTGCATCCCTTGTTCAATAATTTTCACTATTTGTAGACGGGATTAACTCCATTAATGGAAGCTGCCAGTGGGGGATACGTTGAGGTTGGCAGAGTTCTGTTAGATAAGGGAGCTGACGTTAATGCAACTCCAGTTCCGTCATCTCGGGATACTGCCTTAACGATAGCAGCAGACAAAGGTCATGTAAGATTTGTGGAACTTTTGCTATGTAGAAAAGCGCTGGTTGAGGTAAAAAATAAAAAAGGAAATTCACCTCTGTGGCTGGCTGCAAATGGAGGACATTTGGCTGTAGTAGAATTGTTATATAACGTTAAGGCAGATATAGATTCTCAAGATAATAGAAAGGTACGTTGATTTTGTTTGTTGGATAAATATTATGATTAACTTGGTACTAGATTTTGGTTGTAGGATGTAAGAGTAATCGCGAGATACAATTATATACAGGGTGTCAAGGAAAGAAGTGCAATGCATGATGCCGCGCAATACAGGGCCATAAAATATGAAAAAAAGGTCCTATGAATATATGTCGAGACTGTTTCCTTTAAGAAATACAGGGTGTTAAAAGTTAATTTTTTTGATTTGTTTTTTTGAATGAAATGTACCCGAATTATTACAAATCTTCCGGCAGATTCCATAATTATGTACCATAACTGTTCTTCAGTATTGATTTCTATGGCATATATTTCATTTTCCATAAACCCCCAAAATTCAGAATCGAGGGTATTAAGGTGGGGACTACGAGCTGGCCAGGAAATAGGTCCTCATAGACCAATCCACCTATTTCCTGGGTAAAATTTCCTTGTTACTCGTGAGAAGTTAGGTGGTGCAGCATCATGCATGAAGTGCATTCTTGCAACTATGTCCAATGGAACATCTTCCAGTAATGTATTTAGCTCATTTTTCAAAAAAATTATGATAGAGTTCGCCTGTCAATTGGTCGACTAATCGAAATGGACCCTGTAGATAACAACCGATTATACCTGCCCACACATTAATATAAAACCCATGCTGATAATTCCTTATTATGGTTTGATTAGGGTTTTATCACACCAATAGTGCAGATTATGCAAGTTCAAAACACGATCGCGAGTAAAACCCGCGGGATAAAAAATCATGTTCTAATAAATGATGAATTTTTTGAAAATGCAACTGGTAAAGAAGCTGTTCTTTAATTATTTAATTCTTGGCTGATATTGGGAATGGTTGAACTCATCTTTCTGGTGCTTATTCATGGATTATTTTCTACTACTTGCAAAACGGCATCTTCGTTTTCAATAGTAGGTACAACGAGTTCTCGAATAACCATAATCTCTTATTGTTTTTTTGTCCAACGTTTGGACAGACATCTTCTGTCGTTTTCAAGGCAAAAAAAAATGATAATATTGAAAAATTTTTCAAATTTCACAAATAAGCGTCAAATTGATAGAACTCCGAAAACTAGATCATATTTGTACTTGTCTGTGTTTTGAAGACTTTTTCAAGTTACAAGGTGCTGGGTCTCAATTTATATTTTATATTGATGATATTTATAAATGGATTTTTTTCCACTTTATTTATAACGGATTTACTTGGTCTCTCGCCTGGTACCAGGTTATTGTTATATTTCAGGACACTAAATTATAATTTGATGTGTTCATATTGTCATGAACATTTTTCTGAGACTCTCAGTATATTATGTAACTTGCAGAGAGTACCGCCTATCGATCTTATTGATTCTATGTCGAAAGAAATAAAGATATTTTACTTCTTAACTATAATGGATATTATCATGTTGAGTAAACATTCAGAATAATTGAATTATTACACAATATTAATTTAAATTTCTGTAGGTGTCTTGTTTGATGGCAGCTTTTCGAAAGGGGCATGTTAAAGTGGTGAAATGGATGGTCCATTCAGTAACGCAGTTTCCTAGTGAACAAGAGATGAGTCGGTATTTGACTACCATAAACGACAAAGATCTCCATAGTAAATGTATGGAGTGCAAGAAAATTATTCAAGCTGCTAAAGAAACTCAAGCAGCCAAAGCTAATAAAAACGCCAACATTTTATTACAAGAACTAGATCAAGAAAAAACAAAGGAAGAGAATAAGATGCGAGCTGCTGCCAGAAAAAGAGAAAAGAGGAAAAGGAGAAAAATTGAAAAGAAAGTGGAGATCCTAAGATTACAAGAAGAGAATAAGAAGAATGAAAATTACGATGATAAGGCAGATGCGGATAAAATAGAAGAAAAAGAAGTTGAAGGTGAGTGTTTTTGTATTTCTCATTTAAATCTCAAGAGGAAACGATATGCTTTATTTTCAGAATGTCAAGTTGATACTTCAAGAAGATCCATTGAAGTAGCAGATAAAGAAGAAGGAGATAGTGGAATTGATGCGAATAGTCAAGGTAGTTGTTCCAGTAACGATATAAAATCAAAGGACAAACGAAAAGATAAAAAGAAAAAGAAAAATAGCTCGAATACAAAAACCAATAATCGGCCAAATCAAAGTAAACTGCAGAGTTCTTATGATATGGCATCTGACAAATCAGATAAACCTAGTGAAAAGAGCAATCAGAACACTAGGAAAAGTTTGATATTCGAAAATAAGAGTCCAGCAGATAGAGAAGATTTTGAGGCAACTGGTAATGAATATGTCCCTTCGAACAAACAGAAGAAAGGACAGTCAATAGATGATCATTCACCCAAGAATAACAGTCCGAAACAGAATTCAAAGAGAGAAGATGGTTGGAAAGAGGTAGTGAGGAAGTCTTCTGTTCAGACTGTTTCTTCAACGAATGATAGCGGATTAAAGAGAATAACAGTAACTGTACCATTTAATGCCATTTCTAGAGTGATAGGAAGACAAGGCAGTAACATTAATGCCATTAGAGGTGCTACAGGGGCACATATTGATGTGGATAAACAGAGTAGGGGACAAAATGACCGAGTGATCACTGTCAAGTGAGTTATTTCTTATAATAGTTCAACTAATATTAAATTATTACCATCAGTTCTAAAATCAATAATACTTTTTGTTTGTTCAATGTTTATATTCCACTTAACAGCTATATCTCTGTAAATTATGATCTTGCGAAACCATTGAATGGTACTCTATAGTTTCGGCATTACTATATGTAAATTCATTGTTACTGATAAGCAGAGGGGAATATATTAAATACAGGTCTCAAGTTTGAGTGCCTATTAGACGTTTCTGGAGAACTAAACATATTTGAAATCTGAAAATTGGGATTATGATATTGTTCGAAGTTCTCTACAGAGCTAAAATATTTTCGAAGCCCAAAAACTTCCGGTTTTACAGGGAGTGAAAATAAATTCGACGAAAAAAGTTTTTCATTCCAGGTATGATTGAGTATTCAATAGTGAATACATTTCTGTTGAAACCATTGTATTAAATCGAATAGTTTTCAAAATATCCAAAAAAAACTGGAAAAAAAGTCAAATATGTACATTATTTTTATTTTAAATATCCTGAGCGTAAACCGTTTTTACAACATCGAAGAGGAAGGATGTGAAAAGTTCATGCATCTTTTGGATTTCGAAAATATCATCACAAGGTGTTTCAAATTTTGTGTTGAAAATTGTGATCTTAAATTGGCCATAACTTCTGTTTTTCAAATTAGAACCCTATTTTTTTATAATTGTGTTGGATTCTGCGGTTAAAAATAATGATAGTTTTCTCACATGATTATGCTCCTAAATTCAATAATTTCTGAGTTATTTGAGATTTTCTGGATTTATGGTGTATGTAGAGTCAAATTGATTGCATCTAAAAAAATTCAATGAATATTCTTTCGAAACCATGGGAACACTTTGTACCCATAGAAGATAGATTATCTGTAAATAATTCACTAGTGTCAGGTGTTATTGTTATTCGTTATCTTCATTTCTCGATTTAACAAAATGAACCGTTATTCTAACTTCTAACTATGAAATTCTGGATCTATTTTATATACTTGGTGAATGTGAATATCCCCATTTACCTTCCATGATAGAGAAGATCTTTAGAAAATATGTTTCAAACTTTCAAAGTTTTGGATGTGTAAGAGCCCCTAAAGAATACAAACGAAGGGTAGTTGATGATGAGGAAATGAAATTAGTGTTTTGACTTATTTCGAAGCGAATGAAAATGCATCTATTCGAAGTGCAGCTCATGAAATCGATTTAGACAGAAATTCAGTGCACCGAATTTTGAAAAACCACAACATGCATGACTACAAATATGAGACAGTTCATGCATTAGAACCAGGTGACTACATAAAAAGGTTAAATTTTTGTAGAGGAATATTAGAAAAACTTGAAAATCATGAAAATTTTTTGAAAAAGATCATTTGGACAGACGAAGCAAAATTCAATAATGAAGGACTATTTAATAGAAAGAATTGCCACATTTGGAGAAGTGAAAATCCTCATAAAAAAAGACAAAGAAACCCCAGAACAAATTTAGTTTTAATGTGTTTGCTCTTTTGATGAACAATAAAGTGCGGTACTACATTTAAGAAGAAAATTTAAATACAGAAAAATTTTTGGAAATCCTGAGAAATTTTGTTTCTGAGTTTTTGGATGAACTGCCGTTGAGTATGTCGACTACCGCATATTATCAATTGGATGGGGCTCCGGCACATAGTTCGCACGAGGTGTCTGAAGAACTGAATACATTGTTTGGTAATCGGTGAATCGGACGCCGTTCTTCACTGTTTTGGCCCCCACGATCTTCCGATCTTACTCCTTTAGATTTTTATTCATGGGGTAGAATAAAAAACATAGTCTATGAATCTACTATTGAAAGCAAAGAAGATTTGAAACGGCGTGTGGAGGATGCTTTCCACTCACTAAAGGGGGAGGAAATTGAGCGAGCGACTAACCGAGGTGTTTCAAGATGTATTCGAAAGTGTGTGGAACAAAATGGTTACGATATTGAAACTTTTACCTGATCATTTATTTTGTTAATTTGAGTTTTGAAACGTATTTTTATTATCATAATTTATTTATAATCATAATTCGGTGTACTGAAGTAGCGAATCTATTTAATGTGTTTCCTCTTGAAGAGATTAATTCTCATTCGCTTCAAAATAAGTCGAAATACTAATTTCATCAACTGTCTGGATTTTTGTATTCTCTCTTACATTCCAAAATTTGGAAAGTTTGAAACATCATTTCAGAAATTGTAAAAAAATGGGGATACTTCTCATTGGATACTCAACATTTTGTGTCATCCACCATGGATTTGAAATAAACAATATCATTAAGTGCATTTGAAAGTGTATTGCGTATACAATTGAAAAAATACAATAATAAGAAATAAATACAAAATCTCATTATTAGAATAGCAACAATTCATTTTGTGAAATCGAAAATTTTCATAACTACCATTAATAAGACCTGTCTGACACTTGTGAATTATAAATGGGATGATGTATCTTCTAAGCTCACAGAATATCCTTATGAATCAGATTGGAAGAATTTGACTCTACATACTACATAAATCCAGAAAATCTCAAATAACTCAGAAATTATTGAATTTAGGAGCATAATCATGTGAGAAAACTATCATTTTTTTTGACCGCAGAATCCAACAAAATAGGGTTCTAATTTGAAAAACCGAAGTTATGGCCAATTTAAGATCACAATTTTCAACACAAAATTTGAAACACTCTGTGATGATATTTTTGAAATCAAAAAGATGCATGATCTTTTCGCATCCTTTCTCTTCGATGTTGTAAAAACGGTTTACGCTCAGGATATTTAAAATAAGAATAATGAACATATAAGGAACTTGTCCGAGATATGTTGGCAAATAATTCTGAAATTGAATTAATTCTGAAAATATGAAAACTAACGATATCTCCTTCAGAAGGTAGAGAGTATACGCCCTCTCACTATTTAATGGTAATTTGTGTCGGTTCTTGAACAGAAAAAATTTATTTTACCAACATTTTGCTCCTATTATTGAATGAAAATTCATTTCGTACTAGCTTGTTGCATGTTTTCATTTGAATACCTTTTATTTGCAGAGGAACGGTAGATGCTGTGAAGTTGGCTCATTCGTTGATTAATCAATTAATCAAGGATCCAGAGCTTGACATTATACAATCTCTGCCAAAAGCAGTGAAAACACCCCCGACTACTACAACTCTATGGGATAAGACTCAGATTGGCGTAAGTAATGTCGATTTTTTTCTTTTGGAGTGTACCTTTGATGTACGTAATTATTTCAGACCAAAAAAGCTACTGGAAAAGCAGCCACCTGTGTTCCTCCATCTTCTTCTCAAAAGACTGAGAAACCGCTACAATCGAGTATTACATCAAATACAGTTCCAATAGCGAAGACTTCTTCGGTGACTTCTAAAAATAAATCTACATTTTCTGCGACTAATACAAGAAACACCGCCCCGAGGCTACTAGCTCAAGCTGAAAAGAATGCGAATCAGTCTGTAGTTTCCATCAAACCTTCAAGCCAGAATTCATCTGGTTCTGGGTCAAGATCTTCGAATAAAAATACTAGTTCTAATCAATCTTTTGCTGCAAAACTTACAGATGCAAGCAGTGTTCCTGCGAATCTTGTCCCTACTCAGGGTGGTGTCAAACCCAGTCATGGTATACCACATTCAAATACTGATTCTGCCTCATCTAAAATCACAAGAATTCAAACATCTGTTACGGTTTCCTCTCCTGTTAAGCATAATCGATCGGAACCGACAGTTTCTGCTCCACCTACGATGCAGCATTTTCAGAGTCCCAGAAAAGCTACACTTGTCTCATCTGCCAACCAAATGACGTCAACGGGTGATATTTCTGGAATGGGTGGAAGCGGAGATCATTTAAGAACTGGAACGCCTATAATAAAGCCAACATCCCAGTTAAGTCATGCCGAGGATATTCATTCTGCGACATCTAGTACTCGTGCTCATCTGGAGTATTCCTTGTTCAATTCCGGCGATCAGCAAACTATGTGGTGCAGAGGGGATAATGAATCGCAGAAACCGGTCAATTTCGCAGCGGCTACATGTAATTCTAATGTACAAGCAGTCTGTTCTGGCCCCAAGTTCATTGCACAAGATATGCCCCCTCAAGTTGACGCTTCTAAGGCACCTGGCTATAGAGGCGGAACAACCTCCTCGCCAATTTCATCAAAGAGCAACAGTAACAGCACAACACCTCCTAATATTTCTGCTCCTATATTCAGTCAATATCATGAAGCACAAAAACCACATTTATCTCATTTACCGAACCAAATTCTCAGAACTCAACCATCACAGGCTAACATTCAGAATGAAATGCAAGCAAGTGGTAATTACTATGGCGAATTGTTCAATCAAGGAACTGCTGTTAGTATGTCAAGTCCTGTACTCAATATTGGTAAAGATAGTCATCTCATATCGTCATACAACCAACCCCAACCAAGTGCGACCAGAAACCAAAATTATTCTCAAAGCTCTCAAACTATTGTCAGCAGATTGAATCCTAAAGCACCAGATTTTTCTAGTACACTTTATCCTGTTTCAAATAAGTTACCACACCAACAACAGCAAACTCCTTTGTTCAACACTTATTCCATTGACAGTGCGAGTAACATGCATTTTGTTCCAAAAACTAATATTGAAAATTATCACCGGAACAATTTGGTTCAACCAAACCAGATACCATTACTGCAAATGCAGCAACAATTGACTTCACAACAATCAGATATAATAAGCGGGATGGCCGGTATGACAATAACAAACATTGCCAGAGCAACAGGAACTGAAATACTCGAAAATCCTCAAGATCTGGGTATGATGAATAACTCACCTAATATGTCACCCAGTATGGCGCCTATGCAGGCGCCGGACAGCGGTTACATGGATGAAAGAAAACCCATCCAACCCCCACAGCCTATAGGAACAGAAAGAGCTAGGAGAAATTTTGGCGCTAATATAGATAGTAACAATTGGATGATTGCAAATGAAAAAAGTCAACCTAGATGGACAGGCCATAACATGGATCGAATGACTATGAGAGCTGTAATAGATCCACCTATAACAGATGCTTATAGCGTAAGTACCTTTTATATTATTTGATTCTTAATTGGTGTCACTCGAGAAGTGCTTTTGACAGTTTGATCAGCTGATTTGGGGCTTGTTGAGATGAAAAAAAAAAAAAGTAGTCCTAGGTGGGTTTCATAAACAATTGATTATTTGATGAACATTGATAGAGCTATGCCTTCTATTGGTCAATCTGACATATCCGTTTAAGTATTCTGTGAATCCTTGGATCAACAATCTATGAAACTTACTATTCTACTTTAACAGAGCGGATGCAACATATTTTCTCTATTTCAGTGTCGTAATGAGTTCATTACAGTACTAAAAACAGTGCTGTAATGAACTCATTACAGCATTGTTTTTAGTTATATTTTTCGTTTTGTGGTTGACAACACTGACATCCTATCCTTTCGAATGTCAACACGCGTCCATTGCATGTCAATATTACACCATGTAGAGATTTGAACGCATTATTCAAATTCTTAATCTGTGAATTTTCGTATCAGTCACACCAACTGCGGAAATAAAATACAAAAAGCACTAGGAGGTATAATCTGAATTTTTCATTGAATTACAATAAATTTCTCACGATTCTTGACTGAAATAGAGAAAATATCGTCTCATACTCGTTGCAGAAGGCAACGTTCACCCGAACAGAGTGCCCATCATTTTGCCCAAATGTCTGTAATTTTCGAATATCGAGCCGAAAATGGTCTCAATCGATTGGGTTCGACTCCCCGATGAAGAATCCGTGGCGAAAGTTGCGTCTGTCCGGCCGGCCGGCCGTATCATCTCTAGCATCCAAACGAGATGAGCTAGAGTTTTCATATTTTCAGAATAGGTTAATTGTCTAAATATCTCGGCCAAGTTCGTTATTGGGCCAAATCCGTCGGATGGTTCAGTAGTTATGAGCATAGGAAATTTTGTTTCCTCAATAACTACTAGAATATCCATCCGATCAAATTGATACTTGAAATATCGTTGAGATAGGCTGAAACAAAACGGCTCGCAAAATTTCGCAGAAATCGTCACGCTAGAAATTTTTTTAAAAATTCCCAGAAAATTTTTTTCAATACTCGCCATCTCATAAGACATTTTACATTTTTCGGATTTCAATAAAAATTCGTGAATATATTGAGGTGATTGATATCTTACTCATCCTCAAATTTCATTGTTGTAACTGTTTTCCATCTAAAAATATGATCATTTTTTTCATTTACTCAAGAGGAAGAGAAATGACATGAAGTCCCGGTGATTTTATTTCAACGATGGCCATCACAGATCGATATTCGATTGACAAATGCCGGGCTCATTAATCGGTGCCAGTTGGCGTAAAATTAATCAAAATTATTGATTACAGTGAAATCATAGAGATAGAAATCAATTTCGTCGGCTGAAATAATTACGTTGTCAAAATTCAGAAAAGTACTGACGTAAGTTTTTAGGGGAAGAGAATTATAGCTTCGAACAAAACTTGGGGAAAATTATGAGTAGTTATTTTTAATTTGAGATTTAGGTTTGTTCATTCATTAGGCCTTCATATTTGCATCACATTGTCCCATAGTACGAGAAAAGACTATTGTTCACCTGATCAGAGTGCTTATAGATTTGTTATGGTTCGAATATTTACTCGCAAGTAGCTCAACAATAGCGCCAAAGTAATCTGACCTCACGTCAGTGCTTTCTAAATTTTTTATTTTCAATTTCATTCCTGTAAAAAGGGCGAAGGCGACAAGACGATCAAGTTTCTGATTGGTCAGCATCTTAACATACTAAATGCCCTTGTTTTAGTATTGAATCATCATGTTTTTGTTATAATCTCAGGAAATGATCAGAATTTAGAAGTTAAACGCTAGATGGGCGGGGCTTCAGATCCTGTTGTTGGCACTGTATAAAGAAGGAGGGACAAGAGACGATGAGGTTTCCGATTGGACAGCGACTTATCTTGCTAAATGCTTTTCTTTTAGTACTGAATCATCATGTTTTTGTCATGATCTCAGGAAATGACCAAAATTTTGTCGTTAAATGACAGATGGGTGAGCCTTACGATCTAATTGTTGGCACTGTAAAAAGGGGGAGGCGATAAGACGCTCAGGTTTCAGATTGGTCAGCGTCTTATCATACTAAATGCCCTTGTGTTAGTACTGAATCATCATGTTTTTGTTATAATCTTTGGAAATGATCAGAATTTAGTCGTTATACGACAAATAGATGGGGCTTAAGATCTAATTGTCGGCGTTATATAACGAGGGAAGCGACAAGAGGTTTCTCAGTGGCTTAACTAGCTAAATACCCTTGTTTTAGTACTGAATCATCATAAATGTTATTATAATAATCTCAGGGAATGATCAGAAGTTAGTAGTTTAACGACATATGGGAGGGGTTTTACATACTGTTGTCGGCAATGTATAGAGAAGGAGGCGACAATAGACGATGAGGTTTCTGATTGGCCAGCGACTTATCTTGCTGAATGACCTTGTTTAGTACTGAATCATCATTGTCAATATTAAACCATGTAGAGATTTGATCGCACTATTCAAATTCTATAATCTGTCAATTTTCTTATCAGTTACAACAACTGCGAAAATAAAATACAAAAAGCACTAGAAGGTATAATCTGAATTTTTCATTGAATTCCAATAAATTTCTCACAATTCTTGACTGAAATATCGTCTAATACTCGTTGCAGAAGGCAATTCCAACACTCATGCGTTCAAAATTGAATTTCGCATTCGTGTTGGAATAGGTACCCATTCTGCAACTTGTATTAGAATATACTATTTTCTATGTTAGTTTCGTAATTAGTTCATTACATAACTAAAAGCAATGTTTTTGACTAGAATATACTATTTTCTATGTTAAATGTTTCTGTTAATTCAGTTCATTACATTTAACTTAAAGCAATGTTTTAGACAAGAAATTTTTATATTTTGATGAACTCTTGTTCTTTTACGTTTTACAAAAAAGGAAAAATTCTCTACAATCGGAAACACTATACAAAGTAATATCAGCAATATCATAGGTATTACTTGTCCAAGTGATAGCTTTCCTGATAGCGGGCTTAATAATGAATTCTCTTAGTAGAAAACCCATCAAAATTTTCACATGTTTAAACCTACTAATGACAAAATTTGTATTTTCAGCATGGTATGCAAATTGACAATACACCAAACTTTTCTAATGCATCCAACATGCCAGCTTTTCTACAAATGAACAGGCCCATGGAATATGGGCAACCTACTTGGGACGCTAACTCTCGTCAAAATCTGATGGACGCCAACCAACGTCAAAATCTTATGGACGCCAACCCACGTCAAAATATGATGGACGCCAGCCAACGTCAAAATCTGATGGAAGACAAGCAAGTAAGTGCTCATTTTAACTTTTACAATGGACGTTTCCCACCTTATTGATTTTTGTTATTTCCGCTCCTTTGATTGTTTTTGTAAACGCAATTCATATGTAGTTTCTTGAGAAATGTTTGTTATTGAACTGAAAATGTAAAATTATCTTATGAATTAAACAGTTAGGAAATTTATCCCAAAATTACCTTTTTTTTTCCAACTCCACCTCCACCAAATTTTAGAATGATTTATACTTATAATCATTACAATATTTGAAAAAAATTGACAAAAAGAACACTTAAAAAGGTCTCCAAAACATGAATATACATCTTTAAGAAAAAACAATTTTTCGTTTTCTACTTAAACTGAAGTATCAACCTACTGTTTCAACTAATCATTACGGCTTAATTGTTCTCAATCTATGTGCATCCCAAACCAAAGAGTAGGTAGTACCCTCTTCGAAGCTAGCTCTCAACACAATGACATAGTAATAAATAACAAACAAGTATCAATATACAGGGTGCGGCAAAAGTCAATTCACCGTTCTACATATGAGGAATAAAATGAAAAAATAATTGCAAATAAATTTCTTTTCGAGAAAAATATAATTTCAATAATTATTTGTGGCCTCACATTTTATGTTCGAATTGCTTTTTCCCCTCTGTTCAACACACATGCTGCATCGTTTAGTCACGGTAAAACAAATTTTACGAAAAAATTAGCTAGGCGATCTGAACGCGGCGCGTCGACTACGGAGCTAGTACTTACAAATTTACTTGCTTATTTAGAAAGCGCTGGCGAAATTCCCAAAAAAATTTCAGCATAATCTCCGTCAAGTTTTAGGTAAGAAGTGAGCAAAAACACGTTCTTTTTTCGTGTACTTCACACGCGCAGCAATGGCAACGAAAGCACTGTAAACGTACACAACAACACTACTACACGCGCACAACTCAACTCGTTACGTTTCAGCTGCGTCCACCCGGCCTAGTTACGAGACTGGCCGAGAATACGCGCATGCGTGAATACCAGACAGAGTAAACTGACTTTTGCCGCAATCTCTTAAGAATTCTCATGAATAAAATAAAGAGCAAAGAAAATCGACTACTTGAAAGTCAATCAAGTTAATATGATTTTGTTGAAATTACCGTTGTTTTTGAAGTCGCTGTCAAACAACATAGGTTTGTAACTCCTCAATTGTGTAGCATTGGCAAATTGAAGGTGAGGAAGGAACTGTCAAAGTGACAGACAAGTGACAAGCACAATCAGCTTCACTTGTGAGAAGTGAAGAAAGCGCTACGAATCAATTGAAGAAAACTATTTTAGTTTCCTTTCTTTTTATTTATCTATACCATCCTTTAGACAATAAATTTTTTTTCAAAATTTAGTTATTTTAATGTATCCCTGTTAATTTACCTTTCAGAATAGTGTTTAATTGGTATTATATTGTTTCACGAACATAGATATTATTACCACTGATGATTAAAAAAGCAAGTTGATGAGTAATAGAGAAATACAAAATTATTTTTTCTTTTTAGCGTTAATCAATTACTTTTGGAGTAGTTTTTCTGAGTCGTGATTTTTATTTTAATTTATTGTTTAGTGCACCAAAGTACACTAAAATATTATATTCTGATAATAAAATTTACGTAATGTGATGCTAGATCGTTTAAAGTGAATTATTTGCCAGTATACAAACCTGACTCTTCATAAGTAGTGAAAAATTTGGAGGTATATTCAGTCTGTAGATTATATTGTACAACATGTAATTTCAATAGTTGTGAAACTTATGCTGAAATTCCTTCAAAAAATTACATATTTCCGCTAAATAGTATTTTAAACAAACGTGAAGAGAAATTATTCATCACCACAATTGATTTTCATCAATCTACTATAAAATACATATAATTGACTAATATTGAATAAATACAGCGACAAAAAATGAGACAAAACAGTTAGATCATAAATGACAAATCGAGAAAAAAAAACGATTAAATTTTAAAAACAATAACAGTAAAATTAAAAGCAGAAGAAACAAAAAATACAATTGAAAAATGAAAAACACGAGAACGTGATGAAATGAAGAAGAAAGAGATAAGAAAAGGACGAACAAGTAAAAATTCAAACATTGACAAAGTATAGAAGAAAGGAAAATGCTATGTGATAAAGCAAAATTTTTTCGACATCATTGAATATACATAAATTTCATTGTCAGAGGAATTAGGAGGTCCAGAGGTTCCGTCAACAAAAAGAACAATTCAAACAGTTTCGATATCAAAATGTGCAGATCACTATTGCATTGAGAAATAACAGTAAAATACTGCAATAAACCTGAATTTTCCGTTGCTAAACACTAACAGAAAAATTTTTTTAATTGCTGTAAAACTTCGGTTTATCGCGACCTCACGTAAATTCGAGGATAACTTGTAAAGGAAAAATGTTATATCCGTCATCGATCACCGTAAGGGAGAACTCGCATTCAAGAGACCGTTTTATTTTCTAACGAAAATAAGAATAAAACATAACCTAAAAGTTAACTTAACACCTCTTTAAACCACGTCTCAAGTGGGTCTAAAATACGCCATAGAAGTGTTACACACTTTCAAATGGAAAGCGGATAACCTTACATGTCAATGTCATTTCCGACAAGAAGAAAAAACTGTTTTCAACGATGTCAAAAGTTCATTATGGCGGGTAATTTGCATTGGAATAATGCATTTAAAGAGCACATACAAATATCTCTTTCTTCTTATAATAATTGCGGAATAAATGAGAAAATGGTCATATCACAAGAATACACTTTTAATATATTATTACAACATTAAAGCAATAACAATCACATCATTCTAAATGGTAACAAAAATTGGTGCATATTTGAGCATTAACGATTGGTTGTAACTATATTGAATAAACCCCCAAAATTGAAGTAAAAATAATGGATTTATTTTTCCCCAACCTAATATTTATTTTAGGCGTCTTACTTTATATTTACTGTATGGTTATAGTAAAGAAAAAAAGGCCGGAAAACTTACCGCATCTAAAACTATACGATAATAATAATAAATGGTCTGTATTAGGACCATTACGTAGTTGTTTTCAAAAAATAAATGTTGAAAATATATCAAAACTTAGGCATACATATTATTTAATATTTTCAATGAGGAGCGTGAAATTCTTCCCTTTTCGGGAAATAGCATAGAACACGTGTATTACATAATAGTCGGTTTTGTGTAGATTCAGTATTTTTATATTTAGTCCATGTATAACCTGAATTTTTTGTTCTTAAATGAATTATGAAGACTTTTTATGGAAAGCACGTCGTAGTTCTCTAAAATTGACCAGAATTCACTATTGAGAATTCGAAAGGAACATTCTCCAAAAATTTCGAAGACCTATTTGGAATGAGATTGCAGTGTCATGATGACGGAAGAAGAAAAGCATCGCAATATAATAATTTTTTAGCATAAGACAAGTAAGTATTGAGAGGTACTCTCCTAAATAACTCTATTGCTGGATTTCAGAAACGTTGATCGGTTGATCAATTCGTTGATTGAGCGATTCTATGTCTGAAATTCCGCGAATTCGACATTGCATTGGTTTGACATATATATTGAAATATTCTGTGAATCCTTTGATCGACGATCTTTATGAAACCCACTATATTTATTCCGTTAGAGTCGCATAATTCATTTTCTCTATTTCAGTGTCGTAATGAGTTCATTACAGTACTAAAAACAGTGCTGTAATGAACTCATTACAGCATTGTTTTTAGTTATATTTTTCGTTTTGTGGTTGACAACACTGACATACTATCCTTTCGAATGTCAACACGCGTCTATTGCATGTCAATTGTCAATATTAAACCATGTAGAGATTTGAACGCATTATTCAAATTCTTAATCTGTCAATTTTCGTATCAGTCACACCAACTGCGAAAATAAAATACAAAAGGCACTAGGAGGTATAATCTGAATTTCTTAAAAGTGTTCGCTTAAAAACTCCAGTAAAGTCCAGATCTCGTCCTGATTAAACCATTCCATACGATATTTTTGACAACGTAGCGTTTTCTAGAGTTGAATTAAAAATGATTATAGAAAATTGTTATGATAGAATGAATAATTTCATAAAAAAATTTAGAGGCTAGAGGTCGGATGCCTTTGACCTTGAAAAATCCCTTCTCCGAAATGTTAGTTTTCAGAGAAGTGATAACTCTTCAAGTGAGTATTCAAACGAACAACCAGAGATCTGAAAGGTCTTCATGAAAAATAATTTGTAAATTATGTAGCTGGTATTGTCGAAAAGAAAAGCACATGTCACACCAAGAGGGTAAAAAATATTGTTCACAAACTTATTTCGCACCATTACAGGAAGTGCCCTGGATTATTTGACTTCAAATGAATTAAAAGCGAGTTTCATAAAGATCGTTGATCAAAGAATTCACAGTAAACTGAAATGTCACATTGACCGATGGAATGCCACATTCAAGGAATTTCGGGCAGAGAATCGCTCAATCACCGAATTGAGATGTCTAAAATACTGGTATGACCACATCGCATAATTTGAAACGTTATTTCAAATCTTGGGACATGATTGTTTCCTATGACGTCCAAACATCCAAACCATTCATAAATATAAAAAAAAAAATCACTACATTGATTCATCTGATATACATATTCAATTCTAAAGCGCGAAACTGATATAAGGCTTATCAATTTGACGTGAATACTGTGTGGTGACATCTAACGAAAAGCAAAGGAAAGAATCCTCTTTTCTCCAAACCTGTAAAACAAAATCGAATCAGTGCGCACACCATTATTGTAGACATCTTACAACAAATTAATCAACCGATCAACGTTTATGAAACCCAGTATCAGCCTTCAAGTCTAATAGGCACTTGAACTTGTACTACCTATATAATGTGTAGTGAAAATGGTCTTGAATAGATCTACAAAAAGTTTCACTACACCATATATCTTTTTTTATGTATAAGGTATTATAACCTTAATAGTAAATCACCAGTACGATATAATACAGGGTGTAACTAAATAAGTGTAAAATATTTAAAGGAGGTGATTCCTCATCGAAAAAAAGATAGGATCTTTCATATAAAGCATCTCTTGTTAAGATACAGCCCCTCAAAGGGAGTACATAAAATTTGTATAACAATTTTTTTCACAATCACCAAAAAAGTTACAATATTGTGTTTTATTATTAATGAATTAGTTTTGTTTTTTACCATTTAGTCGTTTAATGCAGGTGCTAACTACAGAATAATAATAAATCCAGTTCGCATTTATGACGATGTACCTATCTCTGTAGGTGTTCGTAAAATAATATTTTAGCTGCGAACTGGTTTATTTTGGGCAAAAAACTCACGAGAAATTTTTTGTTTAGAATGAAACAGGCTATCGGAAATAAATTTTTAAATGGTAAACAAATAATAAGACAAAAAGTTACATTGGAAATAAACTTTAGGGGTTGCGTTTCCCACCCTTACAACCATTGGGTAAACCAAATAAATAACTGGATAAGTGTCTTTTTGCTAGTAGAAAACCTTAGGTTGATTTCAGTATTGTAACTTTTCTGGTGATTGTGAAAAAAATTGTTATATAAATTTTTTGTACTCCCTTTGAGGGGCTGTATCTTAACAAGGGATGCTCCAATGAAGTTTCTTTATATGAAGGATCCTATCTTTTTTTCGATGAGGAATCACCTCATTAAATAATTTACACTTATTTAGTTACACCTTGTATATTCATTATAGTTTTCTTAATCAAGTAAACGTCACTGAGGAGATTTGTCCGGATCTTCAAGTTCACATAATGCTGAAATATGATGAAACGGCATCGCAATGTGTAGTGAAAATAATGAAAACCTGTTCCTTTCCACGCGTATCGACGGTCTTGAATAGATCTGATACAAAATAAAACCTTAATTGAAGTAGGAATTCTGATTATATTTGTGGGCAAATTTCACTACACCATATATCTCGCTAGAAAGACTAGAACAATGACAGATCCTTCACTTGAAATTTATAAGCTGTCCCATGTATATGCCGGGACGACCTCGTAGCATCATCTCTACTGGTATTATAACCTTAATTATAGATTTGATTTCACAGACGTTAATCTCATAGTAAATCACCAGTATTTTCGGCAGGCTATGTATTTCATGCACTTTTTTGTTTGCTCTTCGCCTATAACACACTACAGTTATTTTGTAATTTGTATTGTATTGTAGTTTCTGATTGGTCAGCTTCTTAACATACTAAATACCCTTGTTTCATTATTGAATCATAAAATGATCAGAATTTAGAAGTTAAATGCCAGATGGGCAGGGCTTTAGATCCTGTTGTTGGCACTGTATAAAGAAGGAGGACAAGAGACGATGAGGTTTCTGATTGGACAGCGACTTATTTTGCTAAATGTCGTCATGTTTTTGTAATATTTGACCAGAATTTAGTAATTGAACGACAGATTGGGGCTCATCGAAAAAAGAGGCGACAAGACGCTCAGATCTTTCATATAAATGCATCTCATGTTAAATC
The DNA here is from genome assembly GCA_030674115.1 of Micraspis discolor. NCBI lineage: Eukaryota > Metazoa > Arthropoda > Insecta > Coleoptera > Coccinellidae > Micraspis > Micraspis discolor. The sequence continues at coordinate 1,726,806 of JARTUT010000878.1, read as the reverse complement.
TCAGATATCAGCCCTCAAAGGAGATCCAGTTGTCGGCACATAAAGAAAATTTGTATAACAATTTTCATTTAGTACTGAATCATCATGTTTTTGTAATGACCAGGAAAATGTTACAATATTGTGTTTTATTATTAAATGAATTAGTTTTGTTTTTTACCATTTAATCGTTTAATGCAGTATAAATCTAACTTCACAGAATAATAAATCTTCAAATTACCTCAGTTCGCATTTCTTATGACGATGTACTAAATAACCGATAAGGGTATATAAATTAATCTGTAGGTGTTCGTAAAATTATTTTAATTAATTCAATTTTTAATAGAAATATTGGTCTTTTTCATTATTTCAACTCGTTTATTTTTCGAAATTTCCATTTACCAAAAATACTAAATTTTTTGGGAAAATCCATTTTATTTTTTTATTTATCATAATCAATGAAGGAAGCAGAGTAAAAACATTTAATTCTAGACAAAAAAGTTACATTGGAAATAAACTTTGAGGTTGCGTTTTCCCACCACTTACAACCATGGGGTAAAACCAAATAAATAACTGGATAAGTGTCTTTTGCTAGTAGAAGACCTTGGGTTGATTTCAATATTGTAACTTTTTGGTGATTGTGAAAAAATTGTTATACAAATTTTTGTACTCCTTCCAGAAGTTGTATTTTAACAAGGGATGCTCCAATGAAGTTTCTTTATATGAAGGATCCTATCTTTTTTTCGATGAGGAATCACCTCATTAAATAATTAACACTTATTCAGTTACATCTTGTATATTCATTATAGTTATCTTAATCAAGTAAACGTCACTGAGGAGATTTGTCCGGATCTTCAAGTTCACATAATGCTGAAATTCTGCTCGGGACTTCTGGGAGAGAAGCAGGGACCAGAGTTATAACGTCAGCAAGTTGGTTACTACGGTATTTAACTAATACAGATCCTAGCGAGTGATTATTCAAACTTTGAAAGATCATATCACCGAAAGTATTAGTTTTTCGATAAAATAGTATCATTTATTTAATTAGATATGAAATTTTTATTGTTGTAAGTATGATAACCATTGTGTAATGGTAATAATTGAAAATGTTTCATTAAATTATCAAATTCATATTGTTTACATAAATGCACTGCGAAACACCAGCACGTTCTTCATTCAGGATTATTGCGTAATCCAATATTGTAAATTGTTACAACTTGGTTGTGATAAAACTACATTTGTGAGCAAAACCTTTATTCTCTTAACACTGCGAGGTTTTCGCTACAGAGCTTTGAAACATAATAATGAAAACCTGTTCCCTTTCCACGCGTATCGACGAATTCGTCAGCGGTTATTCACGCTTACATAAGACCTATTCAATATTATCCGGGTGCGATTTAAATAAACAACCTGTTTGTTAACGTGTGAATGTTATCTGTTATTCGTTTTTTCTTACTAATGTTTAACAAGGGAGAGTATAAATTTCCTGTAGGAAACTTGCACTAATAGAAATAGTTGCTTTGGTAGCTTAGACACAACATTTTCTAACGAAACCTTGATCCATTTACACATACCTACTTCACCATGAAACAATATTTTAAAGCAATTTCAAGTATATATTAATCTTGTTCCAAGCAGTTTATATTTACTAAAATTTATAAAATTTATTAACACGAACAAAATACGCCCATATATCTTGAGTAAATATCGCTCTACTCAATATTTTACACTGCACCGCGCATCACAAGCCTCGGGACTGTCGGTATACTTACGTACGACGTTGTCAGATCGCTGTTCCATATTTCTAATTCATAAGCTTATGTTTAAAGTATCTTGTTTCATCCTATGTTGCACAAAAGTCACCATTATCATTATCATCTGTTCAACATACATTTTGACGATTAAAGTAAATGATTCTTTTAACCGAAATTTTGCTGTGTATTGCTCAAATTTGATATATTTTATGTTAAAATTGAAGTCAAAAATATTTAATTATTATAAATGCCTTTTTTCTTTTTAGGTATGGGCCATGACTGAATGGAAACAATAACTTGGAGTCGAATGCGTTTTACAGTCAAAATTGACCTTTCCTACACTGTGATTCCCGAATAGGATTTAACTGTGAAATTATAATTCAGCAATCAACTTGAAAAAGTCTGGAATGTAACTTTGTTTACAGCCCTTTATACAGGTTTCACCAAGTTACACTTTCATACCTGCAGAATTGGGTGTAAATAAACGACCTTTTTTTGTTTTTTCCTTTGTATAGAACAACTTTAGCATGTATCGTTTACTTCAAACGCTTATAGTTATTTAAAGAATTATTCGAATTTATACTTTTTGCTGAATTTGAATGAGGAAAGAAGGCTTCGTTAGTGGTTCTTCAAGAACCTTTAGCTAATCGAACATGGTTATAATATGAAAAATATACTAAACATTATATAAGATATACAAATATATATTATACATACATATATATTGTAGTAAATATTTCGCAATGGTGTAGAGGGTTGGCGATAGAAAATCGATAAGACTTTGTTACAGATGTGTCTATTACAAAACATATGCATGTATTATTTATAATAATATACCTAGATGTGTGTGCAAATAATTTTTGCATGTCACAAACTGCTTGACATGAAATGGCAGTTGTTGATCCGCATCTGTCTATGGTTAATTTTATGGAATACATTGTAAAGCTGCTTGTACATGAAGAATTGAATATATCTCTATGCACTCAGTTTATTTGATTTTGCCTTTGAAATTCCTTTTTGGCGCTCTTGTTCACCCGAACAGAGTGCCTATCATTTTGCCCAAATATCTGTAATTTTGTAATATCGAGCCGAAAATGGTCTCAATCGATTGGGTTCGACTCCCTGAAGAAGAATCCGTGGTGAAAGTTGAGTCGGTCCGGCCTGCCATGTTCTCTCTAGCATCCAAAAGAGATGAGCTAGAGTTTTCATATTTTCAGAATACGTTAATTGTTCAAATATCTCGGTCAAGTTTGTTATTGGGCAAAATCCGTCGGATGGTTAAGCAGTTATGAGCATCTGAAATTTTGTTTCCTCAGAACTGATAGAATATCCATCCGATCAAATTGATACTTGAAATATTGTTGAGGGAGGCTGCAACAAAACGGCTCGCAAAATTTCGCAGAAATCGTTACGCTAGAAAATTTTCAAAAAAAAAAAAAAATTTTTCAATACTCACTATCTCATAAGATATTTTTCGGATTTCAATAAAAATTCGTGAATATATTGAGGTGATCGATATCTTACCTATCTCCAAATTTCATTGTCGTAGCTCTTTTCCATCTAAAGATATTATCATTTTTTTCATTTACTTGAGAGAAAAGAGAAATGACATGTTCATTCATTAGGCGTTCATGTCCCATAGTACGAGAAAAGACTATTGTTCATCTGATCAGAGTGCTTATAGATTTGTTATGGTATTGTTATGAATATTTACTCGTACGTAGCTCAACAAGAGCGCCAAAGCAATCTGACCTCACGTCAGTGCTTTCTAAATTTTTTATTTTCAATTTCATTTCTGTAAAAAGGGGAAGGCGACATGACGATCAAGTTTCTGATTGGTCAGCGTCTTGACATACTAAATGCCCTTGTTTTCGTATTGAATCATCATGCTTTTGTTATAATCTCAGGAAATGATCAGAATTTAGAAGTTAAATGCCAGATGGGCTGGGCTTTAGATCCTGTTGTTGGCATAAAGAAGGAGGGACAAGAGACGATGAGGTTTCTGATTGGACAGCGACTTATCTTGCTAAATGCTCTTCTTTTAGTACTGAATCATCATGTTTTTGTAATGATCTCAGGAAATGACCAGAATTTAGTAGTTGAACGACAGATGGGTGGGGCTTACGATCTAATTGTCAGCACTGTAAAAAGGGGAAGGCGACAAGACGCTCAGGTTTCAGATTGGTCAGCGTCTTATCATACTAAATGCCCTTGTTTTAGTACTGAATCATCATGTTTTTGTTATAATCTTAGGAAATGATCAGAATTGAGTCGTTAAACGACAAATAGACGAGGCTTAAGATCTAATTGTCGGCGTTATATAACGAGGGAAGTGACAAGAGGATCAGGTTTCTGAGTGGCTTAACTAGCTAAATGCCCTTGTTTAAGTACTGAATCATCATACATGTTATCAAAATAATCTCAGGGAATGATCAGAAATTAGTAGTTGAACGACATATGGAAGGAGCTTTACATACTGTTGTCGGCAATGTATAGAGAATGAGGCGACAATAGACGATGAGGTTTTTGATTGGCCAGCGACTTATCTGCTAAACGCCCTCGTTTCAGTACTGAATCATCATGTTTTCGTAATGATCTCAGGAAATGACCAGAATTTAGAAGTTGAACGACAGATGGGCGAGTCTTAAGATCTCATTGGCGGCACTGTAAAAAGGGGAGGCGACAATAGACGATCAGGTTTCTGATTGACCAGCGACTTATCTGCTAAATGCCTTCGTTTGAGTACTGAATCATCATGTTTATGTAATAATCTCAGGAATCGACCAGAATATAGAAGTTCAACGATAGATGGGCGGGGCTTAAGATCTCATTTTTGACACTATATGAAACGGTGTCAACAAGACGATCAGGTTTCTGATGGTCAGCGGTTTATTTTGCTTAATGCCCTTGTTTTAGTACTCAATCTTCATATTTTGGTAATAATGCCAGGAAATGATCAGAATTTAGTTCAACGACAAATGGGTGGTACTTACGATCTAATTGTAGGCAATATATCACGAGGGAAGCGACAAGACGTTGAGGTTTCTGATTGGCCAGCGCCTCATCTGGCTAAATGCACTTGTTTTAGTATTGAATCCTCGTGTTTTTGTAATAATCAGGAAGTGATCAGAATTTAGTAGTTAAACGACAGATGGGCGAGGCTTGAGATTTGATTGTCGGCACTGTAAAAAGAGGGCGGCGACAATAGACAGATTTCTGATTGGCCAGCGACTTATCTACCTCAATGCCATTGATCGGTAGCGGACCACCATGTTTTTATCTCAGGAAATGACAGATACTGGGGGTAATTAATTGTGAAAATCAGCCCTACGATATTCCTTCACTATATGTGTGTACTACATATGGACAAAGCAAAAATGTAATATGTTTATTAGATAATTAAGTGGTAGGATTTACTTTGAACAAAAAAAATTGATTATTTATATTTTATTCAACATAATTTTCATCACATGAATATTCAGGTTTCAGGGAAGAATCAAGTGATGAACAGTATTACCAATTTATTGTCTTCCCCGAAAATTCTCTGCCAGAAAGGAGAATTAAATGATATAATTTCAATGAGTCAATTCAAAAGTATAAAATACAAAATTCATGATAATTAATGAATAATTTCAGAAAATTAATTAGAATTTAATTAAATCCTATTCTCTGTACATTTTTTAGAAATATTGGAAATAATACAAAATTATTCAACATCACAGATAAATTATTCTTCCTTAAGATATCTATAATAATTTATACATAAATAATAATAAATTCAATAGTATTTAGATACATGTGGCATATCTATAGGAAATTTGAGCCCTAGAATAATTGTTTTGTTAAAAAATTGTATTTTTTTTTCAAGAAAATCCTAATTTCTCACGTTTTATTCAAATTCATGAAACTAAAATCAAATTTAAATTCGATTCAATTATAAGATTTTACATCTTTATGTAAAGAATATACAATTAAATTCACTTAAATTTTGATAAAATTGTGTAAGGCAATCTATATGGTTTTAAACAATAATTATTTACAGATTGGACATTTGTATGCAACATGTATCTCTTCTTTTCAATTATCTACAAATCTAGAAAAATATGATCATTATCACGTTGACGAGGAAGGGACAACCCTTGACCGACTTTCTGACCGGCGTGGTATCATGGTATGTGACTTGGAATTGGATGTACGTTGATAAGTGGGTGACATCGAAGGCTCCTTAGTAGATACAGCCGTTGGGGTTGATAGATGATGATTAAGCGATGAAGATTCAATCGCACTGCAAAAATAAATTTGAAATATTATTTCATTCATGCAAGTCAATCATAGAAGAAAAACACCACATAATGCGTCAGATTAATAAACATTTCATGTAAGAGACAATAAAAAATAGTAATATCTGCCTCTTTCGAATAAAACCAATTGTCAAAGATATACCCGCTGTTAATTATTGTCAATTGACACTTTCTTGGAAATACATTTCACAATCGTAGACCTGAAATAGGAGTTCACTAACACACATATGAAATGAAAATAACAAAGGAGAAGTGTAAACATTCCTTTAAAATTAATAAACCGCTATGCCGTCAATGAAAATTAATGGAAATATCAATATTTCTTACCCTGAACTTCTATGTTGAGCATGAAAAATAAAAAATATACTTGAGGTATATCATATCATAATGAATTATATCTATAAAAAAATAATAGTTCCTTTCAAAATCGAAAACATAAGATAATCCGAAAAGTAATTAGAATTGAATAATGAGCTCTCATAAAAATTCTGAGAAATCACAAAACTGACACTATTATACTAACAAAATAATTGAAAAAATTACCCTGTGCCACCATTTTCAAATTCTACCATTCCAATAGTTACAAAAATGAACTCCATGCATGAAGAGACAGAATTTATTCAAATTTCGAATGATGAACAAACGAAAACAACAGGTGAAAGAAACACATCAAATTGACTATGCACAATAGAAACAAGCCCATAAGAAAATCTACAAAAACTACCTTCCCAATCCTGAAGCTGTTCCAGAAGTGAATGCATATTAAAGAATTTCAGGTGAGTGTTCTGTTCAAATCTTGATTAATAGCAGTATACAATAAAGGAAAAATTTCTTCCAGTAATGATAGTTGAGAAGCAAGTGTGCCGAGTAAAAACTATTTTTTTTTAATGGAATTAGGCCCGTTTGCACCAACGCCCTTTAAAATGTCGCTTAGCTAAGTGCCGCTTAAAGTTAAGGGTCGCTCAAATTCATCTCCAGTTGCACGACTGTCACTTAACAGAAACTTAACTAAGTGACGCTTAACTTTCTCAATCAAGTGACATTTCAGTATTTCATTTCTCCCTAGATCAATAAAGCGATTTCATTGGCTACACGCAATATTTGATGTTCTGTGGTTAAAGAAGTTTTAAATATTTCGTCTATTCTATGGCAGAAATATTTGTTTATAAATTAATATATAAATAAACAAGCCCGATATGGTTTTAATTAAAGACTTTATACGTTTATACGCCTAGGAAATCCTCTTTCCACAATTTCTTTTATTCCCAAGTCGTCATGAAATGCATCAAATTCATTATTCATTAAAGAAGTCCATTATACAAGTTAATAGCGTTGTTCGAAGTATATATTACAATTACGATTAATATTATTTTAGTCACATCACATTTGTTCGAAAATCACAAAGAACTACTAGACAAATATTTGGAAAACCTTAGACTATAGAAATAGACTTTAGTCTGGGTGGAAAACCAAACAAATCAAATTACCAAAATAAATGTACATTTACCTCTGATCTATGGGTAGAATCCGCCCTTAAATAGTTAAGTGGCCATGAATGAGCACTTAAATTTAAGGCTCGCTTAAGGAATTTAAGTGCCGCTTAACAGTTGGTGCAACGCAATTGAAGTTAAGGATTCATTTCAAGGGTGGTTGGTGCAAACGGGCCTTAAACAATTAAATAAAAAAAGGTTGACTTTTATTTATACATTTTGAATTTTATGGTCGCACTGTAAATCTATGGTTTGAATGGAAGACAAACGATGAGTAACGCCATCACGTTCAACCGACTTCAGTAAACTGAATAGTTTATTTCCTTTGTTCATTATAAGGTCAATGTTATACTAAGAAATATTTTAAAGAAACAAAAACCTGCGACTTTTGGGGATTGAAAACTGTTCAAAAAGTTACTTTCCCATTTCATCGTAGCAGTTTACCTTTATATAAAAGATGCCTGCCGAATCATTGGCATTAAAAACTCAAAAAATATATGATGAAATCATCCCAAAAATTCTAATGTTCAAAAACTTCCATTTCGATTTTATCGCAGCAATTGATCTTTCTGTAAAAGATGTCGCCGAATGTATGAAGAACATAAAAACACATGTTGGAATTAAAGGTCATTTTACTAGAATAACGTTCTCAAAAATATTTTGTCAACGTGAAACCATTTGTTGAAAATATTGAATGAATTATCTTATTCCAAAATCAATAAATAAGCCTTATACTCGTAATACAATATAAGTTAAAATGGTTTTTGATTATCATATTAATACGTATAATAGCTATCTTTAATTTGATGCTGATGATGAACAAACTCACCTGACTAAATTCCCTTGAGTTGCCTCTAATTGAGAGCAAGTTGTCAAGGAGGGTTCCGTAGAAAGTCGACGAATCTGCAGATATGATTACGAATATAATATAAAATGACAAAACGATTTGTAAAATTATTAATTCATAAGATGAGAGTTGATCTGTAGATTATTGAATTTTTTCTCTCCCGTTCTTCAATTCAATTCAATAAATAATGTATTACTTATTCAACTTTAAGCGTAAATCTTCTTTAAATCTTTAAGAAAATATGTATTTCTCATCCTAAGTTAAAAAAATTCTCATCTTATATAAAAGAAAAAATCGAAAGCTGATGTCACAAGCATTTTTTGCTGTGTGAGCCACCCCATTCAGGGGGTGGTCATTTCACTAATAAATACTTCCCACTTCCAACAAAATTCGACCAATCTCAACATTTTCAACGAATATGGCCAATTCATTCATGAATGGATCTGTCAGATTTTCAAATGGCATCTTTTATATCGGGTGTCCTATCAAATTATAATGGAAACTACTTATGCAAAAATTTAAATTTTTTTAAATCAATATTGAGATAAGTGAGGTACCTACATTTTTGAAATACTTTCAAATTTCCAGTGTTGTCAGATGTATGCAAATTTGGCAACAGCTTTGCTATTTCAAATGGGACACCCGTATTTATTCTTATGATTCTCCATAAAAAATTAATTATTTTACTTCACTTCCACTTTTTAGAAATATCAGATCAAATTTGAGTCAAGAAAATGACTAAATTTTGATTAAAATTTGAGATTCAAGTTCAAAATTTGGTATGACCTTAGATAATAGTTTGATCTGCTTTCGAATCTTAGTTCAGTTACACAAGAGTTAAAAAAAAGTATCAGATAAGTTATAATCCAAACAATATAGGAACAGCAAAATAAATAGAAAAATTGTTGGGTGTATTGCTCTCATTCTGACAATGAAATAAATTTAGAAAAACACTAAAGTGAGGTCAGGAACTTTTGCGTGCTGTACTAAAATCTTTTTCCTGACTCTAAAACACTGCGATAAAAAAAATGGAGATAGGCAAAATAAAAAATTTGAATTTGAAATTTCTATAAAAAATTCATAACTCAAAAACCTTCAAAGATACACACAGGGTAGAAGAAGTAAATTAATTTACCTTTCATAACCTTATGTACATATACGAATTTTTGCATAAATAGTTTCCATAATAATTCAATATTATTTATTTTTGAACTCATTTTGACCTGGTTCGAAAAAAATTTATGAAATATTTATCAATAAATCACACTTACCCTATCGGTTTGAGTGGCTTTGTTGCTCATTTCTCTACTCACTGTAGAAGCAGGCGCTGAGTTAGATAAGTAGTTGTCGGTACATATTTTAGTCATTTCCTCTTGAAGGGATATCACTGTCTTTTCTTTATCTTCCAACTGGCCTTGAAGGAACAATATTTGCCTTCGAAGATCATCCATATCAAATCTGTCGGAATCGTTTGATGCTCCATTCAAATAGCCACTATGTTCTGGCAAACCATTACTTTGCCCATTCGTTACCTCCTCAAATGGGTTGCGAGTTTCAGACTGTAAAAAAAAACTATAGATGAGATTTTGAAGTTCGCTGATTGTTGATCAGAGATGGTGATAAATGGAAAGAAACATGAATTTGAAATGGTAAGGAAGTAACGAACTACACACAATAGGTCAAAATCCATTGAAGTATTAATTGGTTGGCCAAAACATTTCAAATAGATTATAAAAATACATAATATGTTACAAACGTGTTTATCTGTGCCCATTGTTTTGCTATTATTCCAAAGGTATCCGGCTGATAGCATTTTTTTATTCTTTGTATGTTGAATAAAGAGCATTATTATACTTCCAAACTCTTTATTCCGAACAGGAAATGAAAACTTATTATTTTTACAGGGTGAGGAACCCAACAAACTCCAAGTGATTATCTAAATAATATAGCAGTAAGAAATGAACCAGAGAAGATTATTTTGAAACTCGACGGGGGGACCGAGAAAAAAGAGGCTTCCAGGGAGGCCCGAAGGGCAATCTTAATTGTATATATGGAAATAAGTTTGAAAACTTAATATGAATATGACAATTCAGAGCTGCAAAATTTCAAGAATATATGAGCTAGATCAATGAATTATAATCCGCCATAAAAATGTTTCATTCCCACTTATCGACACTTACTCTTTTGAGTGACCTTTATATCCTACTCCTAAGACCATAGTATAATCGTTGAAATAGATTTATTAAGCGAATACTGAAATACCGAAATTTTTTGAAATATTTGAAAATTTCATGACGGAATTTTAAAAAATACAAAGAGGACATGACAAGTAATCCTGGCATGATTCAGTACAACCAAGATTCTTCATAAAATCTAATAATTATCTACCACAAGAGATAAATAGAGTATTGAAAAACTTTAAATGTATTTAACCGCAACATTCTTTGAAGAAAAAAGAAAACATTCAAATCACATATTTCTCAAGTTTATGTAAAGAACTAATCCAAGATTTTAAATACTGTTTGGAATCTTACGAGTATGTTTCCACTTGGAGATGAAATGTTTTCAACAAGTTCATATAGTAATATCAACTTACCTTCAACAATTCATCCTCAATGGCTTGCTGATGAGGGATGCAAAGAAGCACATGCAAAAAAAAATAAAATTTGCCATTTGAAATAAAAGTTACAAAATTAAAATAAAAAAAATGCAGGGGAACATTTATAGATTATTTTTCAAGTGAAAATACCACATGGGCACAGGACAAGAAATAGCAGCATTTGAATGTTAACTGCTTTTTTTATTGATGGAAAGCCCTCGAGCAGTTTTATGAATTTTTTAGTCTATAATAATTTTGGTCTTGGACTTCAATAGACCTAATTCTTATTTGAACTACTCAATTGAAACTACTCAACACGTCCATCTACCGAAATTCCAAAAGTACAGATGATATTAGTACTGCAGTGAACAATTACTAAATACTAGATGTTATTTGAAAACACATCTTTAATTCAATGGGGCACATGTTCAACTGGCACTACTTCGGGAGGATAAAGCGATAGGCGTCCGAAGTTACATAAAAAATCTACACACTCATACAGCATCTTCAATTGAGAAATTAATGTTTAGATGAGTAGGCTTTCAATTATACAGAGTGAAATTTTCATGAAGCCGAAGTCGTGAATCCCTCATGTACATTTATAGCAAGATTTCATTAAATCGTTAGATCTAAAGGCGGGTTATATCCTGACAGGAATACAGAGTTTATGAGATACATCTTTATATCGTTAAGTAATATAATTTTTTCACCTATAATGAAATTTTTCACTTATTTTTTCAAATCATAAAAATGCTTAGATAAGACGACTTTTGAATGCATGTGTTACTTGAAAATGCCATACTCCCTGTATATTTGTTGATTTTTGAAATCCCCTCAATGAAGTTATTTCAACAAACTGCATTAAATGGTCTATCATGAATTAAACAGGGTGAAATGACTCAGGAAATATTGGTATTGTTGATGCTCTTGTTCTTCGAACAATAGGTTTTCAATAATTAAATTGATACATTATCTGTAACTGTTGAACCTCACACATACTATAGTAAGTATAATACTAACTACAGTGTACTTAGTGCAATTAGTTCTTTTGATTTTGCACAGGCTTATAACTGTCGTACTATGAGTAAATACACAATTGATCAAACTGCGCAACTTCTCACTTGAGCTTGAGAATAATTGATAAAATTTAATAATTAATGGTTGTTCATCAGATCAGTATTATGTTGGATAACTCACATAGTATCTTTTCCAAACATAGCTTGAACCTACTTTGAATGTTCCTGATTTAAGGACTTTTCAACTGTCCCATCAAATTATAACTCACCTCGAACAAGACATCCCTGAGTTGGAAAAGCATAGCTTTAACTTCCGCCAACTCTTTCTTTAGAGCAGCACGACCTCTTGGTCCTTCGAATCTGGAGAACGAATCATCCGATTCGTCACCATGGTTCGATGTTTGCGCGAAGAAACGCCTCAAGGAACCACTTGGAGTAGATATGCGTCCATTCGATCTGCCGTCTAATGAGCTGGAAGATTCGCCTACGGAATTTGGCGTGCCGGTTCTAGATCGCACAAATCTAGGTCTGCTAGGGGCAACGCTGGAAATTAAAAAAAACTAGTTTATTTATGAACTTCAGTGACTTCCTCATATATATTAAGAAACTTCTGTAACTACTCGTGATGAAACGCTACGAAGAGAATAGTATATTCTAATTCAAGTTGCAGAATGGGCACATATATATTAGAATTACCTTCTGCAACGAGTATTAGACGATATTTTCTCTATTTCAGTCAAGAATTGTCGGAAATTTATTGGAATTCAATGAAAAGTTCAGATTATACCTCCTAGTGCCTTTTATATTTCATTTTCGCAGTTGGTGTGACTGATACGAAAATTGACAGATTATAGAATTTGAATAGTGCGTTCAAATCTCTACATGGTTTAATATTGACAATTGACATGCAATCGAGGCGTGTTGACATTCGAAAGGATAGGATGTCAGTGTTGTCAACCATATAACGAAAAATATAACTAAAAACAATGCTGTAATTAGTTCATTACAGCACTGTTTTTAGTACTGTAATGAACTCATTACGACACTGAAATAGAGAAAAAAAATTAAGTAGTCATGGTTGCCTAGATTGTTGTATAGGATTGGTGAAAGTGAAAAAGGATGCGTTGCGCGCGCTATTTCATATGACCGACAATGATAGAGGTAATTCTTATTGAAGATTTATCTCATTACATTAGAATTTTATAAACGTAATATAGATTTATACTAAATTTAATGCAGATTAAATGTTAACAACAATATTGAATTAATTTCACACTTATTTATTCCATACAAATTACAAAATAACAGTTTTTATTGATATAAAAATAATAAAATCGTAAGCCCCACCCACCTGTCGTTTAACGACTAAATTCTGGTCATTTCCTGAGATCATTACAAAAACATGAGTACATAAGTACTAAAAGAAGAGCATTTAGCAAGATAAGTCACTGTCCAATCAGAAACCTCATCGTCTCTTGTCCCTCCTTCTTTATACAGTGCCAACAACAGGATCTAAAGCCCCGCCTATCTGGCGTTTAACTTGTAAATTCTAAGAGAGGAAGAGCCAAGTCACATAACATACCTCCGAAAGTATTAGTTTATTTAAAAATGAATACATTATTATATATAATATAAATAATAAATAATGAATGAATAAAAATGGTATCAATAAGTTTGTATGGTAGAACTGCATCACAAGAGAAATTTTATTCGAGAAGTGTAATTTGGAAAAAAAATTTCTTTATTACTCCGAAGCTACTGAGTCGATTTGGGCGAACAACGGATTCGTTCGAGATATTTATTCATCAGACCTACCCTGACATTTCAAGTAAATAAAAAGTAGATAAATACCCCAGTTAGTCATTTTGATTCTTATTCTTGCTCGTATTTTGAATATTACTTAGTGATCAAACCGAAATTAATGTAAAATTTACACATGCTATAGTTATTTTACAAGAATTTCGATTGAATTTAGTTTGAAATTACATTTGTAAGTAGAATTTAGAATAAAATCTTCGAAACACGCTTTAATCGTATTTCAATGATTTTTAGCCTTCGAAGGCGTACTACAACAAAAAATGGCAGATAAAGTACAATTTTTGATTTTGATAGTTAAGGACCATGCAAATCTTTAAAATTATCCAGAAGCTATGGAAACTCCTTATCGTATTTTTGAATTAAGTTGAATGTTTCAGTAAATTCTATTAAAAATCAAATTTCCAACTTTCAAGCATTTACTACGTATTTTCAATTGGTTCTCTGAATTTTTTTTAATAAAACAAAATGCAAGACAAGCACGTCAAAAAAAAAACAAAGTGAATTACTTTCTACGAAAAAAGATATAAATTGTATACATTTCAGCTGGCGGAAATCATCAAAAATACATACAAAAAATGAAAACTCGAAAACTAAGAAAATCGCATTACATATGCTAGGTATTTTGAAACCGCAATTTGCGAGGAATCTAAAAAAAACTTTGACTAATTGGACCAATCTGTATATGTGTTAGGCCCGAAGACCGAAAACGCTCAGTGGCCGGAAAAAACGGCCACATCGCGTTCTGGCTGCCTTCGAACGCACAGAACGCGTTTTGGCTGTTTTTAAACGCTCGCAACGCGTTCTGGTAATTGTTAAACAGCCGGAACGCGATTTGTCAATTGTTCAACGCTCACAACGCGTTCTTAATGTTCGACTTGTATTATTTGCCGCTTTCTACCTGCGTAGGATAAAATTTATATTGTCCCTCATGAAACAAAGTTGAAATACAATTCAATTATTGACAACAACAATTGGATACCAAAGATGGGTTCGGTTTTTCTTACCGAATCATTTCAACAATATTATATTTCTTATAATTGTTTTTCAGTTCTAGGAAGAAAGTTACACTAATAAACTTATATTGTCGAGCATATAATATATAAATGCATGAATTAAAAGCGAAAATTTCTTTTTATTGAACAAATGAATTTCAATTTATTTTCTACAAATCCAACTTATTGTGAGAACAAAACAAAAACTTGAATTTATAACACTTTAATTACTTTATTAGAAACAATTCAATTATTGAAAACTACAATTAAATACAAACGACGGGTTTTTCCGAACTTTTTGTGTGTACTTTACATAGGTACGTTACTTATTTTTACAAGAACTGTTTAAATGACATTTCGAATTACATAGTACATTTAAATTGTATCCGTAAAGTATGGAACAAATTCATTTTTAGCTAATCAGACCATTTTAAGAAATAATAATGAAATGAAACACATCGATTTTTATTTTAATTTACCTTATTTTAAAATAATAATCTAATATACAGCGTGAATTATTTTCGAGTAATGACATCACCGTCATTTTTTTTAAATTGAACTATTTTGTCTCCATTTCCGGATTACTCTAGCTGAGCTGATTCCAAAAATGTATCACATGTTGATTCCAATAGGTACAGAGTCGACAAATATACAATAGTTTTGTATGTGCTCAGTGCTCATAAAGAAATGCTAGACCACAAGTACCAAACATGTTCGGAAACAACTTATTTTTATTATTCTAAAAATGTAAAAAACTACAGGGTCTTACATTTGAACCAATTGCCGTTAGACAAAGGCGTTCCGGCTGTTTAACAATTACCAGAACGCGTTGCGAGCGTTTAAAAACAACCAAAACGCGTTCTGTGCGTTCGAAGACAGCCAGAACGCGATGTGGCCGTTTTTCCGGCCACTGAGCGTTTTCGGTCTTCGGGCCTAACATATGTACAAAGAATGTTTATAAAATATAGAGTATCGCAAAAAAATTTTCTGGAATTTTCGAAGAATGTTCTAGTGTGACCATATTCCTGTAGTTTTGAACCTCATTTAAACATCTCCTAAATAACAACTTTATATGAATATTCTTGGAGTTATTGAGTAAACCAAATATTAGATACAGCTGAACTATTCCATGGATTTGGCCCAATAATGAACTTGACGAGATAATTGGACAACTGACACTTCCAAAAATATGAAAACTCTAGCTCATCCACTTATGAAAATAGTTCTTGGTCGACGCGTCGTTCATATTGAAGTGAACTGATTTCCCATCAGATAAAAAACAACAAATAAAATGAGAGGTCAACGTCAACAGAATGCATATTTTGGAGACACCTAAATGAAAATGGCAAAAGTGCTTCACAATTGGTTCAAACGCATGCAAACGTGTATAGATCTTAATAGGGAATATTTAGAAAAACAACTGAACGATTTTTGATGATTAATAGTTGTTTTTGTTTTTTAATTCCGAAATATAAAAGGCAACCCTCGTAATACAAAAAGAAGTGAATAAACCCTCGTAATACAAAATACAAAAAGAAGTGAATATTTTAATTCAATGATTATTTCGAGGATCATGTAAGAAAAAATGCAAACAAAAATTAACTGTTTTCTTTTGATGATTTTGATGTACTACACAACTTTAAAAATATGTTGAAAATTTGACAAGGAGTAGGGAGCGGTTTAAAAGTGCGAATAAATTTTCAAAGCCAGCTATAAAGTCAATAATTTTTGGGTGAACAATAATTTCGATGCTCAATAAAGAAGATTTTTCCACAAAAGCATACAGATACTTGATTCAATTTACGCAATAAAAATACGATAAGATATGAAAATTAATACCTGTTCAATTCAGAATTCGTTCTAACAGGTGAAAGAGTTTTCGCTGGCATTTTCGACGTATATCTCTTTTCTTGCATTACTGCACAAAACACGGGCTATCTATAAATCGGACTAACAACGATCGAGCTGTTAAAACATTCTATAATCATTATCACGATAAACTATCTGTAACACATAATCCAAAGTCAAAAAATTCAGCAATATCGCGAACGTGTACTGCACGTAACACTCGAGATTCGTTGTAATTCCGTCTCCGAAATGGTAGTAACATCGAACAAAAACATAAAAGAACTGGAAAGGAATGGGTTATTGAAATCGAGAGCAACTTGCCACAGCCGCTGGGCATACGGTGAATCATCACGCTCTATTGGTAATTATTTGTTCGAGGTGAAATAATTTTCCAGCGGCGGAGCGAAAACGAATTAAAGGAGATGTAGGTGATCACCTTAAAATAACAAAAATGAAGAAGGGTACTAACGTGAGGACTGATAGAACTGACACAATGAATGAACAATCCTCTAGAACGAATTGATTCTGATCAACTCTCAAAGCTGTAAGAAATGGTGCATCTACTGTACCATCGATCTCAAAGAATTAAGAAAAATAAATTGTAACTCGTTTTTTCATCTACAGAGAATTATCCACTATACAAGGATATTTTTTATTTATTTAGCAATACACCATTCGACAGCCCCGGCCTATTACAGAATGGGAAATTACAAGTGTTTACAAAAAGAAAAATATTGAACTCTTAACAGTAAATTAAACAAAAATAATAATTTGAAAAAAAATAACACCAAGTGCAAGAAGAATAATAAGGCAATATGAGAAAGATCGCACCCAGATTTATCACACATTTTGTGAGACCAAAATAGCTCTCCTTATGCTTGCCGGTTTGCAAGCACAAATTACAATATAGATACCAACCAGTAGTCGCACTCCGTGGATTTTCTTACACCAAGTCTGACTCGCGCATCTCGCAGGGATTCTAACCTCATATTTTCGTTCTTTTTCATTGTTTCCATCAATAATTCTAAGATGTCTAGAATAATGTCATTATTATTATTTTAGACATCTTAAATAATTCCTTTGTATGATTAATTCGTTTAATATTTAGAAGAATATAATTTTTTTGAGATCTATTTAAAATTCAAAGAAGAAGTTGAAGAAAACAATACAACCTAACCTATAATTCAGTGGAATTTTTTTGAGTCAAAATCTACCATGAACCAGCAAAGCTGATTTATTTAATCATTTATTTTCATTCCAGTGAGTATTCTATTTCAATTTTGTGTTATTTTCAAATTAATTCCAAAATGATGAATAATTGTAGCGTATACAACTGCAAAAACAATAGTTTCAATAATCCCAAACTTTCTTTTTTCTCAATACCATTAGACACCGACAAGTGAATGATACATATAATATTGTAGAAAATGTTGTTTATTAAAAGCTCCGTTATTTGAGTAGTGCTTCATTCAATTAGTTGAGATATCAGGAACCAATGGAATTTCAGGAGGTTTACGCCTACTGTCGTCATTTATTTACGGTTAGTTGAGATATCAGGAACCAATGGAATTTCAGGAGGTTTACGCCTTCTGTCGTCATTTCTTTACGATGAGTTGAGATATCAGGAACCAATGGAATTTTAGCAGATTTACGCCTACAGCAGACTTAGTAATTTCAGGTTTACGCCTACTGATGCGTATGCAGAAGAGTGAAATTTTTTTAGATAAATATTTGAGTGTATCTATATGATTTTCAATTTCATTAAAGGAAATAACAATAATATAATATATATAAAACAATAATTCAAAAGGTTTTTTATTGTTTTCCCACCATAATGAGGGAACCCTTTCTAGAGAACACTAAGCATATTTAGCGCAGGGTAGTATTTACGGGATGGGGTGTACTGGAGGTAATTAACACAAACACCCCCCCACCCCGAATAAGTGTTTTTCACGCTAAATCTTCGAATGGAAACGATCTAAACCTCCCCCCTACCCCGCTTTTCACTCAAGATCAGTTCAGGTTCCTCGCTAAAACTTGCCATTAATTCTAGAATTCCAAAATCAAATACCTCTTTTCATAAATTGAATATAGTAAAAAATAGTACCAGTTCAAACTAAATCATCAGAGAAATCATTGAAAAAAATTGTTCGAAACCATTCAATATAAAAAGAAAGTTATTTTTCATGGACTCGAAGATTAACGTTTCAGTGAAATTTAAGTATTGAGGATTTGATATTAAACACATTAGATGATTTCAACCACCAACTACTTATTTTCCATATAATACCTACTCTTCAACTCCATCTTCGTTTAGAAAAATTTTAATCAGTCATTTCACTTTCAAACCTAAGGTACCTATGATTTTTAACACATTTCAAAAAGTTTCAGAGGCTGTTCCTGAGTAAATTATTGAGTAAATTTCATCACTAATTACTGTTTCTTTCAAAGTGATATTAAAACCACAATAAAACAATATATCTTTTATTGAATGCGTTCTGTTAATGAGGAAATGTGATTACATTTACGGTTACATTATGAGCGGAGTTATAATTTTTATATGAATATAGACTAAACAATGGTCCATACACTCTAAATATCACTGTGAAAACTTATTACCAGATACCAGCCAATCTGTGAAATGCCTTCGTGAAGTCCGTGTAGATGACATCAACTTGAGAACACTCATCCAATGCGTACCGATATACTAAGTTAAACAGGCCATGTTGGTTACTGTTGATCGACCCTTGATGAATCCGTATTGATGAGTATCGGAAAAGAGAAATGCCAAAAAGACCGTCCGAAATTTCAATGCTTGATGCTATCACAGTTACGTATTCAATTGACAACGGTCGAACTTATTATTCAGTGTCAGATGAGGGAAAATTAATCGGAATGGCTGTACGTTGCCATAATTTAGAAAAACACCGACATAGGTTTTTAGGAGAAGGGAATTAGAGCTTCGAACAAAGCTATGAATATTTATTTTTAAATTGAGATATAGGTTTGTTCATTAATCTTGGCGGTTGTATTTTTAGAGCATTGTTCCGGAGTAAGGGGAAAGACTTTAGAACAAGCTCCTGACATCACGTCAGTGCTTTACTGAATTTTGGCTTATTGATTTAGTTGAATATTGCAGCTTTGAAAAAAAAGATGATGTTAATCCTGGAATGTTGGTTTGAAGATAACAAAAAAAAGTTCCAACTATCTTTTTATTCTAGATTGGTGAATATGTATTATACAGGGTGTAACTAAATAAGTGTAAAATATTTAAGGAGGTGATTCCTCATCGAAAAAAAGATAGGATCTTTCATATAAAGAAACTTCACGGAGCGTCCCTTGTTAAGATACAGCCCCTCAAAGGGAGTACATAAAATTTGTATAACAATTTTTTTCACAAGCACCAAAAAAGTTACAATATTGAAATCAACCTAAGGTTTTCTACTAGCAAAAAGACACTTATCCAGTTATTTATTTGGTTTACCCCTGGTTGTAAGGGTGGGAAACGCAACCCCTAAAGTTTATTTCCAATGTAACTTTCTGTCTTATTATTTGTTTACCATTTAAAAATTTAGTTCCGATAGCCTATTTCATTCTAAACAAAAAATGTCTCATGAGTTTTCTGCCCAAAATAAAACAGTTCACAGCAAAAAATTATTTTACAAACAACTACAGAGATAGGTACATCGTCATAAATGCGAACTGGATTTATTATTATTCTGTAGTTAGTACCTGCATTAAACGACTAAATGGAAAAAATAAAACTAATTTATTAATAACAGAACACACTTTTTTGGTGCTTGTGAAAAAAATTGTTATACAAATTTTATGCACTCCCTTTGAGGGGCAGTATCTTAACAAGGGATGCTTCAATGAAGTTTCTTTATATGAAAGATCCTATCTTTTTTTCGATTAGGAATCACCTCTTAACTTATTTAGTTACACCCTATGAATATGTAATTATAATGGTGATATTGTTGAAAAACCAATCAAATCTGGGAACTCACCCTCTGGTAATTTTATCATTTGTGCCATTGAATAGAGCCGACCAATCACGAAGCTCTTCATTATTTTTGATATCCGTTTCCAAACTGTTAACTGTATTAACTGTTTCTTCGGCGTTTAAAGATTTTCTGCTACTGATTTTTCCTAACCTGGAACAAATATTCACAGAATAAGGAAATCAGGAGAAACTTGTAATTGAATAATGGTATAATTTTTGTATTTCTTACACTTCTGTTATTCGGAAAGTCATTTCGTTTTTTTTGGAAAACATGAAAGACAGTTTTCGTATAATGAATAAATATTTTATTAAATTATCTATATATTGGCCATTCTGGTCCAACACCTTTTGCCATTTTTCTGGCAATAACATAATTCCCCTCTCATAAAAGTTTTGGTCCTTGCTGGCAAAAAACTGGTTCAGTTGGTTTTTGAGGTAAAGGTTTTGCCATCCAAAAATTTTGCAGGGACCGGAACAAATAGTTGCCGGAAGGCGCCAGATCTGAAGAATGTGGTGGATAATGCAGTACGTCCCATTCAATCTGTAAAAGTTTTTGGAGAGTGACCAAACTTGTGTGAGATCTCGCATAATCCAGGTGGAACACTACACCCTTCCTGTTGATTAATTCGGGCCTCTTCTCTTTAAGTAAATCATTCAATTTGTCCAGCTGATGACAATAGACTTCTGAATTAATCGTTGTTTTGTCCGGAAAAAGCTCAAAAAAACGATTCCTTTGACATCCCACCAAACGGAGAGCATCACCTTTTTTTGGTGAATATGGCTTTTGACACGCTTTGAGCCGGTTCATCTTTTCTGCTCCATGGCCTCTTGCATTTAACATTGTTGTATACAACCCATTTTTCGCCCCCAGTAATAATCCGCTTCAAAAATGGATCATTTTCTTGAGGAGCGAATCACACGAGTCAACGCGACGACACAAATTTCGCTCCGTAAGGATATGGGGCACCTACACATCGAGCTACGAGGTTAAGCCCATTCCTTTCAAATGGCCACAAACAGTCGAATTCGACAAATTTAATCTCTCACCGATCTCTCGTGTGGTTATTTGCCGATTTGCAGCAACTAATGCCTTTATCGCATCTTTGTCAGCTTCGACCGGCCTTCCAGACCGTGGTGCCTCTTCAACATCAAAATTGCCGGATCGAAATTTAGCAAACCAGTTCTGGCACTGGCGTACTGTTAACACGCCTTCTCCATACACATCCGTCAATTTTTTTGTCGCTTGGACAGCATTTTTACCTTTTCTGAAGTAAAAAGTAAAATATGACGAAAATGCTGCTTATTGCTCTCCATATTTAAAAGGGCACCAACCAAAAACTACTGTGTAGAATTAATAGAACTTTTTCACACACAAGCCTTGCAATATCAGCTGTCAAGACATATAATGGTTATGCGGCTTAAGTGTGAAGTTGGTTTCGAAAAAACGTAATTAAGTTCTCTGACGGGAAAAAACGAAATTACTTTCCGAACAACCTAATATATAGTGTTCTCGGTTAATCTAGCTGCAATAATTATCATTATAACATCTGATTGAAAGTTGTATCTACCAAACACCTCTGTGATTAATTAAATGGGGTATGTTTAATGACAATGAACTAGAAAAAAATCAAAATTTAGCTACCATTGGCGCGGCTGCAAGGATGTATATCACTTTTATTTGGCCTAAACCATGTAAATACTAAAGAGAAAACCTAAGAACTGGTTGATCATAGATCAGGATCACTTGATATTTGGCGTGATTTTTGACATATGGGTACCTATCATCTGACATGTCTCGTTTATCGAATATATCGATAGTTTTCCACTAATTACACTTGGAACAACAAAATATTCTTGAAATCCAAATATAGTCCTGAAGAACAACAAAAAGCTTTAGAGTTTGAGGAAAACCTCAAATACCAAGTTATGAACTTAAAATCAATTAAATCTATCAAATATATGCGCCTCCCCATTGTTAACATCTATTCCGTAGAATAGAACCAATGGGATAACTTTATATTATTTATGGGCTGAAAAGTGATATAAATTATATGAGATACTGATTTCGGCCTTTCTTATTGGATGTGGCAAGGAACTCAAGTGATGTACGGCCTCTCTGGCAGCTTCTTTCAGAACACAAGTAAAATAAATCAATTATAAAGAGCGTAGGTAACCATTTAAAATAATCAATAACAGTGAAATAATGAAAAATCTACTCACTTATCTTCGTCCATGCTACTTTGGCTGTAATCAAAATCCATCATCAAATCATCACTGCCTATACTATCACACGGTGACAAAGTATCCAAAGATACATTGCTTCCTTGTGTACTGAATTTATCGATGCTCTTCACTTTGCGCCTTCTCAAGGGAGTAGCATTATCTATCAGAGTCGATTCAGACATCTGAGACCTATCACCAAGAAGTGCTGGCTGATCAGCTATTTCATCATCAATGAGAAAATCTTTGTCGTCAGGTATCGTGAATGAATTAGATCCATTGCTTGCATTGCTTGGAGTACCGGGTGTAGATGGGGATGGCTTCTCATTAATTTCCTTGAAAAAAAACCATCATTGTTAAACTAATTAATATCAAACGAACATTGTTTGAGGTAATGTGTCTACAGACAACGTGATAACTGTTGGGGAATTAGAGAAATTACAGCCGGCAACAGTGTGTTGAACAGTGAA
Organism: Micraspis discolor; assembly: GCA_030674115.1. Lineage (NCBI taxonomy): Eukaryota > Metazoa > Arthropoda > Insecta > Coleoptera > Coccinellidae > Micraspis > Micraspis discolor. The sequence continues at coordinate 1,703,472 of JARTUT010000878.1, read as the reverse complement.
CATGTGACTTTGAGTTCAAGTAAGAGTTTCCACGCGAAAGGGTAGACACTGTAGAACAACCAGCAACAAAAAAATTTTCGAAATTTTTCAAGTTTTTTTCATTTAGCTTTAATTTGTTTCTTTATACACCTTGATGCGTCCACTTCCTGCCGAGATATCGGTCTTCAAATGGAAAAGCGTCTTTGATTACCGATATCTCAGCAACCAATGAGCGCACAGAAAGTTAAAGGTGGGTTTCAAGAACTTGAATGACTTCTCCTTAACGATTAGTCATTGCTTTTCCAAAAAAATTTTTTTTTTGTCACATGAATTAGAAAATGCAACAAACTGGTGATTTTTTGGAAAATCAAGCGCTAGATCGAAAATATTGAGGAAACCACCAACGCTATGTGTGCCTTTTATAGTTCAATACAGGGTGTCTCAAGTTCGAGTGCCTATTAGACGTTTCTGGAGAACTAGACAAATTTGAAATCTAAAAATTGGGATTATGATACTGTTCGAAGTTCTCTACAGAGCTAAAATATTTTCGAAGCCCAAAAACTTCCGGTTTTACAGGGAGTGAAAATAAATTCGACGAAAAATTTTCCATTCCTGGTATGATCGAGTATTCAATAGTGAATACATTTCTGTTAAAACCATTGTATTAAATCGAATAGTTTTCAAAATATCCAAAAAAAACTCAAATATGTTCAGTCAGTAATATGTTCATTATTCTTATTTTAAATATCCTGAGCGTAAACCGTTTTTACAACATCGAAGAGGAAGGATGTGAAAAGGTCATGCATCTTTTGGATTTCAAAAATATCTTTACATGGTGTTTCAAATTTTGTGTTGAAAATTGTGATCTTAAATTGGCCATAACTTCTTTTTTCAAATTAGAACCCTATTTTTTTATAATTGTGTTGGATTCTGAGGGCAAAAATAATGATAGTTTTCTCACATGATTATGCTCCTAAATTCAATAATTTTTGAGTTATTTGAGATTTTCTGGATTTTCCAAGCTTTTCTCACATTTTTGCTCCAGATGCAAAACAAAAAAGGTAATTCATTCAAGTTCTTGAAAGTCACCTTTAACTTTCTGTGCGATCATTGGTTGCGGAGGTATCGATAATCAAAGACAAATGGACGCTTTTCCATTTGAAAACCTATATCTCGGCAGAAAATGGACGTATCACGGTGTATAATAAATAAAATTAAAGCTTAATAAATAAAGTATCTAATTCGTGAAATGGTTAAGCTAAAAAAAGATTATCTCTATGTCAGTGTCGTAATGAGTTCATTACAGTACTAAAAACAGTGCTGTAATGAACTCAATACAGCATTGTTCATAGTTATATTTTTCGTTTTGTGGTTGACAACACCATGTAGAGATTTGAACGCACTATTCAAATTCTGCAATCTGTCCATTTTCGTATCAGTCACACCAACTGCGAAAATAAAATACAAAAGGCACTAGGAGGTATAATCTGAATTTTTCATTGAATTGCAATAAATTTCTCACAATTCTTGACTGAAATAGAGGAAATATCGTCTAATACTCGTTGCAGAAGGCAATTCCAACAATCATGCGTTCAAAAACTCGCTCGATTTCGCATTCGTGTTGGAATAGGTGCCCATTCTGCAACTTGTTTTAAAATATACTATTTTCTGTTTATAGATATGTGCTGAATTGAAATCTATTATTCTGTCAGTGTTTGTATCTTGTTTATATAGTTTTGTTTGTACTGAGTTATTTACTCTCATTAGTGTTGTGTCTAGAAGATATAATTGTTTTTTCACTTACTTGAAGGCAAGCAATCATAGTGGTTAAAGTTAATGTGAGGTTGACAAAATTGACAAGTCAAATTCGTGTTCTGTAAAAGTACAATGTAATAATAATAAATTTGGTCGATGGCCTTTGACTGTGGTCAATAAATGACAGTTATTATTATTATTATTAATAATAAACAGCTGTTTTTCTACAGGTTAAAAACCCAATTACAGAAAAATTAACAATAGTATATGTAAATAATAACACACACAAAAAACACAATATCATTATGCTAAACCATTGAGATATGCCCGCTTAAAGGCAGTTAAACTATCAAAGAAGATATCACAAGTCCCTCACAAGCAGTGGCGGCTTGTCCTATGAGGCAGTTGAGGCAGTGCCTCATCAAAAAATTCTTAACCGTATATTTCTTCATTCCCTTTCATCATCACTTTTTTCCTCAATATTTTTCCCAATCTCACGTTCCTTGTATATTCATAACAAATCAAATCCTCTTTGACTAAACGGTTGGAGGCATGCCTAACCCAGGCTTCTTTGACTGAATTAGCGTGTTATCTACTTCGATGACCTACGAGAACGTAATAGAAAGCCGTTCTAGGATTAATCCGAGGCTGGCCTCTGCGCGATCTTAGCCGATCTGAGATCGTTTCGTTTCTGCGATGTCCAGAGTCCAGAGGGTTATCTGCGTCGAAGCGGTGAGAACATATCTACGGCTTTGAAGGCGGCTTCTCGAGAAATTAGAGGCTGGCCTCAGGTTTTTATTCGAGTTAATCGGGAAGCGGGAAATAGAGAAATAGTTCACTTTGTCGTTATTTAGTGGTATCTCATTTGCTGTGTATCGCGTATGATTATAATTATAATCTTTTTCAGGTGAGTTTTTTCTGAAATATAAATCTTTTTTATCGAAAGTGACTAACAGATCGCGAAATGGATTCAGCGGGACCTAGTAATAGTAAATCTTTTGAAATTCCTAAGGAACATATTCGGTGTACTTGTGATATTGTTAATTTTTTAATAAATAAGCAACATTTTCGACTCATTCGTATGATGATAAATTATATTTAATTAAGGAAGTTAAGCGACCTGTTCCAAATTTGAGTAAATCTTTAGTGTCTAGTGGTGGGGTCGGTAAATCAAATCGGGGATTCCAAAATACGTGGTATGACAAGTACGACTGGCTTACTGGAAGTATTACTTTGAAAAAATATTTTGTTGGCCGTGCATTTTATTTTCAGCAACTAATGGAAATTCCGACATAGTTTGGTCGAAAAGTGATTTTAGTGATTTGAAAAATTTATCTCGGGGTCTATCGCTACACAATAAAAGTGCTCAGCATATTTCATCTAATCGCAAGCTTACCGTTATGAGAATTCAAAAACAAAATATCGCCACAGCAATAGACAATGCCGCTCAAATAGAAATTGAAAATTTCAATGCTAGATTCGAAGAAAATCGACAAATTCTAAGAAGTTTAATAGATATTACGATGCACCTCTGTATGCAAGAGTTACCTTTTAGGGGCACGATGAATCGAATGAGTCTTTAAATTCAAAGAATTGGTAGTAAATTTGACACGAAATAAAAACCTTTTCAGAAAATGACACCAACAGTAAATCGGTAATTTCTGGTACATCTAAAACCATTCAAAATGAATTAATTGATTCGGTTGCTTTTGTTGTGAATAAACAAATCGAGGACAAAATATATATTACATTATTAATTTTTTTTTCATATGTGCCTCACCATACTATATTGTCACGAGCCGCCACTGCTCACAAGCCATTTACTAGATTACACGATGCTGAACAGGCGTCCGAATAATGCAATTATTCCTAGGAAGGACCAGATAGAACAAAGGCCTAGATCTCATGTTTGGCCTTGGAACATAGAAATTAACCTTCCCCAGTAGGTAAGAGCAAACAATTCCGCCACGAACAAGCTTGTACAAAAAATGATTGCTTGCAAACCTCTTCGATCTGCAAGCGAGACAGCACCGAACTTACCCAAGAGTACAGCGTGATCAGTACCTCTATGGGGATAAACGCCCTCCTCTCTATATGAAAGATATTTATAAAATCTACGCTGAATTGACTCCAAACGCTGAATATGACATAAATAAATAGGCTGCCAAATGAGCGAAGCATACTCAAGTTTAGTCCTCACAAGGGTGTTAAACAGGAGAATCAGTGTTCCGGAACTACGAAAATATCTGGCGCTACGAACGATGTAACCATATAGCTTAGAGGCACCACTCAGCAAATCACTTATATGGGAGACCAATGACATCTGACTATCAAAAAGGACTCATAAGCCTTTAACAATATTAAACCTCGACAACCTGAAATCTCCCAAAGAATAATCAAACAAAAGGGGTTCCAGCTTTCTCGTGAAAGAAACGACACTACATTTAGAAAAATTCAACTTTAGACCGTTGGTATCACACCATTTCAACATAGCTACTAAAGCACCCTGCAACCTGAAACAGTCCCGCACACTGAACACTCTTAAAAAAGCTTAAAATCATCCGCAAATAATAAATCGTGTCGACAATACTAGTCAAATCATCGACAAACAATAACATTAGAGGGCCCTGGGGCACACCAGAGCCAGACAAATATTCGGACGATTGAAATCCCTCAACAAAAACATACTGCCTGCGATTCAACAGATAGGACCCAAGGAGACAAGACAACTGCGTACCAAATCCATACCTGTTTTCCAATTTATTCAGTAAAATTCGGCGATTCACTCTATCGAAGGCTTTCTGAAAATCCGTATAGATGACATCAACCTGAACAGAATGTAATGCACATCAAAGTCATCTAGAGGTTTCAGACAATTCGATTCCGAAGAATCATTGCTTTTGTATGATTTGGATTTTAATATATGAGGTATATATGCATTCTGCAACTTGTTTTAGAATATACTATTCCACGCCCGCAGACCAAAAAAAACTTGAGAATTTTTTTGTTGTTGGTTTTTCTACTATTACTCAGAAACCGCGGAGGTTAAAAAATTTTCAAGATATAATCCAAAAACTAGACACTTGGAGCTACAATTTCCATTTTTTAGTTTCCTGTAAGACCATTCCTCTGGATGTTACGGCCTGTTGAAAATTGCCTAAAAGTTTGGGAATTTTTTGATCCATTTTTTCCAGTATACTCAGATATTATTCTTATCATCTTGTAATCGAATATTCGGTTTTTAGTGAAGATATTTCTAAATATCAGATGACAGACGACAACTGGGATTATTTTCGCGGTTTCGTAATGACACTAGACAACCGGTAACGTTGTCATTCGAAGCAAGAGCATCAACGCAAGAATCCTCGGTCTTGGCCAACTGAGTGACTAAATAAAAATGAATGGAGTACCGTGTGATGAGTATTTCCTTTCTTACCTTAGATTCAGACGAATTGTCTTTCTTTTTAGATGTCTCATCGGACTCTGTGAAACTCAACAAACTATCATCAACAGGTGATGTTTCATCCTCTAGCAAAACCAATGTGTTTGATTCGTCATCTTCAGCTGAAAGCATGGAATTGGCGATGGTTAACGTAACAGGTCTGAACTCTTGTTTCGAAGCCAACGTCTCTAGGGACTTCTTCAAAAATCCTTTGTCTTCGGTCAAAATCCGCGAGACATTCCCCAAATTCTTTAAATCCAATTTATTCATTTCCTTGTCTTTACTCTCGTCGCTTGAGCTTATAGAAACACTAAGTTCATCAGCCAGGGCTTCGCCACCTAAGCCATATTCGATATCTTCAGAACTGGCAGAACTATAATCTTTCTGTTCTATTACTTTAGTTTTTAGGAACGATTTTATCGGAGACGGCTTGGGTTTAAGGAATGACTTCTGTTTCAACAGTAGCGGTTTGTGCTGGGGAATCTCTTTTTGGCATGGTTCATCACTGAAACCTTCTGAGGATGTGACAGAGATTTTACGTTTGATTTCATTTCCAATTTGTTGTTCATATGCGAATGTGCGTTCCCGCACTAGTCCTGTCGTTTGGAAGGAGCTGAAAAAAAACGTTTATTGTCATCGTTTTATAAAGAAACAATTAGTTTATCAGAGTAAAGAAAATAAAATAATAAAACTCAGTAAAAAAACTAGCAAAGTCTTGATGGAGCGGCTTGTTCATATCTAAAATGTAATGAAATCTAGACAAAGTCGTACCAAGTCTACTGGCCTACTACAAAGGTGGTAACGTTTTTCTTCAGCGAACGGCAGAGACATCTTTAGTTATTCCCAAAGCTCGGATCGGTAAATTAAGAATTCTCAGTACCTAGTGATCAGTAAAAACGGATTTTATCGGATCTCGGTCTTGATGGACTTCATGACGAATAAGAAACTATTTTTTGACGAGCATGAACTTTCATGTTATCTATGCCAACGCCATTTTTTCTCCCATGTCGTGTTCTAGGTTTATTCCATACATAGACTACTTATTTTTTATTCAAAAAGTAGTGTTATTCAGCTAGAGAGGTATTTATTTTCAATTTATTCAATTTAATTTCATTGAAATAGTTTATTCTTGCTGTGTTCCCAATTGCTACAGTGATAGTAATGTCAAAAGGTATATGTATTGCATTCAGTATTATTGCATTCATTTAAGTAGTGGTTTTGGATTAACTTATAACTCACTAAAAATGTACTGTGAATTAATATTTTCTGTAGCAATTTCATATTCGTGTAGTAATTTGTGATTAGTAAAAATTTGGGACAGTTTCTAATACTGTTTTCTTTATAGGTTTTTCATTTCACAAGTTGAGGGTGTTAGAAATGTTTGGTTGGAAAGAATCGGAAATCCATGTCTTCATTCATCCAAAAGCGTTATTTGCATAAAGCATTTTCATATGGATTGTATAGACCCACATGGAAAGCTGAAAAGATTTGCTCTAACAACACTTAAATTGCCAAGTAATTTATTCTACTCCCTACGATAATCTTTCAGATTATGCAAGCCGCACTCAAAATGATGACATATTTTTTCTACCATTCAAAACTCCTGAAGAAACTTTGAGGCAACAAGGTATTTATATATAAGTGAACTGCTCATGGTCATTGATTATAGTTTTGGGTATTCCACTAATAGTGGGTTTCATAAAAATCGTAAAATTGTAAAATGATAAGGCCATCAAGAATATATAATAATATCTTCCATGATTTTTCGAAAAATGTTCGGCTACATATACCAGATCAAATGAAGATCAGAAAAAAAAATTATGAACAATATAGACATAGGAGATATAAGAGCTCTTTTCTGTACAGAACATAAGAAAATTAGTGAGAAGTTCATTGATTTTGATATGAAATTCATTCTGTACTTTTATGACAGAACTATTTATATAATTTTATCGGGAAAAAAACAATAAGATCTTATGATCCAATAATGAAGATGGCATCCGAAAAAGTATCTAAAAGAAAAATAAAATTGACTTTAAGAAATTGTTTCTGTGATAAAAGTATAAATCTAATGCATTTCATGCTTAAATTGATATATTTGTCACTAATATTCTAATTTATTCTTTTAATGTATTTTTCCTAAGTTGATGATTTGCATAATTATTGTTGGTTCGTTTATTCTTTCCCTCGATATTGAAATTTTTGTAAATTGATTATATACTGAATTATATTATTTCCAAAGTTTATTTTTTGTTTATTTCCTTTCATCCTCTAAATTGCTTGCGTGGAATCCTAGGATAACTCATATAAAATGTCCTAGAGGGCGCCACAAGTCGGAACGTTGTGCGAATGGAATCTGTAATAAAGTAGGGAATAACTAAAGATGGCGCTGTAAGTTGAGCTCTCGAAATCGGGTGTTTCAGTGTTTCAGAAACCGGCCGTTAGCATGATTTTTCATTTCTAGAATAAGAGCAACAGATATCCGATATAGACGACATGCAAAATATGAATACAAACAATTTAGGCATATTTAATCAATCTGAAATTGAATAAACGTAATAATAACTCAGAATACAAACAAGATAGATTTGGCAAATGTAAGGAGAAATTATAGAAGGGGCTGTGCACTTTCAAAAAATTACTGAGTGTCTGATTTGGGGAAAGAGAAGGTCTGTGACTGGACAATTGGTATTTTTTACCACTCTGTATAACTAGCAACTAAGGTTCCGAAACGATTGCGCATATCAAACTATCATCAAGGTCGTGCCAGATTTCGGACTGAAATCTCGAATATAGAACGTAATTAAGTCTTTTTCGGGACTAAAATTTGATTTGAAATTTTTTAAAATAATTCGTAACCCAAAAACCGTTAGAAATATATACAGGGTGTAACTAAATAAGTGTAAAATATTTAAGGAGGTGATTCCTCATCGAAAAAAAGATAGAATCTTTCATATAAAGAAACTTCATTGGAGCATCCCTTGTCGAGATACAGCCCCCCAAAGGGAGTACATAAAATTTGTGTAAAAATTTTTTTTACAAGCACCATAAAAGTTATAATATTGAAATTAACCTAACGTTTCCTACTAGCAAAAAGACACTTAACCAGTTATTTATTTGGTTTACCCCATGATTGTAAGGGTGGGAAACGCAACCCCTAAAGTTTATTTCCAATGTAACTTTTTGTTTTATTATTTGTTTACCATTTAAAAATTTATTTCCGATAGCCTGTTTCATTGTAAACAAAAAATTCTCTTGAGTTTTTTCCCAAAATAAACCAGTTCGCAGCAAAAAATTATTTTACGAACAACTACAAAGATAAGTACATCGTCATAGAGCGAACTGGATTTATTATTATTCTGTAGTTAGTACCTGCATTAAACGACTAAATGGTAAAAAACAAAACTAATTTATTAATAACAAAACACACTTTTTTGGTGCTTGTGAAAAAAATTGTTATACAAATTTTATGTACTCCCTTAGAAGGGCTGTATCTTAACAAGGGATGCTCCAATGAAATTTCTTTATATGAAAGATCCTATCTTTTTTTCGATGAGGAATCACCTCCTTAAATATTTTACACTTATTTAGTTACAACTTGTATACCTATACAGGAAAGTGAAGTAAATTGATTGAAATTTTTCAGAAAGAATCATAAAATATGAATACGAGATGTCTCATTTAAAATAACAATACGTTGCCAAATTTGCATACATCTGGCAACACTGGTAATTGGGAAGTATTTCAGAAATGTAATTTAACACACACCTCGGGACACCAGATGATTAGTCTAGTGCTATTATTTGTTTAATTCTACTTATCTACTCTCAACTTCTTTGAAAAAAATCGAATCAATTGATTGTATCAACTACTAACCTCCTTTCAGGATGCGCACCGCCTGAACTGGGTAATTTGGGTATCGGGACATCTGGTTCTTTCAGTTCGAACGTGTTTCCGTTCACCATCACCTGTAAATTCCTGTGCCTTCGTCCATTCAAGGGAGTTAGCGGGCAATTATTGTCCATGTCCATTCCGACGTGACTGCCAAGTCCAGAATCTTCCGTAAGAGTACCACCGTCTTCTGGAGATCTTCTTGTTGCACTGGCTGCGAACTTCATATTGTTATTAGCTATAGTTTTGGCCGTTTTTGTGTTCATTACTCGGATTGGCTGGGGTCTCGGTAATTGATTCGTTTGAAAGGTGAACCTTCCAATCTGAAAACAGATTAGAGGCGAACAAGGTAAATAGTATCGTAATGATGGTATGCTTCTTGAAGCATTTTTAATGAGTTTGATTATTAGTGATGTCTTGAGAACAATCGATGTTTTTCGGCAATATGATTATGTTACCTTTTCTATTGATTAATATACTGGTCTATAAAATCAAATCAAAGGGCTCCGGAAATGGGATGCTATTTGACAATATAGAGAAGAGGTTAAAAGACTACCTGACTGAGATTAATATTATAGAACACAATCATAAATCATGTTGTGAAAAATACATGTATACAGGGTGTGATGACTTCGAGTAGTTGAAAGGAATTTCGGAAGATTTTTATAAAATAATTTTTTATGAACTCTTCTATATACAGGGTGTCTCAAGTTTGAGTGCCTATTAGACGTTTCTGGAGAACTAGACATATTTGAAATTTTACAATTGGGATTATGATATTGTTCAAAGTTCTTCACAGAGCTAAAATATTTTCGAAGCCCAAAACCTCCGGTTATACAGGGAGTGAAAATAAATTCGACGAAAAAATTTTTTCAAGTTTTCCATTCCTGGTATGATGGAGTATTCAATGGTGAATACATTTCTGTTAAAACCATTGAAATAAAGAGAATGGTTTTCAAAATATCCAAAAAAAACTGGAAAAAAAGTCAAATATGTTCAGTCAGTAATATGTTCAATATTTTTATTTCAAATATCCTGAGCGTAAACCGTTTTTACAACATCGTGTCAGGTGTTATTGTTATTCGTTATCTTCATTTCTCGATTTAACAAAATGAACCGTTATTCTAATTACGAAATTCTGGATCTATTTTATATACTTGGTGAATGTGACAGAATTATTAGAAACTGCCGGGCCTTCAACGAGTAGTATCCCCATTTACCTTCCATGACGGAGAATATCTTTAGAAAATATGTTTCAAACTTTCAAAGTTTTGGATGTGTAAGAGCCCTTAAAGAATACAAAAGAAGGGTAGTTGATGATGAGGAAAATGAAATTAGTGTTTTGACTTATTTCGAAGCGAATGAAAATGCATCAACTCGAAGTATAGCTCATGAAATCGATTTAGACAGAAATTCAGTGCACCGAATTTTGAAAAAACACAACATGCATGACTACAAATATGAGACAGTTCATGCATTAGAACCAGGTGACTACATAAAAAGGTTAAATTTTTGTAGAGGAATATTAGAAAAACTTGAAAATGATGAAAATTTTTTGAAAAAAAAACATTTGGACAGACGAGGCAAAATTCAATAATCAAGAACTATTTAATTGAAAGAATTGCCACATTTGTAGAAGTGAAAATCCTCATAGAAAAAGACAAAGAAACCCCCAGAACAAATTTAGTTTTAATGTGTTTGCTCTTTTGATGAACAATAAAGTGCGGTACTACATTTATGAAGAAAATTTAAATACAGAAAAATTTTTGGAAATCCTGAGAAATTTTGTTTCTGAGTTTTTAGATGAACTGCCGTTGAGTATGTCGACTACCGCATATTATCACTTGGATGGGACTCCGGCATATAGTTCGCACGAGGTGTATGAAGAACTGAATGCAATGATTGGTAATCGGTGGATCGGACGCCGTTCTTTACTGTTTTGGCCCCCACGATCTCCCGATCTTACTCCTTCAGATTTTTATTTATGGGGTAGAATAAAAAACAGTCTATAAATCTCCTATTGAAAGCACAGAAGATTTGAAACGGCGTGTGGAGGATGCTTTCCACTCACTAAAGGGGGAGGAAATTGAGTGAGCGACTAACCGAGGTGTTTCAAGACGTATTCGAAAGTGTGTGGAACAAAATGGTTACCATATTGAAACTCTTACTTGATCATTTATTTTGTTAATTTGAGTTTTGAAACGTATTTTTATTTTTATTACACTGTAAAAAATAGTTCCTCATCTCAAACCATATTAATTTGTCTCAAGTACTCCGTACGTTTGAATACAGCCAAATGCATAAAGTACTTGACCCTACCGCCCTCTACGGTTGAGAATGGCGTTTACCCTAAATAAAAGTTTCTTGAGCTAAGAAACTGATTAGTTTCAACCAAGCTCAGAGTTATTGACTCAGGTGGTAAAAAAATTTGATCCAACGGTAATATTAATTAGTATGTAACTATTGATACTTTTCGTAGAATAAAAATGTTGGTTTCATGTAAATAAATATTACATTTCACTGAAACTCGATTTGTAGTTGATTTAAAGGATCTTAGTTGAATGGGTCGAGAATTCAGTCGATAAAAATGATAATATCTCTTATGTCAAGTGAAAGTTTCTTGGGTTAAGAAACTGATTGATTTGAGCTAAATTGAAGGGTTTTTGACACTAGCAAAGGAATAATTTGATAAAACAAAAAAAAAATTGTATGTAATCATTATTTTTCTTCACAGAACAATAATTTCTCTTTTATATTAATAAATACCGCAATACCGCGGCAGACCATGAATATTGTACGGAATGGGAAAGGCGTCTAGAGTTTCGTTGGTAGTTGCAGAGAGGGAGCGAGTGTACCTCAAGCGTCAACCGTCTGCTTTTCCAAGACACGCCGTAAAGACAACCGTTCCCATCACGTCGGGGTCACCAATGTAGAATCGAAGGAATTTATCCCTACTTATGCGTTTCGTCACTGGCGCACACATTTGGACTCATCAGTATGGCTTGTGTGCGCCATACCATAGACGCAGGGGTTAGAAGTTTTAAGGGAGCCGCCGGGAGTTGAACCCGGCACCTAGTACCTAGTCGGTGTGAAACTTAAGCGCAAACCTTTAGGCCACCGAAGCGCTGTGAACTAAGCTATGCGTGGCTATATAGACAGAGTGCCGCTACAAAAGCTATAGTCCAGGCAGTGGGTTATCATCTCATCCCTGTCATCATCCAATACCAGATCACCCGGTTCTCCACCAACACAAAGATATTGGTTTTCTCTAAGTTGACATTTAAGCCCCACTTCTCGTATTCTTTAATTAGCTTGCGCATCATGTATTCCATGTCATCTTTATCACCGGATACAACAATATTGTGAGTAAAATGCACAAATAATTGCATTTAAATGGGATATATTTAATATAAAAGAGATAGAGTTTTGATTTAATTGCAGCCAATATAAAAAAATTGCTACAATTAATTCGTTTTATTAAATCAATTAAGCAATATTTTTTTTGCAAATGTCACTTCATATTGCAACAATTATATGTTCAATTTTATTCAAATATTTATAGTTTTCTTCAAGTAAATGAGGCGAATAATATAATCTCACGAGATTCTTGTCTCAAGAAACTGTAGTCGTTGCATCAACTGACAGAATTGACGACAACCGTACCTTCGTTCTATTGAACAAATAAAAATGAAACGAACGAATGGTTTCGTTAAAACCTATTTAGAATAATGTATTTGTATCAATCAATTATGGATATTGAGACAAGTGCATAAACAATTTCTTGTAATTGTATGTTTATGTTGAATCAGTTGTTTCTTTCATTTCGATGAAATGTAAAAAGTTTCAGGCGAATGTTTTAGCTGTTCTCTATAATCAACTAGGTTGTTTTAATCAAGAAAAATAGTTCATTTGGCGTAATCAATTTTAGATTAATTCAAATTAAAATGGTTTGATTGAAAAAAAAATTCTCAAACTCCTGAGGAGTTTGAGCGCAGAATTTTATTTTTTACAGTGTATCATAATTTATTTAAAATCATAATTCGGTGTACTGAAGTAGCGAATTTATTTAATGTGTTTCCTATTGAAGAGATGAATTCTCATTCGCTTCGAAATAAGTCGAAATACTAATTTCATCAACTGCCCTTTTTTAGGGGTTCTTACATTTCAAAATTTGGAAAGTTTGAAATATCTTTTCAGAAATTGTAAAAAAAAAAATGGGGTTACTTCACACGATTCATTTTGTGAAATAAAAAAATTTCATAACGACTAACAATAAGAGCTTTCTGACACTTGTGAATTATAAATGGGATGATTTATCTTCTATGCCCACAGAATATCCTTATGAATCAGATTCGAAGAATTTGACTCTACGTACTACATAAATCCAGAAAATCTCGAATAACTCAGAAATTATTGAATTTAGGAGCATAATCATGTGAGAAAACTATCATTATTTTTGCCCTCAGAATCCAACACAATTATAAAAAAATAGGGCTCTAATTTGAAAAACAGAAGTTATGGCCAATTTAAGATCACAATTTTCAACACAAAATTTGAAACACCCTCTGATGATATTTTTGAAATCCAAAAGATGCATGACTTTTTCACATCCTTCCTCTTCGATGTTGTAAAAACGGATTACGCTCAGGATATTTAAAATAAGAATAATGAAGATATTACTGACTGAAAATATTTGACTTTTTCCAGTTTCTTTTTGGATATTTTGAAAACTATTCGATTTAATACAATGGTTTTAACAGAAATGTATTCACTATTGAATACGCGATCATACCAGGAATGGAAAACTTGAAAAAAATTTTTTGGTCGAATTTATTTTTACTCCTGTATAACCGGAAGTTTTTGGCTTCGAAAATATTTCGGCTCTGTAGAGAACTTCGAACAATATCATAATACCAATTTTAAAATTTCAAATATGTCTAGTTCTCCATAAACGTCTAATAGGCACTCGAACTTAAGACACCCTGTATTAAATTCAGCAAGTTATGCCATTTATTTGAAGTTCAGGCTGACCAATAATAAATATTAATTATTATGGAAACTGCTCATGCAAAGTATTCCAAATTTTTAGATCAATATGAGGTTATCTTAGTTACATTTCTGAAATACTTTCAAATTTCCAATATTGCCAGATGTATGTAAACTTGACAACAGCTTTGTTATTTTAAATGGGACAACCCCTATTTCTATTTTTTTATGAATCTTCATAAAAAATCTCAATTAATTTCTCTATTTTTCTATATTTATCATTAACGGTTTTGATTATCCTATAAAATTTTAAATTTGAGATTCTCGAAAATGACTTTTTCGCTCAATACTTGATATTTCAGGTCGAAAATTGGCATGACCTTAGAAAATAGTTTTATCTGCGCCATCGTTTTCAAATCTTAGTTGTCAGTTGTACTGAGTGGTAAAAATAAATTACCAATTTTCAAGTAACAAAACTGTAAAGATTGTTTTTTCAAATTAGACACCCAGCTTCTTTTTTTATATTCAAAATGAGAACAATCCCTTTCACTATTTCCTATAAATAACCCTATATCCTTTTTGTATGGTTTCTAAGTTATCTTCATTTATCGAATTTAAAATTCATTTAATATGCCTTAATTTCCTTGTATTGATATTTTCTATGTGCTCTCTATGTCGGATATAGATCGAATATCTATTACTCAACTCGATTTATAAAGAACCATTATTCAAAATTACATAACGAACAACAAGTTTTCTAAGTGTTTGGCAGGAGTTTTCTAAATAATATAGCAGTAGGAAACGAACCAGAGAAGATTATTTCGAAACGGGGGGACCGGGAAAACGAAGCTTCCGTGCAGGCCCGAAGGGCCGACCCAGGGGCCATCTTAATACATATCGAAAGGGCGTATCCTCTTCTAGGAAAAGCGATGGAAAATTCATTATATACAGGGTGTCCCGTAACTCAAAGACAAGCGGTTACTGGGAGATATGCTAGGTTATACCAGTTCTAGCAAAAATATTTTTTCTGCTAGAACTGGTATCACCTAGCATATCGCCCAGTAACGGCTTGACGTCTAGTTACGGGACACCCTGTATATATATGTAAGGTACTTGGCAATTAGATACAGATAGATAAGTACCTGTGTTATGTTGACAAATGATAAGTACTCAGAAGTGAAGATTAAATTAGTTAGAATATGATAACAAGTAGTGCAGTATAGAATTATTTAAAGACAGATTAAAATTGTAAACATTGTGACGTTTAATAATTTTAAATCTTCGCGGTAAATGAATGCGCCTGAATCAATTGAAGGTAGGCTATTAATCAAACAGCTTCAGCCAAATAAACAAAAAAACGTTTATCCTTGCTTCCGTGCGACACATGAGTTCGAGATCTCACATTACAATATAGTTTTTCTTCTGAGAGTGAGTTTGAAATTCAACGTTCAAATTTGTGAAATTATATTCACACGATTATATTCGGATACTTTGGACATTTATTTCATCATATTTCTGTCGACTTATTGGATTTATTGGATTTTTGGAAGTCAGACAGAATTTCCGTTTCATACGGGATTTACTTCACTACGAAAGAAGAATCGAAACAACCGACCATCATCCTAGGTTATTCATATTATTTATACCTTTACGAGTATATTTACTTATTTTGGAGATTTGGTATGTGCAACGAACAGAAAACGAAATAGTCAATGAGTAATCAATCAACAAACACAGTCATAAGATCAAGAGCAGTGACATCAGGTAGAAGCAGGATTTGCAACAATATTCATTATAACCTTTTGGAAAATTTGGCTATAACCACTACTTTTGACATTCTGGGACACCCATCGACTTCAAGAATTTGAACAACCATTTCCTGTATTTGAGAAACCATCCTTTGAGTGTGATTTCGAGACCTCTCCAGGGCAGGATGAGTACAATTTTATTTCATTCATTTTCATCACCATTTATTACGTTACGAAACATTTAGAACCCTTATAATTGTTATAAATTACTGAACCCCCTATCGTGAACATTGAACCGACTTGTTTCGTCCATTCAGTAAGAAATAATAATATTTGGTTTATTATATCATTAGTATATTATTTGACACCATTATTTTCATCAACTGTAGAATTTTGGTTATAAATGAAAGCCGGCCTTCATCCCCTCAATTGAAAGTGTCAGTTTCTTGGTAAATATAATATATTTATGTGAACTTTTGAATAAATATCGAAGATCTTATTTTAAAGTTACTTTCATTCATCAACAATTTTGAATTTTGTTAGTTTTTGAATTACAAATGAAAGCTCAATTTCAGAAGTTAGTTTAAAACTATCTGGCGCCCCTATTTCCAAGGAACCCACCCCTTCTCCACTTAGAGTTAAGCCGCGAGCCTGAATAACTTTAATTAACATTAAATGTCGTTTCCTTTTTACGGATATGTGAATATTTGATAATTGTTATTATTGAGTGATTCAAGTATGTACCTAGTTAGATATTAGAATAAATATTAAACTCTCTTTATTGATTGAAACACAATGATGTTTTAATGACCCTAATTACCTAAGGCCAACCATAATAGAAAATACATTATAAATCGACTTTGTTGTCAAAGATTAAAGATCGACATAATGGCGAGAAAAATTCAATTTACATTCAATTTATGAGAATATAAAAATAATAAAAAGACAAATGATGTGATTATATCGTGCATTACCCTAGGACTCCCGATATACGGTCCCAAAAAAATATGATACTGTCTCTAGGATAGATAGATATCTGAATAATAATTGGGCTTCGTTTGGTGAAACATTTCAGCTTTCAAAACACATACGTATAAAATGTTATAACAATATTGCCAGCTGTTTTGGCAAAATCGTAAAAGGTCTGAATAATTTTATGGCTGATCAAGGTTTGTATCTGGCTTATCTACAAATAAAGAAACATTGGAACCACATGCTATAAGCTATTTTTTATTTACCCTAAAATGGATAAAATCGGGTATTAAAAAAATGCTATTTCTTCGATATATTCAAAATTAATCTCTTTCGGCCATAAATTGCCCACAATAGCCCCAGCACCAATTTGTTGTATTTATGCTGCCTAACTCCTGCCCGAAATACATCGAATAACCAAGAACCCCGTATTCGCGGAGGTCGGATAGTGTAGCCAATGTTTTCAGTTATGGTTCTATGTTACACATACGTCGCACGAAGTTACCATCAATGGAGCGGTACAATACATCGACGTTAGGTCGCTACCAGAGATATAGAGAGGGGAGAATGATCTTCGAGATGCGCGAACTGGCTAATTTTTCGTCCGCCATTTTTATACTTTCGGTTCATTGGCGTAGAAAGCAGTGTATCTGAGGGATAGTTGGTATAGAATTAAAATGAAAATGAAATTTATAGAGCATATCAATTTCGTAGGTAAATCTATTGCTTCAGAATCTAAACTCAGAATATCAGTCCAAACTGTCCTCATATCAACTAATTTTGGGAAACTAAAAAGAATTATATTACTGTGAAAAGTAAACAACACGCCACTGAGAAGTTAAACAATGCCATGCTGTATGAACAGTCAAATAATTTCAATAAAAAATAACGTATAAAATGATATTCCCTCGACCTTCTTTATTTTATAGTTTTTACACGTTTTAACAATACAAGACATGTTGAAAGCATCGAAGTATCTATCAGCACAATGTAAAATTCGAGCAATTCCTAATTCATCTGACAAGTATGTCAACCTAGAACAGCTGACTACGAAAGTATTCTCCCCACTCTATATCTCTGGTCGCTACCTGATACATACAAGCTCGGCCCAACCAACAATTTAATCTTCATTTCTGAGTCCTTATCATTTAACAACTTAACACAGGTACTTATCTATCTGTATCTAATTGGCAAGTACCTTACATATATATACAGGTGTCCCGTAACTCAACGTCAAGCCTTTACTGGGCGATATGCTAGGTTATACCAGTTCTAGCAGAAATAAAAAAATAAAAAAATAAAAATGAAACAATTGTACCTAACAATGGATTTGTGACTGTAATCAATAGCATGGTTATTTAGGATTACGTTTAAAAAAAATCACTGCGATATTGGAAAATTTTTGACTAAAAAATATACCCATTACCATTTAACCAAGTGACAAAGAATTTTTTTTTATTTTTGCCAGAACTGGTATAACCTAGCATATCTCCCAGTAACCGCTTATCTTTGAGTTACGGAACACCCTGTATATAATGAATTTTCTATTATGGTTGGCCTTAGGTATAAGGGTCATTAAAACATCATTGTGTTTCAATCTGTAAAGAGAGTTTAATATTTATTCTAATATCTAACTGATTACATACTTAAATCACTCAATAGTGATTTAATGTTTACAATTTTAATCTGATTTATCTGATTTCGAAGAAATAGCATTTTTTTAAAAACCAGACTTTATTCATTTTAGGGTAAATAAAAAAAAAGGCTTATAGCATGTCGTTCAACTGTTTCTTTATTTGTAGATAAGCCAGATACAAACCTTGATCAGCCATAAAATTATTCAGACCTTTTACGATTTTGCCAAAACAGCTGGCAATATTGTTATAACATTTTATACGTATATGTTTTGAAAGCTGAAATGTTTCACCAAACGAAGCCCAATTATTATTCAGATATCTATCTATCCTAGAGACAGTATCATATTTTTTTGGGACCGTATATCGGGAGTCCTAGGGTAATTCATGATATAATCACATTTGTATTTTATTATTTTGAGTGGAAATATGAGATATATAGAGGGCAGAGCTAAAGATACTAAGGGAATTTCTCGAGATTCAAATATTGCTATTAATATTTCAAACAAGTTTCAATTGAAAAAATATTTATTTTCACTTTCATTTTTTCGGTTGCGTTTGGGTCGGCCCGGCTGACCCTGCCTACCCTGACGAGCCGTCACTGGAGTATCAAACGTTTCGTTTTCGACATACAGAGTGTTGAAGTTTGAATTTTATAATATGTTTTTTAACGTGGTTTCCCCAATAAATTATTTCATTTGTTATTCATGTCTCATGTGATTTTATTTTATTCTTTCCCCACTGCTAGTGGTTATCGATACAATTCGAAGGAATGAAGATAATATTTTTAATATTATATTTTAATAATTTTAGTAACCATGTTTTTTTATTTTGTAGGAAAATTAATTGTATAAATTAAAATGCACGTATAACGTCCACATTTATTAACATTTAATAACATTGGATTAAAATAACAAGGATATATGCTTCTTAAATTAATGATTACATACAAAAAAATTGAATAAAATAGAAAAGTAATATTAAAAGATTTATATGCTCGAATGTTACACTATTGAGGTGGCGGAGGGGGTTGTGTTAGGGGAGGTCCGGTAAACAGTGGCGGCCATTGCCACCATTGTGGTGGTGGTCCTCTAGGAAGAGGTGGATTATTTTGATGATTAAACACTGGGGGGTATGTAAATTGTGAGAAATAAGGCTGATAGTTTCCAAATTTGATATTAAAAAAGTGTTTGAATATCCAACACCTCCATAAATTTAATTCACGATAGAAAAAAATAGGATATATTTATCATATTTATGTTTTTAAGTTATCAATGAAGATTTTCAAGAAGAAGAAGAAGAAATACCATTTCAAGAAGAAAAAGAAAAACCACAAATCGATGACACATATCTCGTTATAGAACACAACGAGCAGCAGAAAGTAGTAGAAACTTCGAACTCAATCAGTGACAATGGCTACTACAGATAAATGGTATTTTACTAAAGAGCAATTGGAGAATACCCCTTCAAGAAAATGTGGGTTTGATGCTCTAGAAGAATTATCTTGCCGACAGCAAGCAGCAAGTTTTATTCGAGATTTAGGAGAAAGGCTCAAAGTTACACAACTATGCGTACACACTGCAATTGTGTACATGCAAAGGTTTTATGTCTACCACTCATTTTCAATTTTCCCGTGGTACGATATGGCAGCAGCTGCGTTGTTCCTTTCAGCTAAGATTGAAGATCAGCAAAGACCTATGGAATATGTCATCAAGGTTTCAAATTTTTGTCGGCAACACATGGAAGATTTTTATATTACACCAGAAGCGTACCAGGACCAATCTGAAGATTTAGTTTTCAATGTGGAAGTACTGGTTCAAACACTAGGATTTGATTTTATAATTGACCTTCCTCATGCCCATATAAAAAAATGTTGCCAGTTGATTAGAGCTCCTGAAGAATTGGCACAAAGTTCAAATTTCATTGCAAGCAACAGCTTGCTCCTGACCACAATGTGTCTGCGTTACAAGCCAACAGTAGTGGCCTGCTTTAGCATTCACTTTGCCAGTATCTGGTCAAGTTGGGAGATACCTCTTTCGTCTGAAAAGAAGGAATGGTATTATTATGTGGACGCATCCGTGACGGCCGAATTGCTACAGAAATTGACTGAAGAATTTTTGGTTTCGTTTGAATCAAGTCCTTCTGGGCTCGAGTGGAAGATCTTAGCCAACGATAGTCAGTCCAGCACTCCAGAGAAACAGGTGAAAGAAAAGGATACACATGCACATAGGTCTTATAATTCTAAGCACGATGATCCACACCAGAGATCCTCTGGACCTCCACATCAAAATAGACTTAGTGAAAAAGAATACAGCGAAATGAAACCAATTGAAAGACTGGCAGAGCAACAACATAGTGCAGAAATGTCATCTAAGAATGAAGGAAAAATTGATGATAAAATTCCAACACCTCAAGTTCTGAAGAGACGAAGCTTGTTTTCACCGATGGTTACAACACCAAACGATCCAATAGATCTGAACTGCTCGTTAGAATCACTTACTTTCTGGCCTTTGAGAGAAAATCTTTTGAGCGGAAGTCAAGAGCATTCGGAGCCAGAACTTGAGCCTGTTATGAAAAAGTCAGATGACGTTAAGGAATCTGGAAACATCTTGACTTCAACTCCCATAACGATGGAAAACAATAGACATTTTGATCCTCCAAGTTTGTTGTCGCCTATCAAAGATAAAACATTACCTCCTGCTAAGGGGAAAAAACATGTTTCTCTACCAAATGGGAAAGGGACCAAACCAGAAGTAATAAGCAGCCCTATTAAAGAAACAACATCGACACCTACATTATCGAAACCTTTGGAACTAAAAGAAGAGCAAGTGGTGCTTAAAAATAAAGAAAATGAAAAGAAAGAGAAGGAACATCAGCATAAGAGTAAAAGGAATCATAAGGAGAAACACGAGCACGAGAATAAAGATAAGGAGAAGGAAAAGAAAAAACATGGAGTCAAAGGACGTGAAAGACAAAATCATAGGAAAAAACAACGCGAAACCACAGGAAACAATAAAAGTAGTACATTATCTAAAGCTTTGGAAGTAAACGTAGAGCTCGAAAATAAACAACACGAAAAGAAAGAGAAGGAGCATCAGCATAAGAGTAAAAGGAATCATATGGAGAAACACGAACACGAGAATAAAGATAAGGAGAAGGAAAAGAAAAAAAATGAAGACAAAGGTCGTGAAAGAAAAAATCATAAGAAAAAACAAAGTGAAACGACAGGAAACGATAATAGTGTACTCAAATCAGAAAGAACTCCTACGAGCTCGAAAATAAGAAACCCCGAAAATGTAAGAAAGACTGAAAATGCAGAATTACCCCAAACAGTCATGCAGGTCAATGCATTTGGTGGAATCAAACAGAGTATTCCAAAGGACACTATCAATAATTGCAGTACTAGCAGGGGTGGTAATAGTTCTAGCAACAAACGTCAAAGAGAAAGAAACTCAGATGGCCCTCCAGCCAAAATTTTTAAGTCTGGGAACAAAAATAAGCAGAATGGTAGGAGCTCATACAAAAACGTGATTCATGTTCCTATACCAGAAGTAATAAGGAGTCTTCTAGAAGAAACAACATCCACACCTACATTATCTAAACAACATGAAAAGAAAGAGATGGAACATCAGCATAAGAGTAAAAGGAATCATAAGGAGAAACACGAACACGAGAATGAAGATGAGGAGAAGGAAAAGAAAAAACAAAGTGAAACCACAGGAAACTATAATAGTGTACTCAAATCAGAAAGTACTCCTATGACCTCGAAAACAGTGATGCAGGTCGATTCTTTCGGCAGATTCAAACAGATGCATTATCCTCTTCCCAATATGTATGTTATACCACCTAATATGTTTGGAAACTATCAGCCTTATTTCTCACAATTTACATACCCCCCAGTGTTTAATCATCAAAATAATCCACCTCTTCCTAGAGGACCACCACCACAATGGTGGCAATGGCCGCCACTGCTTACCGGACCTCCCCAACACAACCCCCTCCGCCACCTCAATAGTGTAACATTCGAGCATAAAAATCTTTTAATATTACTTTATTATTTTATTCAATTTTTTTGTATGTAATCATTAATTTAAGAAGCATATATCCTTGTTATTTTAATCCAATGTTATTAAATGTTAATAAATGTGGACGTTATACGTGCATTTTAATTTATACAATTAATTTTCCTACAAAATAAAAAAAACATGGTTATAAAAATTATTAAAATATAATATTAAAAATATTATTTTCATTCCTTCGAATTGTATCGATAACCACTAGCAGTGGGGAAAAAATAAAATAAAATCACATGAGACATGAATAACAAATGAAATAAGTTTATTGGGGAAACCACGTTAAAAAACAAAAAATTAAATTCAAACTTCAACACTCTGTATGTCGAAAACGAAACGTTTGACACTCCCATGACGGCTCGTCAGGGTAGGCAGGGTCAGCCGGGCCGACCCAAACGCAACCGAAAAAAAGAAAGTGAAAATAAATATTTTTTCAATTGAAACTTGTTTGAAAAATTAATAGCAATATTTGAATCTCGAGAAATTCCTTAGTATCTTTAGCTCTGCCCTCTATATATCTCATATTTCCACTCAAAATAATAAAAAGACAAATTATGTGATTATATCATGAATTACCCTAGGACTCCCGATATACGGTCCCAAAAATATATGATACTGTCTCTAGGATAGATAGATATCTGAATAATAATTGGGCTTCGTTTGGTGAAACATTTCAGCTTTCAAAACATATACGTATAAAATGTTATAACAATATTGCCAGCTGTTTTGGCAAAATCGTAAAAGGTCTGAATAATTTTATGGCTGATCAAGGTTTGTATCTGGCTTATCTACAAATAAAGAAACAGTTGAACGACATGCTATAAGCCTTTTTTTTTATTTACCCTAAAATGAATAAAGTCGGATATTTAAAAAAATGCTATTTCTTCGATATCAGATTGAAATTGTAAACATTAAATCACTATTGAGTGGTTTAAGTATGTAATTAGTTAGATATTAGAATAAATATTAAACTCTCTTTACAGATTGAAACACAATGATGTTTTAATGACCCTTATACCTAAGGCCAACCATAATAGAAAATTCATTATATACAGGTGTCCCGTAACTCAAAGACAAGCGGTTACTGGGAGATATGCTAGGTTATACCAGTTCTGGCAAAAATAAAAAAAAATTCTTTGTCACTTGGTTAAATGGTAATGGGTATATTTTTTAGTCAAAAATTTTCCAATATCGCAGTGATTTTTTTTTAAACGTAATCCTAAATAACCATGCTATTGATTACAGTCACAAATCCATTGTTAGGTACAATTGTTTCATTTTTATTTTTTTAATTTTTTTTTATTTCTGCTAGAACTGGTATAACCTAGCATATCGCCCAGTAAAGGCTTGACGTTGAGTTACGGGACACCTGTATATATATGTAAGGTACTTGCCAATTAGATACAGATAGATAAGTACCTGTGTTAAGTTGTTAAATGATAAGGACTCAGAAATGAAGATTAAATTAGTAAGAATATGATAACAAGTAGTGCAGTATAAAATAATTCAAAGACAGATTAAAATTGTAAACATTAAATGTCGTTTCTGTTTTTACGGGTATGTGAATAATTTGATAATTGTTACTATTGAGTGATTTAAGTATGTAATCAGTTAGATATTAGAATAAATATTAAACTCTCTTTACAGATTGAAACACAATGATGTTTTAATGACCCTTATACCTAAGGCATAATGGCGAAAATAATTCAATTTACATTCAAATTATGAAATTATTTAAAAATATTTATATTATGACATAAGTCATAATGAATGTCAGTTGATAATTTTTCCTCTGCTATTTTTTCAATGAAATAAGTGTTATATCACAACCTTCCTCAACTATGGATGATGATTTCCCTTTGAATGGGTTCCGTAGCAGACTTCAAACATAAGAAGATCTGAAAAATCATCACTTGGACCGCAAGACCCGATTCGAAGAATCCTCCTTGCAGATTGGCGACAAATTTTGTGTATTACAATAGATTTGAATATAGAAGGTATTTCTAAGGACAAGAGTGACCACATTTCTAAAATAACAAAGGATTATGGTGCTGAGATTATTCTCCTTCAAGAGACACATACGGATACTAAAAAAAAATCTTCGTTGAAGAGGAACAATAAAAGGTTATGTATTAATTGATTATCTAATTAGTAAAATTTATGGTTTAGCTTGTTATGTTAAAAATTCTTGATTCACAATATCGAGTTAATCCAAAAAGGCTAATTTGAGGAAGTTTTCTTTATCTCTTTAAAATTTTGTATTTTTGATATTAAGTTCTTTTTCTGCTTTTGTCTTTTTATTTCCAGATTCGATGTGGGCACCTTGAAGAAGTCTCTGTTTCCATCAATAGAAGATCACTCTTGAAGAAAGAAATCCCAAATATATTTCAGCTTATTTTTGTACTTTCACACTTAGGCGGGGAGCCAGGGTTTTTTTTTACGGGGGTTTTTTCCTAGGCTTTTATGTGATACGCCGAATTGTATGACACCCCGTCACTAACCCTGATCTGTGTATGCTTTATTGTTTGCTAACGAAATATTGTAAGCCAAAAGTTCAAAAGAATATATATATATTTGAAAATAATAAAAAGACAAATGATGTGATTATATCATGCATTACCCTGGGACTCCCGATATACGGTACCAAAAAAATATGATACTGTCTCTAGGATAGATAGATATATATCTGAATAATAATTGGGCTTCGTTTGGTGAAACATTTCAGCTTTCAAAACATATACGTATGAAATGTTATAACAATATTGCCAGCTGTTTTGGCAAAATCGTAAAAGGTCTGAATAATTTTATGGCTGATCAAGGTTTGTATCTGGCTTATCTACAAATAAAGAAACATTGGACCCACATGCTATAAGCTATTTTTTATTTACCCTAAAATGGATAAAATCGGGTATTGAAAAAATGCTTTTTCTTCGATATATTCAAAATTAATCACTTCCGGCTATAAATTGTCCACAATGGCCACAGCACCAATTTGTTGTATTTATGCTGCCTAACTCCTGCCCGAAATGCATCGAATAACCAAGAACCCTGTATTCGCGGAGGTCGGATAGTGTAGCCAATGTTTTCAGTTATGGTTCTATGTTACACATACGTCGCACGAATTTACCATCAATGGAGCGGTACAATACATCGATGTTAGGTCGCTACCAGACGTATAGAGTGGGGAGAATGATCTTCGAGATGCGCGAAGTGGCTAATTTTTCGTCCGCCATTTTTATACTTTCGGTAGAAAGCAGTGTATCTGAGGGATAGTCGGTATAGAATTAAAATGAAAATGAAATTTATAGAGCATATCAATTTCGTAGGTAAATCTATAGCTTCAGAATCTAAACTCAGAATATCAGTCCAAACTGTCCTCATATCAACTAATTTTGGGAAACTAAAAAGAATCATATTACTGTGGAAAGTAAACAACACGCCACTGAGAAGTTAAACAATGCCATGCTGTATGATCAGTCAAATAATTTCAATAAAAAATAACGTATAAAATGATATTCCCTCGACCTTCTTTATTTTATAGTTTTTACACGTTTTAACAATACAAGACATGTTGAAAGCATCGAAGTATCTATCAGCACAATGTAAAATTCGAGCAATTCCTAATTCATCTGACAAGTATGTCAACCTAGAACAGCTGACTACGAAAGTATTCTCCCCACTCTATATCTCTGGTCGCTACCTGATACATACAAGCTCGACCCTACCCTATCGTCTAAAGAAAGCGGCAACGTAGCTTATTATTATTGTTTAATTCAAATTTGATATTAAAAAGTGTTTGAATATCCAACACCTCTATAAATTTAATTCACGATAGAAAAAAATAGGATATATTTATCATATTTATGTTTTTAAGTTATCAATGAAGATTTTCAAGAAAAAGAAGAAGAAGAAGAAAAACCACAAATCGATGACACATATCTAGTTATAGAACACAACGAGCAGCAGAAAGTAGTAGAAACTTCGAACTCAATCAGTGACAATGGCTACTACAGATAAATGGTATTTTACTAAAGAGCAATTGGAGAATACCCCCTCAAGAAAATGTGGGTTTGATGCTCTAGAAGAATTATCTTGCCGACAGCAAGCAGCAAGTTTTATTCGAGATTTAGGAGAAAGGCTCAAAGTTACACAACTATGCGTACACACTGCAATTGTGTACATGCAAAGGTTTTATGTCTACCACTCATTTTCAATTTTCCCGTGGTACGATATGGCAGCAGCTGCGTTGTTCCTTTCAGCTAAGATTGAAGATCAGCAAAGACCTATAGAATATGTCATCAAGGTTTCAAATTTTTGTCGGCAACACATGGAAGATTTTGATATTACACCAGAAGCGTACCAGGACCAATCTGAAGATTTAGTTTTCAATGTGGAAGTACTGGTTCAAACACTAGGATTTGATTTTATAATTGACCTTCCTCATGCCCATATAAAAAAATGTTGCCAGTTGATTAGAGCTCCTGAAGAATTGGCACAAAGTTCAAATTTCATTGCAAGCAACAGCTTGCTCCTGACCACAATGTGTCTGCGTTACAAGCCAACAGTAGTGGCCTGCTTTAGCATTCACTTTGCCAGTATCTGGTCAAGTTGGGAGATACCTCTTTCGTCTGAAAAGAAGGAATGGTATTATTATGTGGACGCATCCGTGACGGCCGAATTGCTACAGAAATTGACTGAAGAATTTTTGGTTTCGTTTGAATCAAGTCCTTCTGGGCTCGAGTGGAAGATCTTAGCCAACGATAGTCAGTCCAGCACTCCAGAGAAACAGGTGAAAGAAAAGGATACACATGCACATAGGTCTTATAATTCTAAGCACGATGATCCACACCAGAGATCCTCTGGACCTCCACATCAAAATAGACTTAGTGAAAAAGAATACAGCGAAATGAAACCAATTGAAAGACTGGCAGAGCAACAACATAGTGCAGAAATGTCATCTAAGAATGAAGGAAAAATTGATGATAAAATTCCAACACCTCAAGTTCTGAAGAGACGAAGCTTGTTTTCACCGATGGTTACAACACCAAACGATCCAATAGATCTGAACTGCTCGTTAGAATCACTTACTTTCTGGCCTTTGAGAGAAAATCTTTTGAGCGGAAGTCAAGAGCATTCGGAGCCAGAACTTGAGCCTGTTATGAAAAAGTCAGATGACGTTAAGGAATCTGGAAACATCTTGACTTCAACTCCCATAACGATGGAAAACAATAGACATTTTGATCCTCCAAGTTTGTTGTCGCCTATCAAAGATAAAACATTACCTCCTGCTAAGGGGAAAAAACATGTTTCTCTACCAAATGGGAAAGGGACCAAACCAGAAGTAATAAGCAGCCCTATTAAAGAAACAACATCGACACCTACATTATCGAAACCTTTGGAACTAAAAGAAGAGCAAGTGGTGCTTAAAAATAAAGAAAATGAAAAGAAAGAGAAGGAACATCAGCATAAGAGTAAAAGGAATCATAAGGAGAAACACGAGCACGAGAATAAAGATAAGGAGAAGGAAAAGAAAAAACATGGAGTCAAAGGACGTGAAAGACAAAATCATAGGAAAAAACAACGCGAAACCACAGGAAACAATAAAAGTAGTACATTATCTAAAGCTTTGGAAGTAAACGTAGAGCTCGAAAATAAACAACACGAAAAGAAAGAGAAGGAGCATCAGCATAAGAGTAAAAGGAATCATATGGAGAAACACGAACACGAGAATAAAGATAAGGAGAAGGAAAAGAAAAAAAAATGAAGACAAAGGTCGTGAAAGAAAAATCATAAGAAAAACAAAGTGAAACGACAGGAAACGATAATAGTGTACTCAAATCAGAAAGAACTCCTACGAGCTCGAAAATAAGAAACCCCGAAAATGTAAGAAAGACTGAAAATGCAGAATTACCCCAAACAGTCATGCAGGTCAATGCATTTGGTGGAATCAAACAGAGTATTCCAAAGGACACTATCAATAATTGCAGTACTAGCAGGGGTGGTAATAGTTCTAGCAACAAACGTCAAAGAGAAAGAAACTCAGATGGCCCTCCAGCCAAAATTTTTAAGTCTGGGAACAAAAATAAGCAGAATGGTAGGAGCTCATACAAAAACGTGATTCATGTTCCTATACCAGAAGTAATAAGGAGTCTTCTAGAAGAAACAACATCCACACCTACATTATCTAAACAACATGAAAAGAAAGAGATGGAACATCAGCATAAGAGTAAAAGGAATCATAAGGAGAAACACGAGAATGAAGATGAGGAGAAGGAAAAGAAAAAACAAAGTGAAACCACAGGAAACTATAATAGTGTACTCAAATCAGAAAGTACTCCTATGACCTCGAAAACAGTGATGCAGGTCGATTCTTTCGGCAGATTCAAACAGATGCATTATCCTCTTCCCAATATGTATGTTATACCACCTAATATGTTTGGAAACTATCAGCCTTATTTCTCACAATTTACATACCCCCCAGTGTTTAATCATCAAAATAATCCACCTCTTCCTAGAGGACCACCACCACAATGGTGGCAATGGCCGCCACTGCTTACCGGACCTCCCCCAACACAACCCCCTCCGCCACCTCAATAGTGTAACATTCGAGCATAAAAATCTTTTAATATTACTTTATTATTTTATTCAATTTTTTTGTATGTAATCATTAATTTAAGAAGCATATATCCTTGTTATTTTAATCCAATGTTATTAAATGTTAATAAATGTGGACGTTATACGTGCATTTTAATTTATACAATTAATTTTCCTACAAAATAAAAAAAACATGGTTATAAAAATTATTAAAATATAATATTAAAAATATTATTTTCATTCCTTCGAATTGTATCGATAACCACTAGCAGTGGGGAAAAAATAAAATAAAATCACATGAGACATGAATAACAAATGAAATAAGTTTATTGGGGAAACCACGTTAAAAAACAAAAAATTAAATTCAAACTTCAACACTCTGTATGTCGAAAACGAAACGTTTGACACTCCCATGACGGCTCGTCAGGGTAGGCAGGGTCAGCCGGGCCGACCCAAACGCAACCGAAAAAAAGAAGGTGAAAATAAATATTTTTTCAATTGAAACTTGTTTGAAAAATTAATAGCAATATTTGAATCTCGAGAAATTCCCTTAGTATCTTTAGCTCTGCCCTCTATATATCTCATATTTCCACTCAAAATAATAAAAAGACAAATTATGTGATTATATCATGAATTACCCTAGGACTCCCGATATACGGTCCCAAAAATATATGATACTGTCTCTAGGATAGATAGATATCTGAATAATAATTGGGCTTCGTTTGGTGAAACATTTCAGCTTTCAAAACATATACGTATAAAATGTTATAACAATATTGCCAGCTGTTTTGGCAAAATCGTAAAAGGTCTGAATAATTTTATGGCTGATCAAGGTTTGTATCTGGCTTATCTACAAATAAAGAAACAGTTGAACGACATGCTATAAGCCTTTTTTTTTATTTACGCTAAAATGAATAAAGTCGGGTATTTAAAAAAATGCTATTTCTTCCATATCAGATGAAATTGTAAACATTAAATCACTATTGAGTGATTTAAGTATGTAATTAGTAAAATATTAGAATAAATATTTAACTCTCTTCACTGATTGAAACACAATGATGTTTTAATGACCCTTATACCTAAGGCCAACCATAATAGAAAATTCATTATATACAGGGTGTCCCGTAACTCAAAGACAAGCGGTTACTGGGAGATATGCTAGGTTATACCAGTTCTGGCAAAAATAAAAAAAAATTCTTTGTCACTTGGTTAAATGGTAATGGGTATATTTTTAGTCAAAAATTTTCCAATATCGCAGTGATTTTTTTTAAACGTAATCCTAAATAACCATGCTATTGATTACAGTCACAAATCCATTGTTAGGTACAATTGTTTCATTTTTATTTTTTTATTTTTTTATTTCTGCTAGAACTGGTATAACCTAGCATATCGCCCAGTAACGGCTTGACGTTGAGTTACGGGACACCCTGTATATATATGTAAGGTACTTGCCAATTAGATACAGATAGATAAGTACCTGTGTTAAGTTGTTAAATGATAAGGACTCAGAAGTGAAGATTAAATTAGTAAGAATATGATAACAAGTAGTGCAGTATAAAATTATTCAAAGACAGATTAAAATTGTAAACATTAAATGTCGTTTCTGTTTTTACGGGTATGTGAATAATTTGATAATTGTTACTATTGAGTGATTTAAGTATGTAATCAGTTAGATATTAGAATAAATATTAAACTCTCTTTACAGATTGAAACACAATGATGTTTTAATGACCCTTATACCTAAGGCATAATGGCGAAAATAATTCAATTTACATTCAAATTATGAAATTATTTGAAAATAATAAAAAGACAAATGATGTGATTATATCATGCATTACCCTGGGACTCCCGATATACGGTACCAAAAAAATATGATACTGTCTCTAGGATAGATAGATATAAAAATTCTTTATGACATTATTTTAGAAAATTATAAAAATGCTGAGACACGTCAACTTTTGAATTCAGTTGTGCGTTATGTAAACATAAATTTAAATGTACAGGGTGATTCACGTAAATCTGCTATAGTCGGTGTTCTCTCTTTTAATGAAACACCCTGTATATTTGTATATTTTTGAAATCCTCTTAATGAACCGATTTCAATAAACTAAATATGTATGGTCAATTATGAATTGTACAGGGTGAAATTTTTATTTTTACAATTATTAAACACATACATAAAATAGCTGATGTATTTGATTTAAACACATTAAAATAAATGCTCAAAATGTTCTCCACCTAGTTGTTGGCAATAGCACAGTCTCCTATAGAACTCCTCCTCAACTTTGTTTAAAGTTTGAGGTGAAATATTCCCTATTTCTGTAGTTATCCTGTCTTTGAGGTCTACAATGCTAGTTGGTTGTGTTGCATATACTTTGTTCTTGAGATAACCCCATAGAAAAAAATCCAGCGGCGTAAGGTCTGGCGATCTAGCTGGCCACTCAATAGTACCTCTTCGTCCAATCCATTTATTGGGGAAGATTTCCTCTAAATAAGTTCTTACCATTAAAGCATAATGGGGTGTTGCCGCGTCTTGCTGGAACCAAACATTTTCATTCGGTAAGCTAGGATCTATTGCGTTGGGATATAAGTTTGCCAACGCAGGAATAACTTCATTTGTAAGCATATTTAAATATTTTTCAGCTGTCAAATTTCCATCTATAAATATAGGACTAATAATATAGTCGCCTATGATACCGGCCCAAACGTTCACCTTTTGAGGGTACCGAGTATGTGTTTCACGCATCCAATTAGGATTCTCTGCTGACCAATATCAATATGTTGATTCGTCAGAAAAAGAATGGCACCAAGAGCTATCTCATTTCTGTTCAGCTTATTCATCAATCTTTCGCACAAATCCATTCTACGATCTGGATCATCTTCTGTTAACTCCTGCACAAAAGTCAATTTGTAGGGATGAAGTTTTTCTTTATGAAGACACCTTAGAACAGTTGTATGACTAACATTATTTTCACGGGCAATTTGACGTGTGCTTGAAGTTGGATTCTCTTCGACACTTAACAAAATATTCACTTTCACATCATCTTCAACAAAGTTTGGTTTTCTTTTTAATGGTTTGACATGTCCAAGTTCTCTGAATTGTGCATGAATTTTAGACACTGTGTTTTGTGAAATATTAGGCAGAGATACCTCTGATTAAATAAGTTTGCCGCTTCAACTTGACTTCTGCAGTTATCCCCGTACCCGATCATCATTAAAATCTCAGTTCGGTGAGTCTCAGTTAAATATTTCATTGTTATTTCGACAAGGAAAAAGTTTTTAACAAAGATTTTACTTTTTCAGTATAAACTGTCAACACATCAACAACCGACAGAATATTAAAACAATCCACATTATTTACCGATTTTGTCTAATTATTGGCGTTTCTATGCACTTTTTAGGATATCTGAATAATAATTGGGCTTCGTTTGGTGAAACATTTCAGCTTTCAAAACATATACGTATGAAATGTTATAACAATATTGCCAGCTGTTTTGGCAAAATCGTAAAAGGTCTGAATAATTTTATGGCTGATCAAGGTTTGTATCTGACTAATCTACAAATAAAGAAACATTGGACCCACATGCTATAAGCTATTTTTTATTTACCCTAAAATGGATAAAATCGGGTATTAAAAAAATGCTTTTTCTTCGATATATTCAAAATTAATCACTTCCGGCTATAAATTGTCCACAATGGCCACAGCACCAATTTGTTGTATTTATGCTGCCTAACTCCTGCCCGAAATGCATCGAATAACCAAGAACCCTGTATTCGCGGAGGTCGGATAGTGTAGCCAATGTTTTCAGTTATGGTTCTATGTTACACATACGTCGCACGAATTTACCATCAATGGAGCGGTACAATACATCGATGTTAGGTCGCTACCAGACGTATAGAGTGGGGAGAATGATCTTCGAGATGCGCGAAGTGGCTAATTTTTCGTCCGCCATTTTTATACTTTCGGTTCATTGGCGTAGAAAGCAGTGTATCTGAGGGATAGTTGGTATAGAATTAAAATGAAAATGAAATTTATAGAGCATATCAATTTCGTAGGTAAATCTATAGCTTCAGAATCTAAACTCAGAATATCAGTCCAAACTGTCCTCATATCAACTAATTTTGGGAAACTAAAAAGAATCATATTACTGTGGAAAGTAAACAACACGCCACTGAGAAGTTAAACAATGCCATGCTGTATGATCAGTCAAATAATTTCAATAAAAATAACGTATAAAATGATATTCCCTCGACCTTCTTTATTTTATAGTTTTTACACGTTTTAACAATACAAGACATGTTGAAAGCATCGAAGTATCTATCAGCACAATGTAAAATTCGAGCAATTCCTAATTCATCTGACAAGTATGTCAACCTAGAACAGCTGACTACGAAAGTATTCTCCCCACTCTATATCTCTGGTCGCTACCTGATACATACAAGCTCGACCCTACCCTATCGTCTAAAGAAAGCGGCAACGTAGCTTATTATTATTGTTTATTTCAAATTTGATATTAAAAAGTGTTTGAATATCCAACACCTCTATAAATTTAATTCACGATAGAAAAAAATAGGATATATTTATCATATTTATGTTTTTAAGTTATCAATGAAGATTTTCAAGAAGAAGAAGAAGAAATACCATTTCAAGAAGAAGAAGAAAAACCACAAATCGATGACACATATCTAGTTATAGAACACAACGAGCAGCAGAAAGTAGTAGAAACTTCGAACTCAATCAGTGACAATGGCTACTACAGATAAATGGTATTTTACTAAAGAGCAATTGGAGAATACCCCTTCAAGAAAATGTGGGTTTGATGCTCTAGAAGAATTATCTTGCCGACAGCAAGCAGCAAGTTTTATTCGAGATTTAGGAGAAAGGCTCAAAGTTACACAACTATGCGTACACACTGCAATTGTGTACATGCAAAGGTTTTATGTCTACCACTCATTTTCAATTTTCCCGTGGTACGATATGGCAGCAGCTGCGTTGTTCCTTTCAGCTAAGATTGAAGATCAGCAAAGACCTATAGAATATGTCATCAAGGTTTCAAATTTTTGTCGGCAACACATGGAAGATTTTGATATTACACCAGAAGCGTACCAGGACCAATCTGAAGATTTAGTTTTCAATGTGGAAGTACTGGTTCAAACACTAGGATTTGATTTTATAATTGACCTTCCTCATGCCCATATAAAAAAATGTTGCCAGTTGATTAGAGCTCCTGAAGAATTGGCACAAAGTTCAAATTTCATTGCAAGCAACAGCTTGCTCCTGACCACAATGTGTCTGCGTTACAAGCCAACAGTAGTGGCCTGCTTTAGCATTCACTTTGCCAGTATCTGGTCAAGTTGGGAGATACCTCTTTCGTCTGAAAAGAAGGAATGGTATTATTATGTGGACGCATCCGTGACGGCCGAATTGCTACAGCAATTGACTGAAGAATTTTGGTTTCGTTTGAATCAAGTCCTTCTGGGCTCGAGTGGAAGATCTTAGCCAACGATAGTCAGTCCAGCACTCCAGAGAAACAGGTGAAAGAAAAGGATACACATGCACATAGATCTTATAATTCTAAGCACGATTATCCACACCAGAGATCCTCTGGACCTCCACATCAAAATAGACTTAGTGAAAAAGAATACAGCGAAATGAAACCAATTGAAAGACTGGCAGAGCAACAACATAGTGCAGAAATGTCATCTAAGAATGAAGGAAAAATTGATGATAAAATTCCAACACCTCAAGTTCTGAAGAGACGAAGCTTGTTTTCACCGATGGTTACAACACCAAACGATCCAATAGATCTGAACTGCTCGTTAGAATCACTTACTTTCTGGCCTTTGAGAGAAAATCTTTTGAGCGGAAGTCAAGAGCATTCGGAGCCAGAACTTGAGCCTGTTATGAAAAAGTCAGATGACGTTAAGGAATCTGGAAACATCTTGACTTCAACTCCCATAACGATGGAAAACAATAGACATTTTGATCCTCCAAGTTTGTTGTCGCCTATCAAAGATAAAACATTACCTCCTGCTAAGGGGAAAAACATGTTTCTCTACCAAATGGGAAAGGGACCAAACCAGAAGTAATAAGCAGCCCTATTAAAGAAACAACATCGACACCTACATTATCGAAACCTTTGGAACTAAAAGAAGAGCAAGTGGTGCTTAAGAATAAAGAAAATGAAAAGAAAGAGAAGGAACATCAGCATAAGAGTAAAAGGAATCATAAGGAGAAACACGAGCACGAGAATAAAGATAAGGAGAAGGAAAAGAAAAAACATGGAGTCAAAGGACGTGAAAGACAAAATCATAGGAAAAAACAACGCGAAACCACAGGAAACAATAAAAGTAGTACATTATCTAACGCTTTGGAAGTAAACGTAGAGCTCGAAAATAAACAACACGAAAAGAAAGAGAAGGAGTATCAGCATAAGAGTAAAAGGAATCATATGGAGAAACACGAACACTAGAATAAAGATAAGGAGAAGGAAAATAAAAAAAATGAAGACAAAGGTCGTGAAAGAAAAAATCATAAGAAAAAACAAAGTGAAACGACAGGAAACGATAATAGTGTACTCAAATCAGAAAGAACTCCTACGAGCTCGAAAATAAGAAACCCCGAAAATGTAAGAAAGACTGAAAATGCAGAATTACCCCAAACAGTCATTCAGGTCAATGCATTTGGTGGAATCAAACAGAGTATTCCAAAGGACACTATCAATAATTGCAGTACTAGCAGGGGTGGTAATAGTTCTAGCAACAAACGTCAAAGAGAAAGAAACTCAGATGGCCCTCCAGCCAAAATTTTTAAGTCTGGGAACAAAAATAAGCAGAATGGTAGGAGCTCATACAAAAACGTGATTCATGTTCCTATACCAGAAGTAATAAGGAGTCTTCTAGAAGAAACAACATCCACACCTATATTATCTAAACAACATGAAAAGAAAGAGATGGAACATCAGCATAAGAGTAAAAGGAATCATAAGGAGAAACACGAGAATGAAGATGAGGAGAAGGAAAAGAAAAAACAAAGTGAAACCACAGGAAACTATAATAGTGTACTCAAATCAGAAAGTACTCCTATGACCTCGAAAACAGTGATGCAGGTCGATTCTTTCGGCAGATTCAAACAGATGCATTATCCTCTTCCCAATATGTATGTTATACCACCTAATATGTTTGGAAACTATCAGCCTTATTTCTCACAATTTATATACCCCCCAGTGTTTAATCATCAAAATAATCCACCTCTTCCTAGAGGACCACCACCACAATGGTGGCAATGGCCGCCACTGCTTACCGGACCTCCTTCAACACAACCCCCTCCGCCACCTCAATAGTGTAACATTCGAGCATAAAAATCTTTTAATATTACTTTCCTAATTCATTCAATTTTTTTGTATGTAATCATTAATTCAAAAAGCATATATCATTGTTATTTTAATCCAATGTTAATAAATTTGGACGTTATACGAGCATTTCCTACAAAATAAAAAAAACATGGTAATAAAATATAATATAAAAAATATTATTTTCATTCCTTCGAATTGTATCTATAACCACTAGCAGTGGGGAAAAATAAAATAAAATCACATGAGACATGAATAACAAATGAAATAAGTTTATTGGGGAAACCACGTCAAAAAACATAAAATAAAATTCAAACTTCTTCAACACTCTGTATGTCGAAAACGAAACGTTTGACACTCCAGTGACGGCTTGTCAGGGTAGGCAGGGTCAGCCGGGCCGACCCAAGCGCAACCGAAAAAAAGAAGGTGAAAATAAATATTTTTTTAATCGAAACTTATTTGAAAAATTAATAGCAATATTTGAATCTCGAGAAATTTCCTTAGTATATATGGCTCTGCCCTCTATATATCTCATATTTCCACTCAACACATCGAAGTACACATTATTTCGGTCAAACACCTCAAATAATTTTTATTCCAAGTTCCCGCATCGGTCTTATACATAATAACGCAGCTCAGCCAGCCGAGCCACTGCTTTCAGTTTATGATTTCATCTAAGACATACGTCGCTCGAAGTTCCTATTATGGAACTCTACAATACCTCGACTGTGACACTTGCGAGGTCGGCCGAGAACCCTTGGCCGTCGGCCGTCCCTATGTGAAACGGCAGGCGGGTGAAATTGTTTATTATTATCGATGTTTATTGCAAATATCAAATTAAAAATTGTAATTTAATATCCGATATCTCCATATGTTTATCCTAAATTTGAGATAGAAAGAGAAATCGTTATGTATTTAAAATTTTTTCACGTATCCTGTTAATAATTGAAATTTCCACCCTCAAATCTCAAATGACTATTATCATAAGTACTTGAATATTATTTCAATTTCAGAAAAAAGTGTATTCGTACTGTATGGAATAAATTTTGTAATTTTCTGACCATAAAAATTCTTTCTTAGTAACTGTAAATAGCAAAACAGCCACCCACGACTTGTTCATTTTCAAAGACTAGGTCGGCCAAGATACCCTTGGGGAGGGGTGAGAATTGCATTGCGTGTGTTTACACTTTGATTATCAGAGTTCAGTTCACTAGGTCAGTAGTTTGGAGTAAGATGTTAGTGTGTAGGGCTTAGGGTTGTACGAGTTTTCGTTCGTTTTCGGTTACAAGTTGAATGTGAGTGATCCAGATGGCAAGTGTAAGAGAGGTAGTATCAAATTGCGGTGATTTGATTAGTTTTTTAGTAGATAACAGGTTTTCCATTATTAGAATAATTCAGATTGACAGCGTTCACAACATGATGAATTTGATTTTAATTTTACTAAGTTTTAAGATGAATTGTTGGACAGTTATACACTTTAGATATGATTATGATATGTAGTAAAATATTAATAAAAAAAAGATGAAATCCTAATTTCAATCCAGTGCTTTAATCCCAAGAAAATTACTTCTACTTCTAAATTATATATATACATATATATGTGCTTGGTCTGGCCGACCCACTCCTAGAGGGCACGAGTCGTCACTGTGACACTCCATGTTTATGCAACGTTTTTCTTAAATTTACGCAAGGAATCTCCCTTTTCATTTGTACGATCAAGTTAATTCATTCACTTAAAATTATGCCTATATCTATAAACATTGTTTGTTCATCCACATCGGATACATCTCGAGAGGTCTGAGATTGGTGCCGTGACGCAGTTGTGATCATAGATAATTTTAAACAAAAGCTCAAGGCGGTTATTGTTATTAGATGTAAACAAAAGTAAATGACTTGTTGAAGTTGGTGTTCTTTTAACCTAGTTGAGGTTCAAACTTATAATAATTGGTGAATATAATTTTTCATTTATATTTATTAGGAATTACCTACTTAGTATTTGTTTATAAATCGTTGCTACCCTAAGATATTTGACAAATCCATTCGTTACGTTCACAGAAATTGCAAAATGTCATAGAATTATTTGTTAACATCTCGTTTCAGATCCAAATGTGAAAAATGTAAACTAAAGCATTACATCTGGTAATGACAACGCTATTTCGGATGTAACAGATTTCTTTAATGTGGTTAAACAAACGCACGAGATGTATATTCCATGTGGATAAACAAACGTTGTAAAAATCTACAAAAACTGAATGAAATAATTTTTAATTTCTTCATTCTATTCAACTTACCAATTCAGACTGAGCGGTTGTTTTAACAGCGGCGGACCGATTTCTATTTTTATCTACTGCGTTAGTCGTGGTTCTGCTGGCTGCGTCCCTATGAGTAAATTTGTTTTGGGAAGCATAATTCGTGGAAGTGAGGAAGGCCCTTGGTGTGGATGACCCTTTAGGAAGTCCTAATTGTGCTGCATTCAAATCGGCAACTCTATTGGATCGGTTAACCTGTAACTACACCATAAACAATTACTAATGTGAATAAGTGTTTAGAGGTTTCTTTTCGGTCAAAATTTCAGAGCCTCAATTAGACCAAATGTCGACGTTTCGATTTTATATTAAAATGATCTTCAGGGCTTCATTCTCCTTTGGTGCCTTTATTTCGTACAATTCAGTCAGCTGTACAAGATGTCTTTTATTATTTCATCCTCGTTGTTTTTAATTTTCGAATTCACAATAGAGACCAACTGGCAATTTTAGTAGCTTCCAATTATTATATGTATTTGTGTGATCATTCAACACTACATCGTCCAATGAAATCGCTCAATTTTTGAAAACGGACCAATAGAAACAAACTATATCTGAAAACACTCAACCTCACAGTGTTTTCACTTTTAGAAATTTGTTTTTATCAAATGCCTAATTTGCATAGGAATATCAATACGTCCGGATAGCTTTGGCCGTTGGTGGAAGTAGCGGTCGTCATGGTTACGATAAACAAGCAGTTGTTAGAGATAACTTAAACAGCACATTTGGCAGTTCTGTCAGTTTATTTTCGTATTTTACCATAAAGTAGATAAAAAAAAACGTTTTTGGAATTGTAATATTACTTCAATTGAGGAAAGTGTGAAGAAAAGTGTGCTGCATAATACAGTGAAGTTAAGATCCTACATTTGGTAACAATTTGAAGAATTCTGTGCTGCCCGGGAATACCTTGTCAATGAAAAAACAAGTTTTTCAGAGCTCAATAATATTATGCTAGACTGGGCTTTTAATATGAAGAAAAGAGATGGATGAGACTACAAGGAAAGTGTCGTAAAAACCTTGTGGAATAATACTACCAAACAGATGCAGGAAAAATTCTATTCCGAATGGAGCGTTAGGTTCGATCCATTCACAGACGTGGCTTTTAAAACGGCGCGGGATGCACGAAATGACAAGAGGCGTATTTTGCAAGTGGACCCTGAGAAAAGAAAAGTTAGTGCCAAGGCGCTATCTTTGGAGCAACACAAAAAGATGGTCAACTTATGTAAAGAAGATAACCCAGACGGTTTGAACAGAAAATTTTATTTTATTGCTGCACTGGAGCTTGCTTGGCGCGGAGGAGAGGGTTCATCATGCCTAATTTCGCATTTCCAATTCGAAATTGAATACGATGGTAATCCCATGGGCCGAATTGCCTACAATCCGATATTTTTTAAAACAAGACAAGGTGGTGCCCAAAATGTGCCGAAACGAAATG
Organism: Micraspis discolor; assembly: GCA_030674115.1. Lineage (NCBI taxonomy): Eukaryota > Metazoa > Arthropoda > Insecta > Coleoptera > Coccinellidae > Micraspis > Micraspis discolor. The sequence continues at coordinate 1,663,308 of JARTUT010000878.1, read as the reverse complement.
GCTGACTCCCAATATTGAAGAAGATATTTGCCCGGTGAGGTTATATAAGCTACTTGTATCCAAATGAACTGCGAACATAACCACTGAAAGACTATTCCTTACTCCACATAAGAATTGGAAATATTGTTCATGGTTCAAAAACTCCCCAGTCGGTCCCAATACGATAGCTAAATGGACAAAAGAATCGGCAGAACTCATTGGCATCAACACAACCAAGTCGAAGATAACCAACCACTCGCATCGAGCTACTGCTTTCAGCCAATTAGCCAAAGCAGAGATTGGCGAGGAACAGCTGATAAAGATAACAGGCCATTCTTGTGCAGCGTCAATGAAACCGTATCTCCAACTGGACCAACAACATCACAAAAAAATAATCACAGCCATAAGGAATGAAAATAATGTCCTTCAAGAAACAACATCAGTATCTACTTCATCATTCGAAAATAATGCTTGTAATGTGTATAATAATTGTACTATCAATAATTATTATTTTGAGAATAAAGATGAATAATTTATTGTTATGCTTCTATCTGGTTATATTGAATAAAAAACTATTTTTTATTTCGTTTGATTTATATTGTTGAATGATCTTTCCAAATACCACACGAGATTCAACTTTTTTTGAGAACACGTTTTTTGAAAATTATACAAATTTAACTCAACAAAGTCATCCCGAAATATTTAAGGATAACTTTGTTTCGTGAAATTTAAACGCATAATTCCCAAAAAACAAGAGTGTCCTCAAAAAATTCTCACCTCTAGTGGTATTACCCTTGACAATTTCAAAGATATTTTTAAGCATATTTATTACTTTATTAGTCTGATTAATGTTCTTATTCAATTCTGTTCTCTGTTTCTTTGAATTTTTGCTTGTTTTTACCATTAAGTTGTCATTTATTTTAGAGCTCTGAAGATGATTTTAAAATAAAATCGAAACGTCGGCATTTTGTCTAATTGAGTCTCTAAAATTTTGACCGAAAAGAAACCTCTAAACACTTATTCACGTTGATACCAGGGTCATCAAAAATATCAAAAAACAATTAGTAATAATTGAAATTTTTGTTCCATTTTTCAATGGAAAATGCAGGAGACGAAACAAAAAACGGCGAAAACAACCAATGTCAATTAGTAATATATATTATGTACAACATGGATCACTAAGTCCCGAGACTAACCCAGAGATGGCGCTTGTAGTAAACCAGTAATCACGTCTTTCTAAAGTATTAACCTTTGCTTGAAAAGTGTCAAAATATTAAGTCAATCGGACCAGAAACAGCTGAATTATCGAGGTTGGAATAAAGTCGTTTTGTAGTTTGTTTAAAAATGGAAAAAACCGAGTTTCGTGTTCTGATAAAACATTGTTTTTCAATGGGTTGAAACACCGTGCAAGCGAAACAATGGATTGAAAAATGTTACCCGGACTCTTGTCCATCAAAAGCAACGATTTGTCGGTGGTTTAAACGTGGTCGTACCGACACAAATGACGTGGAACGCTCGGGTATACCTGTGGAAGCCGTTACACCGGAAAATGTGAGTGAAGTGACAAAAATTATAATAAAAGATCGTAAAGTGAAACTCCGTGAGATTGCTGAGATGACATAGATATCATATGGAAGTGTATTTACTATCCTTCATGAAAAATTGAGCATGAAAAAGGTTTTTTCCAAGTGGGTGCCGCGATTGAACAAAAACAGCAACGAGTCAATGATTCAGAAAGCTTTCCAAAAAAGTACCACTTTTCCTATTCAAAAATTCAGAGCGCTGACGGGGATGACACAGAAAAATCCTTCAAAAAAACAAACTCACGTTAGTTTGCCTAAATCCAAATCTACCAACGCCTTGGGTTGCATTTCCCTCCTTTTTTGGCGGTGGCAACCTGGGCGTTGATCTACCATTCGTGTGGATATTTGCGGTAAGCGATTTTGTATCTTTGTTATTTCCATTGGTATCGGCAGAGTCGGTGAAGGCCAGTCGTCTTCCAACGGCTTGATTCTGAGTGGTCAATGCAGATGGAGCGGTCAAAGGACGACGTTTGAAGCCAAAGGATGACGCAACTCCCTTGGATGTAACCGTGCCGTTTTTCTTCATTGCGTTGTTCGGTTTTGGATCATCATCAGGACTCTGTAAGCAGAATGTCAGAGATAGTTTTGTAGCGTTAAAGAATTAAAGCACAAAAATGTTATATTCATGGGGAGTCTTCGACCACTGCGTTAAATTTAACTGCAGATTCTTGAAGCGAAAAGAAAAACTTCTTTTCTCAACAACTTTTTCCAATTATGCTAAGTTGAATAATTATGAGCGATTCGAGGTTTCAAATAGGCTAAGCCATCACCGCATTTCTTTCGTGATTGTACAATAAAATTCATGCTTTGCTTTATGAAAGTCCATTAAATTATACGAGGCATGTTTTTTAAGTGAGTACCGTTTAGTGATTCCGCCGCCGTAGCGCTACGGTCGGCGTTCCGCGCATGCGCGCTGGTTATCTACATCTCTTGTCTACGCACTGACGCCATTACAGTCTGATTCTTCATTGTATACGTTGTTTACTGAGTGTTTAAGATGCCTCCGACAATCGTAAGTCCGCTGATTCTGAAGTACGGACTGTTATACGATTTCTTAGTGCTAAAGGCGTAAAACCGATCGATATTCATCGTTAGATCTGTGAACATTATGAGTGATGGAATGGTAAGGAAATGGGTGAGAGCATTTAAAGACGGCCGCACAAATGTGCATGATGAAGAACGGAGTGGGCGTCCTTCGGTCGTTAATGAAGATTTGGTGCAGAAAGTGGACGAAAAGCCCTAACCTGGCACCCAGCCACTACCATTTGTTCCTGCACTTTAAGAAACACCTGGGCGGTCAGCGTTTGCAAGACGAAGTCAAAACATTTGTGACACAGTGGTTGACAAGTCAGGCGGCAGAATTTTGTGAGGAGGGTATCCAAAAGCTGGCGCCGCCACGTTATGGCAAGTGCGTGAATATTCACGGAAATTATGTTGAAAAGTAGATTAAGATACAGGCTTTCATGTAAAAATAAAATTATCGCGATATCTTTACACGTCTTTTTTTAATTCCGAAACGGTACTTACTTAAAAAACATGCCTCGTAGATACATACTTGTGTAGGTACACTGTTCCTGTTGTTTATATACTTGTCCATCCAAAACATTAAAATCATACTGAATTCCAGGGTTAGTGATTCTCCAGAAGAGTATTGGTAAAAATATTGTAACGATACCGAGTACGGACATGGCTGGAGACAATAATTGTCAGATATAAATGACAGGATGACAGAGGCCGCTTGTTATTCATCGGGAATTGGATAGTTTGTTGGAACTTTCTGTTTATCGAATAATCTTGAATATGATTGAACTTTCAGGAAGTGTCAATTAGCAGATATGAAGAAGTATCTATTCGTTGTAAAGAAGGAAATGATTGAGACGGAGGTTATGTTTTCCATCATAGAATAAAATATAATAGAGTACAAAGTGTCTTTATCAGTTTCTCACTGAAAATAGTACGCATTAATTCATTTGGATACTTGATTCTGAAACTTCGATTAAGAAATTGGGTAGATCCAAATTCGTATTCCACTTAGTAGTACTCCTGTTCTATTATGGAACGTAAACGACCAACCTATATACGCTACGGTCTATTTGAATTTTTAAAAATGAAAGTTTTCAAAATAATATTCGAACACACATAGTAATGCTATATTACCGTTTAATTAACCTTTAAAAAGAAACTGTTTAAGTATTTCTTCTTAATTTTCATCGATCCACAGAAAAAGTGAAAATTTTTTATCTCATTCAATAGAAAACTTTTCAAGGATGATGAAGATTTCGAAAAAAAGAGAATGCTGTGGCTATGTGCTTATATGTTATATGCTTATTTCGTCTCATCGATGTCTTAGATCTGATGGTACGGGGTAATTTGTTCTCCAGCGGTATAGTTAGGTCCTCTTCTACTATAGTTTTTGTATTTTTATCCAGCTTGAATCTGTCTCTATCTGTTATATTATACGAGGCATGTTTTTTAAGTAAGTACCGTTTTGGAATTAAAAAAAGACGTGTAAAGATATAGCAATAATTTCATTTTTTCATGAAAGCCTGTATCTTAATCAACTTTTCAACATAATTTCCGTGAATATTGACGTCATAACGTGGCACCAGTTTTTGGATACCTTTCTCATAAAATTCTGCCGCCTGACTTGTTAACCACTGTGTCACAAATGTTTTGACTTCGTCTTGCAGACGCTGACCGCCCAGGTGTTTCTGAAAGTGCAGGAACAAATTGTGCTGGGCGCCAGATCAGGCACTTTCTGCACCAAATCTTCATTAACGACCGAAGGACGCCCACTCCGTTCTTCATCATGCACATTTGTGCGGCCATCTTTAAATGCTCTCACCCATTTTCTTACCATTCAATCACTCATAATGTTTTGTCCGTAAACTTCACAGATCTCACGATGAATATCGATCGGTTTTACGCTTTTAGCACTAAGAAATCGTATAACAGCCCTTACTTCACAATCAGCGGGACTGACGATTGTCGAAGGCATCTTAAACACCCAGTAAACAATGTATACAATGAATAATCAGACTGTAATGGCGTCAGTGCGTAGACAAGAGATGTAGGTAACCAACGCGCATGCGGGAAACGCCGATCGTTGCGCTACAGCGGCGGAATCGCAAAACGGTACTTACTTAAAAAACATGCCTCGTATTAATGTATTCAACTATTAGATCGTTATTCAAGAGGTTATTTGAGATCTTGTAAACAACAAAGTATGATTTTCGTAAATAAAGCTTGATTCAAATAAGTCTAATTTCAATTCATCCTATATAAAACAGTTGTTTTCATTTCTTAGTTTAGAAAAAACCTCATTTTTACTAATCGAACAATTGCATTTAAGGAGCTTCTTCTGATAATTTTGCAAATTCATTTAAAAAAATGATTTTTTGGGTATAAAAAGAATTGTAATTTACAGATTCCTCTTTAACTTGGCTTTCTTCCCTTATTATTAATATTCAACTCAATCAGATGGCGCTCAATTTTCATTTCAGGTCTCAACTATACTCAGCTAAATTAGTCTACGGATCTCAGAAGTTGCTTATGATTGGTTGTGAAATGATTTTGGTCAAATGTTGATGTTCTGAAATGTCTAATTGGCTATTGGCGCTCTTGTTCACCCGAACAGAGTGCCTATCATTTTGCCCGAATGTCTGTAATTTTGAAATATCAAGCCGAAAATGGTCTCAATCGATTGGGTTCGACTCCCTGATGAAGAATTCGTGGCGAAACTTGAGTCTGTCCAGCCGGCCGACCGTATCCTCTCTAGCATCCAAAAGGAATCAGCCAGAGTTTTCATATTTTCAGAATAGGTTAATTGTCCAAATATCTCGATCAACTTCGTTATTGGGCCAAATCCGTCAAATGGTTCAGTAGTTATGAGCATCTGAAATTTTGTTTCCTCAATAACTACTAGAATATCCATCCGATCAAATTGATACTTGAAATATTGTTGACAACAAAACAGCTCGCAAAATTTCGCAGAAATCGTCACGCTAGAAAATTTTTAAAAAATTCCCAAATAAAAATTTTTTAATCCTCACTATCTCATAAGATATTTTTCGGATTTCAATAAAAATTCGTGAATATATTGAGGTGATCGATATCTTACTCATCCTCAAATTTCATTGTCGTAGCTTTTTTCTATCTAAATATATGAAATTTTTTTTAATTTACTCAAGAGAAAAGAGAAATGACTTACGTCCCGATGATTTTCTTTGAACGATGGCCATCACAGATCGATATTCGATTGACAAATGTCGGGCTCATTAATCAGTGTCAGTTGGCGTAATATTAATCAAAATTTTTCATAACCGGAAATCATAGAGATAGAATTCAATCTCGATGGCTGAAATAATATACGTTGTCAAAATTCAGAAAAGCACTGACGTAAGTTTTTAGGGGAAGGGAATTATAGCTTCGAACAAAGCTTGGGGAAAATTATGAGTAGTTATTTTTAATTTGAGATATGAGTTTGTTCATTCATTAGGTGTTCATATTTGCATCACATTGTCCCATAGTACGGGAAAGACTATTGTTCACGTGATCAGAGTTTTTATAGATTTGTTATGGTTAGAATATTTACTCGCAAGTAGCTCAACAAGAGCGCCAAAGCAATCTGACCTCATGTCAGTGCTTTCTAAATTTTTTTTTAAATAAAATTTAAACAAATTAGCATATGACCTGATTCTCGGAAAAAACACATGAATGTGTCATTTTTTCCCATTTTTCACTAGTTAGACAGGTCCAATATAAAAAATTCAGTGTGAATGTAGAAAAACCGAACTAATATTTAAGGAAATGAAGAGTAAAAATTGTCCCAACTGCAATATCAGAAATGTTTGATTTGTATTTGCTCAAGGTTTCTGTACACATAGGTAACAATTATCGTATATCAGTCAAACATAACAACAGTAATTGAAGAGGATAAACTGTGGCTGTCTTGCGATATTCATTGCGAAAATAAAAGTTTAAGATTCTGAATTTCGACAACGATCGTGAGAGGATTGGTATATGACGCAAATTATTATATGAAATTCATTGAAGTGTGAATTTGGAATGTCCACGAAATTCAAGTTTTTCTCATCATTGAATACTTATGATTTTCCCGTACTTGCGTGTTGTTCAATTGTATATTATTTTAGGATATCGCGCCAAAAATGCTCACAAATGATTGGGCTCGACTTCCTGATGAAGAATCCATGTTTCAACTTGACCATGTCCAGCCGGCTGGCCAGATAAGAGATAGATTTCAATAGGCATGAGTTAGGTTTTTCTTTTCAGAATAGATTAATTCAGCGGCGTTAAAAAGTTATAAGCATTTTAAGTTTTCACATTGGGCAAATACCTCCCTGTAGTCCAGTTTAGTTTGAATGAAAATTACCTTTCACAGCATACATTATTGAGTCTGAATTGTGTAAAAACATTATTTTCCCTTTAAGAAATGATTTACTCACTCATGTTTCATCAGATGAATATATAGATTCCTATCAACTTCATTTATCTAAAAAATGGTGCACTTTTGACGTCAAGAATCTATAGTTTGAATTAACGCAGTGGTTAAAGACTCACCCTGTATAAGGAAAAATTTTCAAAATGTGAAATCTCAATTCGGTGAGGTTCAGCTTATAGTGGATTCAAAAATTTGAAAAAATCTCGACTCTTCAAAAAGAACTGATTCTCGTTGAAAATTTTTATTCAAGTTAATTTTCCAATAAACTAGAAATTCCCTCGCAGGAAAAAAAATATTTGAAAATTGTCAAAAATTTTTTTCGCTACGTGAAGCTTTTTTGTATAACCATAAAATAAGTGTGATAAAAGTTGAAATTAATTCAATTCTTCGTTTATAATTATTTTTTTTAGGAAAATAAAAAAAATTCACTGTAATGTGAATTCTTCTTTTATTTATCACTTACCGATTTGATGTTAATAGAAGACATTTATTAACTTAAAAAATTACCTTCATTTGTTTATAAAAAATTTATGGTCTATTTCAATATTGATGTGATCATATTGCACAATGATCATAATTTTCCCATTAATGAATTTTAAGTTTTTTTTTTATATTTCCATTATGTAGGTACATATTTAGTTGAGAAATTTGTCTTAATCAAAATTGTTTTTTCTCTACAAATAAACAAATAACCAATTTTTTACTAACAATTTTATTGTAAATTATATCAATAATTTGTTATGAACAAATCATTACTTTCATTATTTTTTCTGGTAGTTGCATGAAAATACCTGTGCATGAAAATACCGAAAAACTACTAAAATATTAACTGTTTATATTAGTTTTTGTTGATAATTGAATTGTCTTTCAGATAAGTCAATTACCTAAATTGGTCCCTTGTTTATTGTTACGTTCTTTAGTTGTATATGATAATTGGAGATTTTATTGGTATTTCTCTAACTTCCTGGCATTCAATCACGGTAAATAATGCAGATTTGGTTATTGCATTTCGAAGTAATTTTGTTCATCTGCATATTATGTTTAGATCGCAGCTGGTCATTTATATTTTGTTTGATTTTTTCAAACCAATCCAAATATTTACTTACTAGTATTTGACTGTATTTTTGTTTATAATGACAAAAATGATTTCAAGAAAAAAAAATGCAGAAATATTTATGAATAATAGAAGGATAAGAGGTTTCAATAATATTTTGAAGTCGAGATGATATTTCTATAATTAAATATCGAACTTAATTTTTTTCGGTATTTTAATGCACAGGAACGTTTTTGTAAAAACTATAAAAATGAAAATAAAAAAAAACTGAATAATTTGTTGATAAGAAATTGTTAATATGAGAAGTAATCAAATTGTTAATTTAAGAAATTTCTTTTTTAATTATTTTTAAACAATGGAAATCAAAAATTAAAATTAAAAAACAATTGAAAATTATAAATTTTTTTTAATCATGTACTAAAATTATCAAGGAGTTGAAAAAAAAATTTTGAAAATATTGAAATTGCCTATTTGATAGTAACAAATTCAATTTTGTTGTCACGAAAACGGTAAATAAGTGACAAAAAAATTTTCACAACATTACAGTGAATTTTTTTGTTAATTCAAAGTAATATAAAGAAAAAAATTGAATTTATTTCTAGTTTATTGGAAAATTAATTTGATAAAAATCCATTTTTTGTGAATTAAATCCTCCTTTAGGATCTTTCCATAATCCAAAAAAATAATTTGTTCACTAACCGTACGTAAAAAACTGAATAGTTCCAACTTTTTAACCGTCATTAATCGTTTATAGCATTTGAAATTTTCAATGCATAATGATCTAGACATATAATTAACTTTATCACAAAATTTTAGAAAAAGCATGTCCTATTAACGTCATTTTGAACTCATTACTGGACTATGTTAGTTAGGACTTCAAGGAAAATTTGACTATTTGAATAAATGATTTCAAAGCATCAACAATTTACATTATAGTTAATATAAACGATCCACCATATTTACTGATAATTTTTAACTATTGTCGATTTTAGGTTTTTGTGATAAAATTCATGGACATGGCAGATTTTATTCAATATCGAATTATTTCAAAATACGCCTGATAATTTTTATTTTTGATAAATACCTACGTTCCACATCATGTAACAAATACCTATATGTATTTCCAGAGTAATTAATTTCAAAATATTCTCCTGTATAATTCATTATAGACCACTGAATATAATTTGTTCATATAAGTTCAAGGGTATTTAAAAAATATACAAATATACCGGATTTCCCTTTAATGAAAAAACAGACTTCAGCGATTCACCCTTTACATTTAAATTTATGTTTGAATAACGCATACCTGATTTCAACAGTAGACATTTCTAGGCATTTTTTTATTCTCTTGAATACATAAATATAAGGTGATAAAATGGAAACTTGTATTATGGATATATAGTATTGCATATTTTTTATGACAATTTTAGAGGAGGTAACTGAATAATAATAAGTTATTTTTTAATCAATTGATAATATTGTTCTGCCAATTTTGAAGTCGGGAACAATGAAAATAACTGTCATAGAAACCAATTGACATTTGACATTTAATAATACTGCAGGATATCAAGAATTGCCATGAGACGAAATAATTTAGAAAATTACAGCATATTGGACAACACATTCAGTTTTTTTTAAATAATAATAATAAACTAGTATCAATCCGGTAACAAAGAAGAAATACCTGCAAATCTGGTGGACATTCGTCCATCAGAAGTTCAACGTAAGTATCCATTTTCACATCACATTCACTGCAACGAAAATAATCACAGACCCAGAATATCGATCCTGATTTCGAAAAATCCGGAAAATGGATGAATCACATCGGAAAATGCGAAGGAAAACTTTGCGTAATAGCGTCTTTCGTGTTCTTTCGAAATTGATCGACGTCTAACCCCCTATGCGGCGTCGTGAGAGCATGCGCAGCAGGAATCGATCACAAGAAATTTCCCGACATGTATTGGCAGGAATTGAGGATGTGGGGTTGGAAATTGCCGTAGTCGGCAGGCTATATAAATGCAAATTCCAATAGGGTAGGTCAGTTGACTGATGATTAGGGAAAAAATTTAGCAGTTTGCGAAAAAAAAATGTTGAAGCACTATCATAAGGTCAGAGTTTGTACGAACAAAGAAGAAAACATACTGGCTGTTTCAAAAGTTCGGGGAATGAAATTGAAAAAATGAAATAGTGTTCTTTCCCAGAAGAGCCACTTCGTATACAGGATGGTCCAATTGATGACCCGACAATTTCTTTTGTTAGGTCTTAAATTCTTTTTTTAGATTCACCGCATCTGAAGGTATCCGAAAATATCATATGTACAGGGTGAGTTTTTGACCACTGCGTTAATTTTAAACATAGGTTCTTGAGATCAAAAGAAATACTTTTTCCATTACGGGTTTTCCATATTCTGCTGCGTTAAAAAGTTATAAGCATTTTAAGTTTTAACATTGGGCAAATACCCCTCTGTAGTTCAGTTTAGTTTGAATGAAAAATACCTTCCACAGCATCCACTAATGAACCTGAATTGTTCAAAAACATTATTTTCCCTCTAAAAAATTATTCACTCACTCATGTTTCATCCGATGAGGTCTATATCCAGAAGGAAGATATAAAATACTAATTTTCTGGTAAAAAAACCATAAAGATAGAATTTTGTTGTTCTACCATAATTTCTTTCTACTGCAAGATTATAAACCATCCCTTTCTAGTGAGAAATTCCAAAAAAAACTCAGAATTATTGGATGTTATCATCATACATTTGTAATTTTCTTCTTAAAATTTCCAAATCATGAAACCGTCATTTCTATGAAAACTTCCAAGGCAAGAGGTTGTCACTTTGCATTTTTTTGTCTCAAAACCTGAAAAAATCATCTATGATTTTCCAAACACTGATATTTCTGAAGTTTCTTCTCCTTGACAGAGACCAGTGAACAGGTCTATGAGGTCTCTTGATATCATACTGTTGAAAATATGAAAATCTTTTTCGAAATCTTCAACAACAATGAATGATGTCTCTACGAATAATTATTTTAATGTGATGTTACTTTGCTTGATGATTATTTTCTGTACCGAATCCCAATAACAATTTACTTGGATAGATTACAAGTATTCCCAGATTTAGGTGTGCAATTATACTTGATTGAAGAAATTGAGTTTGATCACCTAAATTTGATTCTGAAAAATCAACTAGGTGTTCTTTACTAAAAAATTTTTTGTTAAATCATTAATATGAAATCTATTCTGTTTAGACTATAATTAATTACTGAACATGCGTAAATTTTTGGTTTTTATAATCAGAGTATCTATTTTAATTACGTAAACAAAATCATAAATATTGAATAATGGTTATTCGTAGATTATGTCAAATTTTAATACCTTATCATAGAATATTAATTTATTACCGAACCCCAGGAGAGGAAAAATTAATAATTGCAAAGTTTTTTTTAAATGAAAGAAAATATTTGTAACCATTATTGATCTTTAGTTATAATTTTTCTCAGAATAACTAGAGTGCATTATTATCACATTAAAATGTTATTATAACGTCTCTGTGGTGGGTAGTTCCCAATAAAATAGTGTTCTGTGGTTCCTTGTTGTTTTGATTCTGATTGAAACTGTCAACAGTTATTTGTATTTTAAAAAAAAAAAAGTGGAGAATTTTGTAGGGATAATTGCGAGAGTTTGAAAGCATTCAATTCAGTATAAATGATTATGGTCAGAAAATGCATTCTATTCTAATCTTTCTTGTTTAAGAGCCTATAGCTTCCTGTTTCAATATTGATTGAATTTTAATTAACCATGCATCACAACAAACATTCTGAAATATTAAAACTAAGTCAAATTCTATTATCTCCTTAGTTTGTGAACCAGGTTGAATCGATGTATGAAATAAAGATGTGAAAAATTTCTTTGAAGGTACAAAACAAATCTAGGAGACTGGGTTCGAAGTTTTTAAAACTCATATGAGCTTAATTTGAAACATTCTTATTTTAGAATAGATATAATTTGATGAACCCTGAAAGTCTGAAGCTATAAAGAACCAGCTCTTCATAAAGACAAGTCTTCAATTTAACAGGTCCTGACAGAAAATACATTACCTATTTCATGGCTTATTACGACAATATACCGAAGTACCTATGTGAGTGATGGACATCTTTTTCTCTATTTATTATGGAATATTACTCTGCAGTAAATATTAAACAAGGTGCTAGACATCATTAATAATGAATACAGCAAATGACAATTTAGATTTTGTAGTGAATGTAAGACAAAAATTGTTCAGTGGTTGTTTCATCTATAGTGTTTAGTGGTGGAACCATAGACTGGAGAGATTTCCCCAACCTTTTGTAGAAATATTTAATTAAAGACATAAAATATGGCAACATCGAACAAATCTGATTATTGAATTATTTCAGCACAGAGTTGGATTTGGGAAAATCAGATAATTTGGACAAAATTATATTGATTTAATTTCTTTCAACTTCAAATATCTCAAGAATGGTGCAATTTAGGAGGAAACATGAAGAATGATTTTATCTGCAAAATGACTAATTATTCCAGGAATTACAAGAGACGGACTTAGTTCAAGCGATATTTGTTTTTCATGCAATTTAACCAATCTATAGAGTAGTAGTGAGCAACCCACAAGAAATGGAATAAATCTAATGATGCCAAAATATGCAAGACTGTTATCAAAAACCTTCTACAAGAGATCATTTCAATTGATATTGTCCTTTGAATATTACAGGTGAAAATGCAATTTTTTCATGAAATTTCAACACCCAATAATTAAATTCAATTGAATAGATGAATAATAGAAAAGCGAAACTCGATCAAAAATTGGAGGAACAATGTTCTGACTAAAAGTAACATTTTTTATAAACACTTAAAGCTATTTTCTTGTAAGGCATAAAAATAAAGGCTTGTTACTTTTTTCACTATTTATTTACTCATACGATCCTTATTGTTATTGAGAATGGAATGAGTCGTCTTACAGTGATTGAGCGAGCATGAGGTAGTCGCAGACTCTGTCGGATGTTACATGAATCTACAGTTAAAATTGAGTCAGAAACTTACTTGTTGGGTCCGTCTTCTAAATATATGTACCAGGAATATAAGCAGAATGATTATCCAGAAAACACAAAGTAAAATGATGTCCCACATCATTATATGTTTCAGGAAAAAATGTATTACTGAACCTCAGATCCCAAATGTTTTATTTAATAACTATTCAAACCAAAAAAAAACAAGATGTACCAACACAAATTCACAACAGGACACCGGCCTCAAGAAATGGATAAAATTTTAGAAATTTTCCTTTATATGAAGTGAGTGGTGGTAGAGAACCCTTCAGACTTGACCTTTCCGGTGAAATAATCACAGTTATCCTCAAGAATGGTATGTTTTCTACCTAACTGAGAAGTCATAAAACAACAAAAATGAAAGTCGTTCGCAGTATTCATTCAATACAGAAGACCACAAACTTAAAGATTATCATTCCTAAAGGAATAACCGCATCACCTAAATATAGTAGTCGACCCGCACGCGCCAGCTATTCAGAATTGTATTTTCGAAATTCACGGGCTTGGGCCGAAAACTCAACTGTTTTTAGTATTTGTGTGAATATTTAACTAATGTACAAAAATTCCCATAGAACATTTAGAATATATTTGTTTCATTCAGTATTATCGATACCGCCATTCCATACAAAACACGCGGTAACTTTGCGAATACTCAATTTAACTGCAGGTTCTTACAAATAGGAATCCATGTATACAGGGTCTTTCACGAGGAACCTCACCCATATTTATACGGGAAACTACTGAACGTATTTTCATGAAATTCAGCACTTATAAGTATTTCACGATGCTGATGAAATGTAAAATATTTTCAAGGCATGAGCACCTCCGGTTTTTCTGGAAATGACGTCAACTTTCGTTTTCCAAATTAAAACACCATTTTTTTATTGGCAGAAATAGATTCCTTAGAAAATTTCAAGTTATTTTGATGTAACATTTTTCAGTTTTGGTTGGAAAATTCTCTCTGAGCGAGAAAATTCGAAAAAAAAATTGAAAATAGAGCTCCGCGGAAACAAGAATAACTTCGAGGTCTTTGGATGGAGAATTTTCATTTTTGGGATTTTTCAAGATGTAAGATTGATGTATCCACTTTAAAAATCGAAATCGCGATTCATGATACAGGGGGTGAAATAATCGATTTCTAAGTTAGGGATGACAAAATCGTGAAAAATCAATTTTTTCAAATTAGAACCCCATTTTTTTATAGCAGATATTGAATCTACGTTAAAAAATAATGTGGGTGTATGCTTCACACCCTTGCCCTAAAGTGGATATTTTCTGAGTTATTCACAAAAAACTGTTTTTCGTCTTGAATTTTCAGCTATTTCTTTTCCCTTCACGCCAAAAAGATGAAATTTTCCGGAACTGTTATTTGAACCATGTTGTAGATTTTTCACCCCTTCTTGAAACTGACTTCAAGTTACTATTAGGAGAACCATGGCAAACTCTCGCAGTTATAACTAGAGAAGATGCTCAAAGTTTTGACCGTTAATTTCTAGACATTTATTTATACGTCTCAGGAATGCTTCGTGCGTTGCTCTTCTTATTTCATCGGGAGGAAGAGATCTGCAAAAGTGTTTAAAAACCAAATTGAGTTTCAAAACTATGAATCTAAAAATCTAAACAAACCTGAACGCATTTCTGACTCGTTCTATGCAGTCCTCTTTATCAGTCAGGGGAGTTGAGTAGGCAATATTTTTTATTCTACCCCAAACATAATAGTCTAAAGGAGTTAAATCAGGAGAACTAGGTGGCCAAAGATGTGGACCATTGTTCGCCAACCATCGATCTTCAAATAGCCTGTATAGGATATTTGACACATTGAGTGAATTGTGTGGAGGCGCGCCATCTTGTTGATACCATAAGTCATTATGGTTCTGTACTAGCAGCTCAATTATTTGAGTCAATATGTCAGAATATCTATCTCCTAAGGGAGAACATTCTTTAAATAATGCAAACATGTGTAGTGTTCTATCTTACCAGTTAAAGTCCCATCATAAATGTGAACATCGAGAATTGCATTATTTTTGATGGCGCCAAAAACATTGAAACTCCAGGTCTCTTGAAAGTTCCATTGTCTGAAGAGGTGGTTGTTCTCTTCATCCCAATAATGACTGTTATGCCTATTGAAAGAACCATTCTTTGTGAATTTAGATTCATCTGTCCAAATTATACAGTCCAAAAAGTTTTCATTCTTTTGAAATCGAATCATCATAGCTTCGCAAAACTCTGTTCTCCTGACGAAATCAGTTTCCTTCAAATGCTGTACCCGATTGTATTTATATAGGTGCATTTTATGTTTTTTTAATATTCTCCAAACACTCGATTGAGATAATCCCAGAGCAATCTCGGCATCTTTGAGAGAATTTTGAGGATTCACACGAAAATATGCAAGAACTGTAATTTCGTTGTTCTCGTCTTCTACTACACTTTTTTCTCTGTGTATAGGTTTCTTAACGAAGGATCCGACATTTCTCAAGTTTGTCATGGTTCTGTTAATTGTATCTCTCGTTGGTCTGGGTCGGTCAGGAAACCTCTCAATGAACAGTCGAATCGTTCTATCTACAACTTTATTACATTCTCCATGAAGTATAATGAGATTTAAATAATCTTCATTGGTAAAATTAGGCATAGTGATCGATTTTATAACTTAATACGAATAATCACCAGATTAATAGTAAACACAAAATGCAGAATTGGAATTTGGCAGATGGAATTAGTGATATCTATCATTAAAAAAAAGGAATGTAAAACAAGGTAGGTTTTTGCATATGGTTCATAAGGAATTATTTATTTATCACAGGAGAGAAAACCGATGGCCGATTAGTTGAAATAAAGAGGTTTCCGATACAAATTCGAATCCAAATTCGCCATCTATTTAGGAACAACCTGTAAGTTTTTTCTCTTGCATATTAGGGTAGTAAAATCTAAAACATGGTTTGAGTAACAGTTCCTGAAAATTTCATCTTTTTGGCGTGAAGGGAAAAGAAATAGCTGAAAATTCAAGACGAAAAACAGTTTTTTGTGAATAACTCAGAAAATATCCACTTTAGGGCAAGGGTGTGATGCATACACTCACATTATTTTTTAACGTAGATTCAATATCTGCCATAAAAAAAATGGTGTTCTAATTTGAAAAACGGAAGTTGACGTCATTTCCGGAAAAACCGGAGGTGCTCATGCCTTGAAAATATTTCAGATTTCATCAGCATCGTGAAATACTTATAAGTGCTGAATTTCATGAAAATACGTTCAGTAGTTTCCCGTATAAATATGGGTGAGGTTCCTCGTGAAAGACCCTGTATATTTGTGCTACAAACTATCCATTTTCGTTATTCAAATTCCTGAAGGCGTTGAAACTTTCTCCAGGAAGTTGCTAGTAGAAGCCCTTTATCCCAGATTATGTCCACCTGTCATCAAGAATCTACCTGTCTGAGTGTTCTCACAAATTCTGATCAGTTATATTATTGATGATAGACATTTTTAACTGAGACACCCTGTAGGTATGTAATTGCCTTTCTTTCACTTCAAGAAACGATCTCATCATATATCGTATCAGGGCCATTTCATTCCATTCATTTTCCAACATACAAATGAGGGCAACTGCTCGAGCCGCATCAAGTACCGTTCTTCAGCTTTGCCAACCTGCTGCTTAATATTCCTCGACTTTCTTCCCACATTGGAGATCAATATCAACATACTTAATCAAATCCAATTTGGAGGATGTGAAAAATATACGAGATAGAGGCTGTCAGTGTGCGGTAGAAAGGAGTTTACTCCACGCCTGGGATGATTTCTCTTGTTATCTGATTGTTCCTCAGCCAATACATTTAATTCCGTGGAGGTTTGGAACTCAGAAGGATTATTTTTGCGCGCTCGTTTCTGGTGAAACTCCGAGTATCTCATTAGGGATTTCAACTCGGAATGAAATAATGAGCTGTAAATTGGTATAAACCTTCGTTTTTTCGTTACAAACGTTGTCTCAAAAGTCATATTAGCATCTATTACAAAAGTTGTAGAGTATAAAATTCTCTACACCTTTCGTTTGAACTTTATTTTCATACGATCAACCGTTTTTACGATAGACCGTGAAGTGTGCGGGCCGCGTACAGTCACATACAGTCACCCAACGCAAGCTCAAGCGTGATTTACGATTATCAATACATTGTATAAAGTTAATTATCAACTAAAAAATTATAATAATTAAGCAATGTCCATTATTTATAAACTATGATAATTACTTCTTATTCATAGCTACTTAATTATTAATATTTTAATATTCAACTATAGTATATTATTAAATTTGGATATTTAATTTTGAATAAATCAATTATACAGGGTGAGTCTTTGACCACTGCGTTAATTTTAAACATAGCTTGACGTCAAAAAAACATTTTTTTCCTATAACTTTTTTTTCAAATTTGGCCCCGTTCAAAAGATATATATACAGGGTGAGTCTTTGATCACTGCGTTAATTTTAACCATAGGTTCTTGAGATCAAAAGAAACACTTTTTCCATTACGGTTTTTCCAAATTCAGCTGCGTTAAAAAGTTATAAGCATTTTTAGTTTTCACATTGGGCAAATACCCCTCTGTAGTCTAGTTTAATTTGAATGAAAAATACCTTCCACAGCATCCACTATTGAATCTGAATTGTTTAAAAACATTATTTTCCCTCTAAGAAATGATTCACTCACTCATGTTTCATCCGATGAGGTCCATATCCAGAAGAAAGATACAAAATACTAATTTTCTGGTAAAAAAAAATTCAACACCATAAACAGATTTTTGCTGTTCTACTATAATTTCTTTCTACTTCAAGATTATAGACAATCCCTTTCTAGTAAGAAATTAAAAAAAAAACCTCAGAATTATTGGATATTATCATCATACATTTGTAATTTTCTTCTTAAAATTTCCAAATCATGAAAACCATCATTTCTATGAAAACTTCCAAGGCAAGAGGTTGTCACATTGCTTTTTTCACTCAAAGCCAGAAAAAATCATCTATGATTTTCCAAACACTGATATTCCTGAAGTTTCTTCTTGACAGAGACCAGTGAACAGGTCTCTGAGGTCCCTTGATATCATACTGTTAAAAATATGGCAATCTTTTTCGAAATCTTCAACAACAATGAATAATGTCACTACCAATAATTATTTTAAAGTGATGTTACTTTGCTTGATGATTATTTTCTCTACTGAATCCCAATAACAAATTACTTGGATAGATTACAAGTATTCTCAGATTTAGGTGTGCAATTATATTTGCTTGAAGGAATTAGGTTTGATCACCTACATTTGATTCTGAAAAACCAACTACGTGTTTTTTCGTTAGTAAGAATCTATTCTCTTTAGACTATAATTAATTACTGAACATGCGTAAATTTTGGTTTTTATAATCAGTGTTTTAATTATTATTATAATATATATATACATAATTTCTATCCAAAATACTTAGGAGTTAAATTAGATTCATCTCTCAATTACAAGGCTCATTTAAATGATCTGAGCCTGAAACTAAAAACTAGGAATAATATTGTTCAGAAATTAGCTGGATCCTCTTGGGGTGCTGATGCTTCCACTCTTCGTACAGCATCTCTAGCCCTTGTCTTTTCTGCAGCTGAGTATTGTTGCTCTGTTTGGTTTAATAGTGCACATACACAAAAAAATAGATGCACAATTGAATACATCCATGAGAATAATTACTGGCACCATAAGATCTACACCGGTTCATTGGTTACCAGTATTGTCTAATATTGTCCCTCCCCATATTCGCAGACAGACTGCAGCTCTGAATTCTTGGAATAAATATCATTCTTTTCCCAATTTATTCCCAATTATTTCATATTTTCCACAAAATAGAATTCCCAGATTGAAGTCACGTAAACCATTATGGCATAATACGTTCTTCAATATGAACATAAGTGATAAAGAATTATGGAAGACTGAGTGGAACTCTTACGAAATGTTCAATAAATATCTCGTTTCTGATCCTTCTGAAAAAGTTCCTGGTTTTGATCTTCCAAGAAAAATTTGGACAGTTCTTAATCGTTTGAGAACAGGTCATGGTCGTACCAATGCCATGCTATTTAAATGGAACTCAGTTCCTAGTGCAAGTTGTGAATGGGAGAAGCAGAAGAAACAATACCTCATCTCATCGATAGTTGTCCCATATATAAATTTCAAGATTGTTTTAGGGCTATTCATGATGTTTCCAACTCTTTCTTGGAATGGGTTATAAATTTCAAACGAATATGATAGGTATTTTTGTTATTCAGTTCTTTTTTTCTGCTTTTGTCTTTTTATTTCCAGATTCAATGTGAACACCTTGAAGAAGTCTCTGTCTCCACCAATAGAAGATCACTCTTGAAGAAAGAAGTCCCTGAAATATATTTCAGCTTATTTTTGTATTTTCACACTTAGACGGGGAGCCAGGGTTTTTTTCACAGGGTTTTTTCCCTAGGCTTTTATGTCATACGCCGAATTGTATGACACCCTGTCACTAACCCCTGATCTATATGCTTTATTGTTTGCTAATTAAATATTGTCAGCCAAAAGTTCAAAAGAATATATATATATATATTATGTAAACAAAAACAGAAATATTGAATAATGGTTATTCATAGATTAAGTTAAATTTTAATACCTTACCATAGAATATTAATTTATTACCGAACCCCAGGAGAGAAAAAATTAATAATTGCAAAGTTTTTTTAAATGAAAGATAATATCTGTAATCATGATTACAGATATATATATATTCTGTTATAATTTTTCTCAGAATAACTAGAGTGAATTATTACCACATTGACATGTTATAATAACGTCTCTGTGGTGGGTTGTTCCCAATATAATAGTGTTCTGTGGTTCCTTGTTGTTTTGATTCTGTTTGAAACTGTCAACAGATTGTACCTTAAAACATGTGGAAAATATTATAATGAAATAATAATAGTTATTTCGATAATTTGAATTATTCAATTCAGTATGAAATGATTATGGTCAGAAAATACATTTCTATTCTAATCTTTCTTGTTTATGAACCTATGGCTTCCAGTTTCAATATTGATTGAATTTTAATTAACCATGCATCATAAAAACATTCAGAAATATTAAAACTAAGTCAAATTCTATTATCTCCTAAGTTCGTGTACCAAGTTGAATCGGTGTATGAAATAAATATGTGAAAAAACTATAAACCTACAAAATAAATCAAGGAGACTGGATTCGAAGATTTTAAAACTCATGTGATCTTAATTTGAAGCATTCCTATGTTAGAATAGATATAATTTGATGAACCCTGAAAGTCTGAAGCTATAAAGAACCAGCTCTTCATAAAGACAAGACTTCAATTCAACAGGTCCTGACAGAAAATACATTACCTATTTCAACGGTCATGAGAATATACCGAAGTACCTATGTTAGTGAAGGAAATCTTTTCTCTATTTATTATGGAATATTACTCTGGATTAAATATTAAACAAGGTGCTAGACATCATTATAATGAATAAAGCAAATGGCAATTCAGATTTTGTAGTGAATGTAAGACAAAAATTGTTCAGTGGTTAATTTCATCCATTAGTTTTTAGTGGTGGAACCATAGACTGGAGAGATTTCCCCAACATTTTGTAGAAATATTTAATATAGACATAAAATATGGCAACATTGAACAAATCTTATTATTGAATCATTTCAGCACAGAGTTGGATTTGGGAAAATCAGAAAATTTGGACAAAATTATATCGATTTAATTCCTTTCAACTTCAAATATCTCAAGAATGGTACAATTTAGGAGGATAGAAGAAATAATTTTATCTGCAAAAAAGATTAATGATTCCAGGAAGTACAAGATACGGACCTTTAGTTCAACGATATTTGTTTTTCATGCAATTTAACCAATCTCTAGAGTAGTAGTGAGAAACCCACAAGAAATGGAATAAATCTAATGATGCCAAAATGTGCATGACTGTTATCAAAAACCTTCTACAGAAGATCATTTCAATTGATATTGTCGTTTTAATACTACAGGTGAAAATGCAATTTTTTTATGAAATTTCAACAAGCTATATCTTTTGAACGGGGCCAAATTTGGAAAAATGAACGTAAAGAATCTATGATTAAAATTAACGCAGTGGTCAAAGACTTTCACGAGGAACCTCACCCATATTTATACGGGATACTACTGAACGTATTTTCATGAAATTCAGCACTTACAAGTATTTCACGATGCTGATGAAATCTAAAATATTTTCAAGGCATGAGCACCTCCGGTTTTTCCGGAAATGACGTCAACTTCCGATTTTCAAATTAGAACCCCATTTTTTTATGGCAGATATTGAATTTACGTTAAAAAATAATGTGAGTGTATGCATCACACCCTTGCCCTAAAATGGATATTTTCTGAGTTATTCACAAAGAACTGTTTTTCGTCTTGAATTTTCAGCTATTTCTTTTTCCTTCTCGCCAAAAAGATGAAATTTTCAGGAACTGTTACTTAAACCATGTTTTAGATTTTACTACCCTAATATGCAAGAGAAAAAAGTAACAGGTTGTTCCTAAATAGATGACGAATTTGGATTCGAATTTGTATCGGAAACCTCTTTATTTCAACTAATCGGCCATCGGTTTTCTCTCCAGTGATAAATAAATAATTCCTTATGAACCATATGCAAAAACTTACCATGTTTTACATTCTTTTTTTTTAATGATAGATATCATTAATTACATCTGCCAAATTCCTCTATATTCAGTAGCATTTTGTGTTTATTATTAATTTGGTGATAATTTGTATTAAGTTATAAAATCGATCTCTATGCCTAATTTTACCAATGAAGATTATTTAAATCTCATTCTACTTCATGGAGAATGCGTGAAATACCTAAAAATTCAAGACGAAAAACAGTTTTTTGTGAATAACTTAGAAAATATCCACTTTAGGGCAAGGGTGTGATGCATACACTCACATTATTTTTTAAGGTAGATTCAATATCTGCCATAAAAAAATGGGGTTCTAATTTGAAAAAATTGATTTTTCACGATTTTGTCATCCCTAACTTTGAAAGCGATTTTTCACCCCCTGTATCATGAATCACGATTTCGATTTTTAAAGTGGATACATCAATCTTACTTCTTGAAAAATTCCAAAAAAGAAAATTTTCCATCCAAAAACCTCGAAGTTATTTTTGTTTCATTGGAGCTCTATTTTCGATTTTTTTTCGATTTTTCCCGCTCAGAGAGAATTTTCCAACCAAAACTGAAAAATGTTACATCAAAATAACTTGAAATTTTCTAAGGAATCTATTTCTGCAATAAAAAAATGGTGTTCTAATTTGAAAAACGGAAGTTGACGTCATTTCCGGAAAAACCGGAGGTGCTCATGCCTTATAAATATTTTAGATTTCATCAGCATCGGGAAATACTTATAAGTGCTGAATTTCATGAAAATACGTTCAGTAGTTTCCCGTATAAATATGGGTGAGGTTCCTCGTGAAAGACCCTGTATAAGGGTGTTGAAATTTTATTAAAAAAAAGCATTTTCACCTGTAATATTCAAACGACTATATCAATTGAAATAATCTCTTCTAGTAGGTTTTTGATAACAGTCATGCATATTTTGGCATCATTAGATTTATTCCATTTTTTGTGGGTTTCTCACTACTACTCTACAGATTGGTCAAATTGCATGAAAAACAAATATCACTTGAACTAAAGGTCCTTATCTTGTACTTAATGGAATCATTAGTCTTTTTTGCAGATAAAATCATTCTTCATCTTTTCTCCTAAATTGCACCATTCTTGAGATATTTGAAGTTGAAAGGAATTAAATCGATATAATTTTGTCCAAATTAACTGATTTTCCCAAATCCAACTCTGTGCTGAAATGAGTCAATAATCAGATCTGTTCAATGTTGCCATATTTTATGTCTTTATGAAATATTTCTACAAGGTTGGGGAAATCCCTCTAGTCTATGGTTCCACCACTAAACATTATAGATTAAATTAACCACTGAACAATTTTTGTCTTACATTCACTACAAAATCTAAATTGTCATTTGCTGTATTCATTATTAATGATGTCTAGTACCTTGTTTAATATTTAATTCAGAGTAATATTCCATAATGAATAGAGAAAAAGATTTCCATTACTCACATAGGTACTTCGGTATATTCTCATGACCGTTGAAATAGGTAATGTATTTTCTGTCAGGACCTGTTAAATTGAAGACTTGTCTTTATGAAGAGCTGGTTCTTAATAGCTTCAGACTTTCACGGTTCATCAAATTATATCTATTCTAACATAGGAATGCTTCAAATTAAGCTCATATGAGTTTTAAAAACTTCGAACCCAGTCTCCTAGATTTGTTTTGTACCTTTATAGAAGTTTTTCACATCTTTATTTCATACACCATTTCAACCTGGTTCACAAACTTAGGAGTTAATAAAATTTGACTTAGTTTTAATATTTCTGAATGTTTGTTATGATGCATGGTTAATTAAAATTCAAACAATATTGAATCTGGAAGCTATAAGCTCATAAACAAGAAAGATTAGAATAGAATGCATTTTCTGACCATAATCATTTATACTGAATTGAATAATTTCAAACTATCAAAATTATCCTTACAATATTTACCTCATTTTTTTCAAAGAAAGCTACAAATAACTGTCGACAGTTTCAAACAGAATCAAAACAACAAGGAACCACCGAACACTATTTTACCACAACTACCCACCACAGAGACGTTATAACATTTTAATGTGATAATAATTCACTCTGGTTATTCTGAAAAAAATTATAACTAAAGATCCATAATGGTTACAGATATTATCTTTCATTTAAAAAAACTTTGCAATTATTAATGTTTTCTCTCCTGAGGTTCGGTAATAAATTAATATTCTATGGTAAGGTATTAAAATTTGACATTATCTATGAATAACCATTATTCAATATTTATGTTTTTGTTTACATAATTAAAACAAATACTCTGATTATAAAAACCAAAAATTTACGCATATTCAGTAATTAATTATAGTCCAAACAGAATAGATTCATATTAATGATCTAAAAAAATTTTTATTAAAGAACACCTAGTTGGTTTCTCAGAAGCAAATTTATATGATCAAACTCAATATCTTCAAGCAAGTATAATTTTTTTATAATTTCGAATTTTTTCTAATGTAATTCAGATTTTTTTAATTTAAATAACGTTACAACCACTAAATGCGTGTAAATATAGAATGTGTTTTTTAGTACGACTGTATTGGTTAAAACTTTCAGAAGATTATATATGGGTCATAACATTGCTTTTGCCAACTTTCTCAAATTCCTTGAATTCGAGTATTAACGTCACTCAGTATTTTTTTTTTAATCTTTTGAAATAATGATTAAAGATTTTTATTCCATATCTAGTTTCCACACAGTATTTTTCCAGCTATGATTATTTGAATGACAACAAAACAATGCAGGAAAAAACTGAAACATTTTTCTTACCTCGCGTAATTTGGAATGCTTTTTCTTGGACGGTCTACTGTGAGCTCCAGCAGCAGATGCGGCGAATGCACCAGCTGCCTTTCGCGACATGCATTGGCCCATGTGACACTACTGTATACCTCTCGATATCTGAAAAATAACATTTTCACTTAATTCAAACAAATATTCTTGTTCGGCACCCTCGTATCTGACTAGACTAGTTCACGCTCGTCTATTTGCTTGAAAGATTTTTTTTGTTCCAAAGTATATTTAATTGAGAACTAGAGAGATTTACTATTAGTACATATTAAAATTAATAATAATCAATTTAATATATTTACTATAATATATATATACAGGGTGTAACTAAATAAGTGTAAAATATTTAAGGAGGTGATTCCTCATCGAAAAAGATAGGATCTTTTATATAAAGAAACTTCATTGGAGCATCCCTTGTTAAGATACAGCCCCTCAAAGGGAGTACATAAAATTTGTATAACAATTTTTTTCCAAGCACCAAAAAAAGTTACAATATTGAAATTATCCTAATTAGTTTTGTTTTTTACCATTTAGTCGCTTAATGCAGGTACTAACTACAGAATAATAATAAATCTAGTTCGCATTTATGACGATGTACCTATCTCCGTAGTTGTTCGTAAAATAATTTTTTGCTGCGAACTGGTTTATTTTGGACAAAAAACTCCTGAGACATTTTTGGTTAAGAATGAAACAGGCTATCGGAAATAAATTTTTTAATGGTAAACAAATAATAAGACAAAAAGTTACATTGGAAATAAACTTTAGGGAAAGGTTGCACAATTGCGTTTCCCCTGACCCTTTGGCAGTACAACCAAGAGGTAAACCAAATAAATAACTGGATAAGTGTATTTTTGCTAGTAGGAAACGTTAGGTTAATTTCAATATTGTAACTTTTTTGGTGCTTGTGAAAAAAATTGTTATACAAATTTTATGTACTCCCTTTGAGAGGTTGTATCTTAACAAGGGATGTCCCAATGAAGTTTCTTTATATGAAAGATCCTATCTTTTTTTCGATGAGGAATCACCTCCTTAAATATTTTACACTTATTTAGTTACACCCTGTATAATATATTTAATATGATATAGTTATAAATCTACTTAATAAAATTTAAATCGATAATTAATAAATATTAAAAAAATTCTAGCAGTTGTTGAAAAATTACTTTTTTTATTCAATTTTTGATATTTTACATCAAAGCTTGTTTAAATAAATTACATGCTTTACTATAAACTTCTTCAAAATAACATGGGTTCGATCTCTTGTCGATTTTGAAGATGACCACGAACATAGGTCATCTCAGCACAAAAATCCGATGGCATTCTTTGATATGAATTACTTTTAAACCAAAAAGATATAGAACCTATGTAATTTTGAAGAACTTGAAGAGGAAATCATGTAATTTAACTCAACATTTCTGGAAAGTTACATCAATATGTTAGTTTTGACATTACATAATCAAAAATTGAAAAAAAAGTATTTTTTAACGAAAAATCATCTTTTTATTGCTTTTAAATTAATTAACTTGTCGAAGTCAGAGATTTTTTCAAGTATTATTACTAGTAAATCTTTCTAGCTTTCAAATAGAACTACTTTGAAAAAAAAACACCGTTTATTAAAAGAGAAAAGAAATTTAAATCGAAAGATGGATATTCTAAAGAAAAAAAATTTAAACGTCTTTATTTTTAGGAAAGCTTACATGAAATATTTTTTCAAATCTTCAATAAATTTTTTTTGTTAAAAATAAGTACATTATCTTTCAATTTTCCATTTTAAACTTCACAACTCGCACATTGAGGTAACTTTTTTAGCATGTTATTTTGAAGAACGTCTAGAGTTAATCATAGAGTTTAATCAGATGCTGGAAAAATTTCCTCAATGTTTAGTGGTAACATATCAAAATTTGAGAAAAACATGGTTTATAAAAATTAAAATTACATAATAATTTTTTTTAAACTTTACCGCTCGAAATCATAGATTTTTTCAAATTTTTACACATGTATATCTTCTGGCTTTCAAATAAGTCAACTTCGATAAAAATAACACTGTTTAGTGAAAAAAATCGAATGATATGCTTTTTTTAAATTTTTCATCGATATATATTTATTTATAATCCGTAAATTTCATTTCATCAAGTGTAAAACAGATTGTATAACCGACTTTAACGGGTAAAAAAGATTTAGGGATATTTGTTAATTCAATCTTTCAATAGTAGTTATTTTATTTGACAAATAGGCCTGCTTGTTATCAATATTTTTTTGTAAACTCTTCAAATTAATAAGAGATTCCTTATTCACTGAAACACTGGAACATTCAGTCTGTAAAATTACAAAGTGAGGGTGATTATTTTAGTCTCAACAAAATTGATGATAATAATTAACATAATCTGCTTTGATCTTAAAAAATCAGGGAATCATATCAAGTACCGAAGAGACTCCTAATGTAAAAATTAAAAATATAAAAAGGTCACGGGAGAATTTTCATAGATAAAAATAACACAATAACACCAGATGTTTCATGCAGAATCACAGTAATAAGTTTTAGATACCAGGAGCGTCAAAAAGCATTGAAGATTCCAATATATTGAGAATGCAATGCAAATTATATTGAAATGATTTATGTGACCTGCAATGTTTTGGATATCTTTAATAGTTCAGTTGTAATTGCTGACTGTTATCAATTGCTACTTATCGACGAGTTGAGAAAGGTTCATTTATTGACAAACATATCACTACTCTTTCAGTGCTTGAAATGAACAACTGAGCATTTTTATTGTCGAAATGTAAGTCAATCCATATTAATTATACTGGAAAATCGTTTCAATCGCCTAGTTATTATCATTCATTAAGGTTCAGTAAAGTATTTTATTTTTGAACGTCATTTTTTGTAAGTTAGTTACGCAGAAGAAAGAATAGTTCCGAATTATGAATTATAACATAATTAATTTTTTGAATATAAATAGTGGTACGTCAACTGTGAAACTGTGTTCATTCATCGTGGCGATTCTAATAGAATCACACTGTTCCAGCGTACGGAAAGACTCTAGAGCGGCTGACCCCACATCGTTCAATTTTTTTTTCATTTGTACAACATTCATGTGAATCATGTCACACAAAAAAATTTCAAAATAACTGTAACTACTACGAAAAAAGATGAATTTCCGAAACCTCGCTGGCAGAAATCATTAAAAATATTAGGTGTACAAATAAGTTTCCGCGGTTTTTTATAAAAAATTAGGAATTTATTGTAAAGGAAAAGTACATTACGTTTTATTCAAAGTATTTTCCATCATTTGCCACTACTTTTCCCCATCTTTCTGGCAACATTCGGATACCCCGTCGAAAAAACTCTTCATCTTTTGACGCTATCCACAAATCTACCCAATTTTTGGTGTCTTCATATGATGTGAAGCGCTGCTCAGACAGACCATGTGCCATCGACCGGAACAGATGATAATCAGAAGGGGCTAAGTCTGGTGAATACGGCGGGTGGGGTAAAACTTCCCAGTTGAGTGTTTCCAAGTATGTTTTTACCGGCGCCGCAACATGTGGACGAGCATTATCGTGTAAAAGAATAATTTTGTCGTGTCTGGAGTAGTAATGGGCGCGTTTTTCCTTAAGTGCCCGACTCAATCTCATCAATTGTGTTCGGTAGAGAGCTCCAGTAATGGTTTCGCTTGGTTTCTGCAATTCATAATACACGACACCAAGCTGATCCCACCAAATACACAGCATGAGTTTTTTTCCATGAATATTCGGCTTAGCTGTCGATGTTGATGGTTCGCCGGGCTTAACCCATGACTTTCTCTTCTTTGGATTATCGTAGTGAATCCATTTTTCGTCACCAGTGACTATACGATGCAAAAAACTCTTTTTTTATCCCTGGCAAGCAGCATTTCACTCATGCATAATCGGCGTTCAACGTCTCTCGGCTTTAGTTCATATGGAACCCAATTTCCTTGTTTTTGAATCATTCCTAACGATTTTAAACGATGTGAAATTGCTTGTTCAGTCACTTGTAGAGTAAGTGCAAGTTCTTTTTGCGTTTGGGACGAATCTTCCTCCAATAGTGCTTCTAATTCCATGTCTTCGTACACTTTCGGCCTTCCACTGCGTTCTTTGTCTTGTCTTTGTCAAACTCACCGTTCTTAAACTTTTGAAACCATTCCTGACAACTTCTCTCACTTAAAGCAGCTTCACCATATGCTTCTAGAAGCAATCGATGCGCCTCAGCTGCAGATTTTTTCACATTAAAGAAGTAAATCAAAAGTTCCCGCAAATGATGCTTATTCGGAATAAAACTTGACATTTTTGCACGAAAAAAATTACGTGATGCTGATACGGAATCACTAGTACTTTAAGGTTATGGTGTTGCCAGATGACTAAACTTGGGATATTACGTTTTACATCTGACAATTTCTCCATAACCTTCTGGTGGGGCCATCTTTTGACAAACCGCGGAAACTTATTTGTACACCTGATACATAAAAAATTATAACTCGTAAATTAAGAAAAATCGCAAAATCTACATCGCGTATTTTCGGATACCCCCATGTGAAATTTAAGAAAAATTTGTTTACCACCCAGTATAAATCGAACAACACGATTCATTAATAAAGTAGCTATGAACCACAATTTTGGTCATGATTGTGCACTTATATATCCAATTTTTTTTTCTAGAATGATTCAACAAACAAAACTCTTGGCTACATGCCTTCTGCTTTTGAACTCCGACCTAGTAGGCCTTTCAAGCAGCGAAAAAGATGATGGAGAAAACTTCAACTTGACCAAGAAAAAAGGATTCTTGAATGAAACCCTTTTGCCACAACACTCCTCGTCAATAAAAAAATTGAAGATATCCAACTGCGATTTCGAAGATGTTTCCATTGAAACATTCAAATCCATGACCAACTTAAAAAACTAACCATCCTTGACTCCCATTTCGGAATTCTTCCAGAGGGAGTTTTCCAAGGGTGCCCGAAATTGAAAGAAATCGAGATAAAAAGAACAAAAATCGACAATCTCGACCCTGGAACATTCGCCAATTTGACGAAACTGGAAGAATTTGAAATTGAAGATTCTGACATTAAAGAACTGAAGACAAACATGCTTATCGGATGTTCAAAACTGGAGGAATTCGAGTGTAACAAATGTGGGATAAAATCTGTTAATCCTGGAGCATTCAATGGAATAAATTTGACTGAGATGAAACTGAAAGACAATAATTTGGAGGAAATTCCATTTAGCAATTTTCCGGAAATGTCCAAGATGAAATCTATAGATTTGAGTGGGAATACGTTAACTAAACTGAATGTGACAGGATTGAAGGAAACTTTTCCAAATTTGAAGAAAATGAAATTGAAACGGACTAATGTTACACCTGAAACATTGAAGGAAATTGAACAACAGCATATAAAAGTAAAAACGGGGATTGAATATTTAGTTTGATATCTCATAATGCTCCTTCCAAGTGTAGTCGTATGGCTAATTCAAGAATTTACGTAGATCTCTAATAAAGTTATTATAACAACAACACTTAAGAGGTGATATTCTTTTAATATCAAATAATTCGACAATGCGTTACATTCCTTTATCAACGCAGAGGTACTGAGTATTTGAACATATCGGCTTACATCGGTAGCAGCAATTAAGTTGCATTATCATTAAATTATTACTAGAATAGATTTTTTAATAAGTTTTAATGTGATTTCAATCATACCAGATGCCAAAGAAGCAAAATAATGGAATTAAATAACCATCGTCTTCAATCGGTGAGGTTGCTCAATCTATGTAATTCTAATTATTGGAAAATTTAAAAAGTACCTCGGGTTTTCTTGTGTATTTTAGAACAAGATTTTTCTTCATGATTGTGCACTTATAGATCCTATTTTTTCTTTATCGAAAATTAATTTCAGTCAAGTACATATTGACTATTATTATCTATGACCTATTGCCATTGTTCGTGTTATTTTATCAGTGTAGAACTTCTGTGTAGAAGTATCTAGTGACAAGAAACCACATGGAATTTTTTAATTATCTATTATTAGTTTCTTAGTTTTGGTCGAATATCTTACGAGTAAAGTTTTTCGTAGGTCTAGCCTGGAAATGCCCGATTCACCCTTTCTAATGCCAAATTTCAATTCATTCCTGTAGATATTTCCCGAGATTTCCGCCTAATCACTGAATAATTTGAATCAACCCGCACGCCGTTCGGGTATTTCCGACAAACGGTCTGCTGGCATTTGGTAAGCCAAAATTACATCCGTTAAATATTCTGATCCACTAATATTCGAATAGAAATACTTTAGATTGTTGAAGAGACCTTAGAGGATCATAATCTGCTTGAAACTATAAGATCTAAACTAAACCCCTCTTGTTCTTCTTTCTTAAAAATCAATTGGAGATTTCCAAACGTGTGCGCATAAACGAAGTTCCGGCTGCTACGACCCAGTAGCCGGAATTTCAATATCGGCTGCTAACTTCACACGGGTTATTATGCACTGTGGCAACCAACTACACAATAGGGTATTTCAAGCGAATAACCCGGAGTAACCAGGTTATTATTTTTGTCCTTCTAGCGGTTATTGCTGGTTTTTCTTGGTTATTCCTTCGAAATCCAGAAAGAATAACCAGAAATTATAACTTGAATGCTCGGGTTTGGTTATCCGTGCTGTCATTCTTTTGATTCGCGTTTATTTATGCTCATAGGTTATCTGAGCATTTATCTGATTCAGATAAAAGGGCCCATTCCCGAAGCTTATATAAACAAAGACACATTTTTATAAGCAATTTTTATTAGCCAATATATCCTTATAATGGAATTACTGAAACTAAAATAAATTTAACAAGGAAAAAATACCAAATTAGACTCATAATATCTATACATGTAAAAATATGATCATAAAAAAATTATTTTGTGAGTAACTAGGAATGAAGAAAATGACAAGAAATGATTAAAATGAAAAATATCAATATTAACAGCTAGTGAAAGGAAGAAAATTAAGTCAAAGAGGAATGTTTTAATTTTAAAGTCAATGACGAATTTTTTCCAGAGTTAGAAATTAAATCTATTTTCCCCTTATTTCAAGATTATACTTTATGAAAATTTGAAACAAACACAAAAAGGCAATGAAAGAACTTCTTAATCTCTTAACCTTAGGAACGGCAATGACAAATCTCATGATGGTTTTAACAAACAATATTTCGAATTTGTATATTGCAGTTTATTTCAATTTAAAAAAAAGTGTTATTTGGTCACTTCTACTGGTTCTTCTTTCAATTTAATGATCTACCTTAAAATTTCTCCTCATTGCTACCATATTGTGCATTCTCAGAACATCAGAACACCCAAACTATTGATACGATGCTTTGCAGATACTCTCAGTATTGCTCACATAACATAAATTTGAAGCAACCTGAAAATTAATCTTTTCATAGTTTCATTAACAGAATTCTCAATGGATTTTTATTGATTTCTTGTGGCTATAATTTTCAGGTTCTTCTTGTAATTTTCAATTCATTATGAATCTAGATTGCTTCACACAAATGACATTTGCTCTTTGAACCTTTTAATTCTTCTCTTATTATTATAATTAATGAAAATAGGTTATAAACGTATAAATTTATCGAAATCATACCTTTATAAGAGGTTTGAACACAGGTTGGCAGTTGACAACCGTGATTAGAATCTTTATATTAATTACACATGATGTAAACGTTATTTTATTTAAAAATAAATAAACGACATTTTGTACTTTCAAAAATCAATTAAAAAAAACTAATTTAATTTGAAAATAATGGTGGTCCAAATTTTTGATAGGCACAATCTAGTAAATATATATTCTATCAATTATAAACATAAAAGCGTATTCGGTTTTTTGATCTTAAATCGATTAGTTCACCAAACTTCCATTTCAGCGGGATCTCTTGCTACTTATAAAGTTAATTATTCTGATCCACTTATATTCAAATAGAAATACTTTAGATTGTTGAAGAGACTTTAGAGGATCATAATCCGCACGAAACTATAAGATCTAAACTTTAAACTAAACCCCTCTTGTTCTTTTTTTCTCGTAAAATCAATTGAGATTTCCAAAGGTGTGAGCATAAACGAAGTTCCGGCGACTACGACCCAGTAGCGGGAATTTCAATATCGGCTGCTGACTTCACACGGGTTATTATGCATTGTGGTAACCAACTACACAATTTTTAATGCGTGCATTTCGTAGTTGGTACATCTGGATCCTGAGAATTTTTTAAATATTATGGAGTAGTAATTGAATATAGAATCAACTCAAAAAAAAACTCGCCGCCGAGGTCGCCACATACAAATATGCAAACCGCCCAACGCAATCACTATCGTTTTGTCTCATTCTATTCGACATTTCATACCTCTCCTTGATAGCGTTGAACGTTTAACGCAACCCTGTTGGAAGTCGCATTTGACGAAGTTCTCAAAACCCAAATTTTTAGACATTTGAGCAATAGCTAAGCCGGGACAAGTGCGTCATAATCTGAAGAGACTGTCTTCAGGAAAAGTGATACATCTTGTGAAATGATTAACGACGAGAGTTACGACTGAAATGCAACCATGGCACTAGATAATAAAGAAACAGTATAAAATTGAGTAATTATGACACTACTTGTTACTAAGCCAAGTATTTGGTCGATTCTCGGTTGGTTAACCTTTCTTTTTCATATCGGTGGAGTTTATCAACAGGTTAAATTGACTGGCACAAACTTAATTCTGGAAACTTCTGGGCGGTATTAATTAACCTGGATCCGTGATCAGTATCTAATCACTTGGTTGATAATGTCTTAACAAGGTATTTTCCATTGAATTAACTTTGAAAACTGCACAAAGTTTACAAGTCTGCCAACTGTTTGATGAATTTATAATAAAACTATGATCAACAAAAAATATCACATACGTTGATTTCCTCAGCAGTAAACTACAAAATATTATCATTAGCAGACTTCACCACTGGATGACAAATTTTGATATTGAGTACCTCATATCATGATTATATTTTTGGCATCTTAAAATCAATAACTGTTCGGTTCCTAGTGAAAATACTTCAAGCAAATATCAGATGACGCATGACCTCGGGTTATTTTCTTTCACAATATCGAAATGACACTTGACAATAGGCAAATCGTGATCTGAAGGCTTCCGAAGAAATGTCGGAGAGCAAGGGTACCAAAGCAATAAACTGAAGTCATAGTAGAAAGACTAAAGTAATATGAATACAGTAGCCTTCGACAAAAAATTCTGGCAAATTGGAATTAAAACCTAAAAATACGAGGTATGTTTTTTAAGTAAGTACCGTTTTGGAATTAAAAAAAGACGTGTAAAGATATCGCAATAATTTTATTTTTACATGAAAGCCTCAATCTTAATGTACTTTTCAACATAATTTTCGTGAATATTGACGCACTTGTCATAACGTGGCACCAGTATTTCCATACCCTCCTCATAAAATTCTGCCGCCTGACTTGTTAACCACTGTGTCACAAATGTTTTGACTTCGTCTTGCAGACGCTTACCGCCCAGGTGTTTCTTCAAGTGCAGGAACAAATGGTAGTCGCTGGGTGCCAGATCAGAGCTTTTCGTCCACTTTCTGCGCCAAATCTTCATTAACGACCGAAGGACGCCCACTCCGTTCTTCATCATGCACATTTAGTCGGTCATCTTTAAATGCTCCCACCCATTTCCTTACCATTCCATCACTCATAATGTTTTGTCCGTAAACTTCACAGATCTCACGATGAATATCGATCGGTTTTACGCCTTTAGCACTAAGAAATCGTATAACAGCCCGTACTTCACAATCAGCGGGACTCACGGTTGTCGGAGGCATCTTAAACACTCAGTAAACAACGTATACAATGAAGAATCAGACTGTAATGACGTCAGTGCGTAGACAAGAGATGTAGGTAACCAACGCGGAACGCCGACCGTAGCGCTACGGCGGAGGAATCGCAAAACGGTACTTACTTAAAAAAACATGCCTCGTAATAAACTTCTTCAATATTTATTGAATCTCCTTCAAAATATGCAATATTTGAAGCGATACACATGTGTCAACGTCTTTTACAATCATGGAAACATTTTTATAGACAAGGCTAAAAAGCTTTCAAGGATGGCCTTCACCGCCTCTAGCAAATTTACTTATATGGCGTCTTTGAAGTCAAATGAAGTTTCCCGGACTGGCAATTTCAGTCTAGGAAAAAGAAATGATCACACAGAGCTAAATCAGGCGAATAATGAGATGGTGGGTTATCTTCATGCAAATCCATGACTGTTTGGCCACGAATCCGGCCGTTTACGGCGAAAATTTTGTCGCAAACGTCTCAAAACTTTCCAGTGGAGCTCCAATATGACCGTTTGAACTTGCGGAACTAATTCATGATGAACCACACCACGAATATCGAAAAAAACTCTTGTGGTGTTTTTCGGTTTAGGAATTTTGCCCACCAATTCCGATGTTTGTTGGCTTCTTTGTGTGTCGTACATACACCCATGTCTCGTCACCAGTTATGATTGGTCCCATGAAAGTGGGATCAGAACTCACGCGATCCAGCATATCTGCAGCTACCTGCATCCGGTATGTACTGTTTTTCAAGAATATTCTGCTCTTATGATGCGGCAAGGCGCTGCACGCCCAATTGGTTCACCAAAATCAAACAAATGGTTTCACGAGAGATGCTGAGATCACGACCTATCTCTCTAATACTGGCATGACGATGTTCGAGCTCAATTTCCTTGATTTTTTTTCGACGCTATCGTTGTTTGAAGAGGTCGACAGTCGTCCTGAACGGTCAAATCTTCATCGATTGTCCCGATCATTTTCAAAGGCTTTGAACCATTCGTACAATTGGGATTTCGATCAAACAGAGTCCACGCGTTTTCCAGCATTTGGAACCAGTCAAGATACCAAACTTCGTTCAAAACACAAAATTTGAGACTAAATCTTCAACATGTGTCGTAAACAAACTATTGGACAGACCGCGCTCCTTTTCGGACATAGTACAACACGTGCAATTTAAATGAGAATTTCCGGATACTTTTTTATCAGAGTGTATACTCGTATACAATCCGAATACTCGATTAATGTGAAGTTATGCACAACCACAAATTAACTAAAGGCCGCACACACCTTAAAGAATTATCTTATAAATTGAGAAATACTTTATTATAGAATGATTTTTACATTTAATAAGATGAGAAGGAGTTGAAATCAACTTTCCTCCACGATATACAGGGTGAGTCTTTGACCACTGCGTTAATTTTAACCATAGGTTCTTGAGATCAAAAGAAACACTTTTTCCATTACGGTTTTTCTATATTCAGCTGCGTTGAAAAGTTATAAGCATTTTAAGTTTTCACATTGGGCAAATACCCCTCTGTAGTCCAGTTTAGTTTGAATAAAAAATACTTTCCACAGCATCCACTATTGAATCTGAATTGTTTGAAAACATTATTTTCCCTCTAAAGTAATGATTCACTCACTCATGTTTCATCTGATCAGGTCCATATCCAGAAGGAAGATACAAAATACTTAATTTCTGGTAAAAAAAATTCAACACCATAAACATAGATTTTTGTTGTTCTACCATATTTTCTTTCTACTTCAAGATTATAAACCATGCCTTTCTAGTGAGAAATTCCAAAAAAACCTCAGAATTATTGGGTGTTATCATCATACATTTGTAATTTTCTTCTTTAAATTTCCAAATCATGATAACCATCATTTCTATGAAACTTCCAAGGCAAGAGGTTGTCACTGTGCTTTTTTTTTCACTCAAAGCCAGAAAAAATCATCTATGATTTTCCAAACACTGATATTTCTGAAGTTTCTTCTCCTTGACAGAGACCAGTGAACAGGTATTTTCTGTACTGAATCCCAATAACAATTTACCTGGATAGATTACAAGTATTTCCAGATTTAGGTGTGCAATTATACTTTCTTGAAGAAATACCTAAATTTGATTTGGAAAAATCAACTAGGTGTTCTTTGATAAAAAATTTTTTGTTAAATCATTAATATGAATCTATTCTGTTTAGACTATAATTACTGATTACTGATTTGTATAATCTGTTTTAATTACGTAAACAAGAATAAATATTGAATAATGGTTATTCATAGATTATGTCAAATTTTAATACCTTACCATAGAATATCAATTTATTACCGAACCCCAGGAGAGAAAAAATTAATATTTGCAATGTTTTTTTAAATGAGAGATAATATCTGTAACTATTATTGATCTTTAGTTATAATTTTCCTCAGAATAATTAGAGTGAATTATTATCACATTAAAATATTGTAACGTCTCTGTGGTGGGTAGTTCCAAATAAAAAAGTGTTCTGTGGTTTCTTGTTGTTTTGATTCTGTTTGAAACTGTCAAAAGTTATTTGTATCTTCAAAAAAAAAAGTGGAAAATTTTTTAGTGATAATATCGATAGTTTTAAATTATTCAATTCAGTATGAAATGATTATGGTCAGAAATTGCATTCTATTCTAATCTTTCTTGTTTATGAGCTTATAGCTTGCAGATTCAATATTGTTTGAATTTTAATTAACCATGCATCATAACAAACATTCAGAAATATTAAACCTAAGTCAAATTCTATTATCTCTCAAGTTTGTGAACAAGGTTAAATCGGTGTATGAAATAAAGATAATAAAGGTATAAAACAAATCTAGGAGTCTGGGTTCGAAGTTTTTAAAACTCATATGAGCTCAATTTGCAACATTCCTATGTTAGAATAGATATAATTTGATGAACCCTGAAAGCCTGAAGCTATAAAAAACCAGCTCTTTATAAAGACAAGTCTTCAATTTAACAGGTCCTGACAGAAAATACTTTACCTATTTCAACGGTCAAAATATACCGAAGAGTGATGGAAAACTTTTTCTTTATTTATTATGGAATATTATTCTGGATTAAATATTAAACAAGGTGCTAGACATCATTAACAATGAATACAGCAAATGGCAATTAAGATTTTGTGGTGAATGTAAGACAAAAATTGTTCAGTGGTTAATTTCATCTATAGTGTTTAGTGGTGGAACCATAGACTGGAGAGATTTCCCCAACCTTTTGTAGAAATATTTAATAAAGACATAAAATATGGCAACATTGAACAAATCTGATTATTGAATCATTTCAGCACAGAGTTGGATTTGGGAAAATCAGAAAATTTGGACAAAATTATATCGATTCAATTCCTTTCAACTTCAAATATCTCAAGAATGGTGCAATTTAGGAGAAAAGATGAGGAATTATTTTATATGCAAAAAAGACTAATGATTCCAGGAAGTACGAGATACGGACCTTTAGTTCAAGCGATATTTGTTTTTCATGCAATTTAACCAATCTGTAGAGTAGTAGTGAGAAACCCATAAGAAGTGGAATAAATCTATTGATGCCAAAATATGCACGAGTGTTATCAAAAACCTTCTACAAGAGATCATTTCAATTGATATTGTCGTTTGAATATTACAGGTGAAAATACAATTTTTTTATGAAATTTCAACACCCTATATCTTTTGAACGGGGCCAAATTTGGAAAAATGTTATAGGAAGAAAATGTTTCTTTTGACGTCAAGAATCTATGGTTAAAATTAACGCAGTGGTCAAAGACTCACTCTGTATACATATAAACAAATCTTTATTCAATGCATACATCAGTGGCGGGTTATGTTGGGTGAAATAATGCACTATGGAGAACGAGTACTTTTTTCTCTTTCAGATAGATGTCACTCGGAAATATTAATCGTTTTTCATTTTTCACAGATTCAGAATCTTAAAAAAATTCATCAAATATAAATCCTTCAGTGGCATACTATGAGGGCGAGAAGATAACACTATGGAAAACTAAAAAAATATTTGTTCGTAAAAGAGAAGATGTCAATCGGAAATGAATAATGGTATTCATTCTTCTCATCGATAGAACTATAAGAAAAAAATTTAATCAAATGTACACCTGTCAGTGACGTACTATGCGGGCAGGAATATAAGAACTTTCATCAAATGAAAAGTGGCTAAATTTTTTCTGAAAAAAATTAAAAAATTCCGTACAAGTGAAAGATGTCAATCGATGATCAAATAGATAGAAGTATAAGAAAAAATTTCATCAAACATATACCAGTCATTGACGGTTATATACGAGGCATGTTTTTAAGTAAGTACATTCGTGTAAAGATATCCCAATAATTTTATTTTTACATCCTGATCTTAATCTACTTTTCAACATTATTTCCGTGAATATTGACGCACTTGTCATAACGTGGCACCCAGTTTTTGGACCCTCCTCAATTCTGCCGCCTGACTTGTTAACCACTGTGTCACAAATGTTTCGACTTCGTCTTGCAGACGCTGACCGCCCAGGTGTTTCTTCAAGTGCAGGAACAAATGGTAGTCGCTGGGTGTCAGAACAGGGCTGTATGGAGGATGATCTAGAGTTTCCCATTTAAAAGATTTGAGTAGATCTTCATCATGCACATTTGTGCGGCCATCTTCAAATGCTCTCACCCATTCCCTTACATTTCCATCACTCATAATGTTTTGTCCGTAAACTTCACAGATCTCACGATGAATATCGATCGGTTTTACGCCTTTAGCATTAAGAAATCGCATTACAGCCCGTACTTCACAATCAGCGGTACTCACGATTGTCGGAGGCCTCTTAAACACTCAGTAAACAACGTATACAATGAAGAATCAGACTGTAATGGCGTCAGTGCGTAGACAAGAGATGTAGGCAACCAGCGCGCATGCGCGGAACGCCGACCGTAGCGCTACGGCGGCGGAATCGCAAAACGGTACTTACTTAAAAAACATAATAAAATTCCGTAAAAGTGAAAGATGCCAATCGGAAATGATTACTGTCCTTTGTTCTTCCATCGATAGAGCTATAAGAAAAACTTTCATCAAATTTACACCCGTCAGTGGCGTACTAAGCGGACAGGAATATACAGGGTGAGTCTTTGACCACTGCGTTAATTTTAACCATAGATTCTTTACGTCAAAAGAAACACTTTCTTCCTATAACATTTTTCCAAATTTGGCCCGGTTCAAAAGATATAGGGTGTTGAAATTTCATAAAAAATTGCATTTTCACCTGTAATATTCAAACGACAATATCAATTGAAATGATCTCCTGTAGAAGGTTTTTGATAACAGTCATGCATATTTTGGCATCGTTAGATTCATTCCATTTCTTGTGGGTTTCTCACTACTACTCTACAGATTGGTTAAATTGCATGAAAAACAAATATCGTTGAACTAAAGGTCCGTATCTTGTACTTCCTGGAATCATTAGTCTTTTTTTGCAGATAAAATCATTCTCCATCTTTCCTCCTAAATTGCACCATTCTTGAGATATTTGAAGTTGAAAGGAATTAAATCGATATAATTTTGTCCAAATTTTCTGATTTTCCCAAATCCAACTCTGTGCTGAAATGATTCAATAACAAGATTTGTTCAATGTTGCCATATTTTATGTCTATATTAAATATTTCTTCAAAAGGTTGGGGAAATCTCTCCAGTCTATGGTTCCACCACTAAAAACTAATAGATGAAATTAACCACTGAACAATTTTTGTCTTACATTCACTACAAAATCTGAATTGCCATTTGCTGTATTCATTATTAATGATGTCTAGCACCTTGTTTAATATTTAATCCAGAGTAATATTCCATAAGAAATAGAGAAAAAGATTTCCTTCACTAACATAGGTACTTCGGTATATTCTCATGACCGTTGAAATAGGTAATGTATTTTCTGTCAGGACCTGTTGAATTGAAGACTTGTCTTTATGAAGAGCTGGTTCTTTATAGCTTCAGACTTTCAGGGTCCATCAAATTATATCTATTCTAACATAGGAATGCTTCAAATTAAGATCATATGAGTTTTAAAATCTTCGAATCCAGTCTCCTTGATTTATTTTGTAGGTTTATAGTTTTTTCACATATTTATTTCATACACCGATTCAACCTGGTACCTACACGAACTTAGGAGATAATAGAATTTGACTTAGTTTTAGTATTTCTGAATGTTTGTTATGATGCATGGTTAATTAAAATTCAATCAATATTGAAACTGGAAGCTATAGGTTCATAAACAAGAAAGATTAGAATAGAAATGTATTTTCTGACCATAATCATTTCATACTGAATTGAATAATTTCAAACTATCGAAATTATTATTATTATTTTATTATAATATTTTCCACATTTTTTAAATAACTGTTGACAGTTTCAAACAGAATCAAAACAACAAGGAACCACAGAACACTATTTTATTGGGAACAACCCACCACAGAGACGTTATTATAACATTTCAATGTGGTAATAATTCACTCTAGTTATTCTGAGAAAAATTATAACTGAAGATCGATAATGATTACAGATATTATCTTTCATTTAAAAAAACTTTGCAATTATTAATTTTTTTCTCTCCTGGGGTTCGGTAATAAATTAATATTCTATGGTAAGGTATTAAAATTTGACATAATCTATGAATAACCATTATTCAATATTTCTGTT
Source organism: Micraspis discolor (assembly GCA_030674115.1). Lineage (NCBI taxonomy): Eukaryota > Metazoa > Arthropoda > Insecta > Coleoptera > Coccinellidae > Micraspis > Micraspis discolor. Next base: position 1,622,090 of record JARTUT010000878.1, on the reverse strand, counting down.
TTTGTTTACATAATTAAAACAGATATTCTGATTATAAAACCAAAAAATTTGTTCAGTAATTAATTATAGTCTAAACAGAATAGATTCTTACTAACGAAAAACACGTAGTTGGTTTTTCAGAATCAAATGTAGGTGATCAAACCTAATTCCTTCAAGCAAATATAATTGCACACCTAAATCTGAGAATACTTGTAATCTATTCAAGTAATTTGTTATTGGGATTCAGTAGAGAAAATAATCATCAAGCAAAGTAACATCACTGTAAAATAATTATTCGTAGTGACATTATTCATTGTTGTTGAAGATTTCGAAAAAGATTGCCATATTTTTAACAGTCTCATAGACCTGTTCACTGGTCTCTGTCAAGGAGAAGAAACTTAAATAATATCAGTGTTTGGAAAATCATAGATGATATTTTCTGGCTTTGAGTGAAAAAAAAAAAGCAATGTGACAACCTCTTGCCTTGGAAGTTTTCATAGAAATGATGGTTTTCATGATTTGGAAATCTTAAGAAGAAAATTACAAATGTATGATGATAACATCCAATAATTCTGAGGTTTTTGGGAATTTCTCACTGGGAAGGGATGGTTTATAATCTTGAAGTAGAAAGAAATTATAGTAAACAGCAAAAATATGTTTATGGTGTTGAATTTTTTTTACCAGAAAATTAGTATTTTGTATCTTCCTTCTGGATATGGACCTAATCGGATGAAACATGAGTGAGTGAATCATTTCTTATAGGGAAAATAATGTTTTTAAACAATTCAGATTCAATAGTGGATGCTGTGGAAAGTATTTTTCATTCAAACTATACTGACTACAGAGGGTATTTGCCCAATGTGAAAACTTAAAATGCTTATAACTTTTCAACGCAGCTGAATATAGAAAAACCGTAATGGAAAAAGTGTTTCTTTTGATCTCAAGAACCTATGGTTAAAATTAACGCAGTGGTCAAAGACTCACCCTGTATACGGACTGACTACATTATATGTATTTTAACGGTAATATAAGTGCCCGATTACAATATTTGGTCTTCAATTTAATTGACGATGATCGTCTATTCAACGCGATGACGATTGGCATTCATTATTGAATATTTTTTCTCTATTTCTGTAAAGATATCTGTCCATTTCGGAACTAAAACGGTGCTAAATATCTCGTACAAGTTAGCTATAGGGCCAAATACGTCCAATGATTCAGGAGTTATGAGCATCTGAAATAACTTCTCCTCTATAACTCCGTTGGATGACACCATAAGGAATTCAACTATGAAAAATATAGCATTCGACTGCCCGACGGTCCATCATGTAGTTTTTCCGATATATATATATAGCATTTTCCAATATCTCGAAACCTCTCGATAGAACATTTTTATTTTTGGGATGAAGTTGGATGACACCATAGAGACTTCAACTATGAAAAATTTTCGACTGCCCGACGGTCCATCATGTAGTTTTCGAAAATGATTTGAAACTCATTAGCGGTTTTGTTTCTAACTTTATGATAAACAGATAAATATAAATGGCTTTTATTATGTATCTCATAAAATACAAATGTTTTCTTCGTTGTCATCTAAGTTCATCGCGGAAATAAAAATGTCTCCAAGATATTGATAATATTGCTATACATATATATCAGAAACACCACATGATGGACCGTCGGGCAGCCGAAAATTTTTCATAGTTGAAGTCTCTATGGTGTCATCCCACTTCATCCCAAAATAAAAAAAATATTCTATCGAGAGGTTTCGAGATATTGAAATATGCTATATATATATCGGAAAACCACAAGATGGACTGTCGGGCAGTCGAAAATTTTTTCATAGTTGAAGTCTCTATGGTGTCATCCAACTTCATCCCAAAAATAAAAAATGTTCTATCGAGAGGTTTCCGAGATATTGAAAATGCTATATATATCGGAAAAACCACATGATGGACCGTCGGGCAGTCGAAAATTTTTTCATAGTTGAATTCCTTATGGTGTCATCCAACTTCATCCCAAAAATAAAAATGTTCTATCGAGAGGTTTCCGAGATATTTTAAAATGCTATATATATATCGGAAAAACTACATGATGGACCGTCGGGCAGTCGAAAATTTTTTCATAGTTGAATTCCTTATGGTGTCATCCAACTTCATCCCAAAAAATAAAAATGTTCTATCGAGAGGTTTCCGAGATATTGGAAAATGCTATATATATATCGGAAAACTACATGATGGACCGTCAGGCAGTCGGAAATTTTTTCATAGTTGAAGTCTCTATGGTGTCATCCAACTTCATCCCAAAAATAAAAATGTTCTATCGAGAGGTTTCCGAGATATTGGAAAATGCTATATATATCGGAAAAACCACATGATGGACCGTCGGGCAGTCGGAAATTTTTTCATAGTTGAAGTCTCTATGGTGTCATCCAACTTCATCCCAAAAATAAAATGTTCTATCGAGAGGTTTCCGAGATATTGGAAAATGCTATATATATATCGGAAAAACTACATGATGGACCGTCGGGCAGTCGAAAATTTTTTAATATTTGAATTGCTTATGGTGTCATCCAACTTCATCCCAAAAATAAAAATGTTCTATCGAGAGGTTTCCGAGATATTGGAAAATGCTATATATATATCGGAAAAACCACATGATGGACCGTCGGGCAGTCGAAAATTTTTTCACTATCGAGTTTCCTATGTTGTCATCTAACTTCATCCCAAAAATAAAAATGTTCTATCGAGAGGTTTCCGAGATATTGGAAAATGCTATATATATATCGGAAAAACTACATGATGGACCGTCGGGCAGTCGAAAATTTTTTCATAGTTGAATTCCTTATGGTGTCATCCAACTTCATCCCAAAAATAAAAATGTTCTATCGAGAGGTTTCCGAGATATTGGAAAATGCTATATATATATCGGAAAAACCACATGATGGACCGTCGGGCAGTCGAAAATTTTTTCACTATCGAGTTTCCTATGTTGTCATCTAACTTCATCCCAAAAATAAAAATGTTCTATCGAGAGGTTTCCGAGATATTGGAAAATGCTATATATATATCGGAAAAACTACATGATGGACCGTCGGGCAGTCGAAAATTTTTTCATAGTTGAAGTCTCTATGGTGTCATCCAACTTCATCCCAAAAATAAAAATGTTCTATCGAGAGGTTTCCGAGATATTGAAATATGCTATATATATCGGAAAAACCATATGATGGACCGTCGGGCAGTCGAAAATTTTTTCATAGTTGAAGTCTCTATGGTGTCATCCAACTTCATCCCAAAAATAAAAATGTTCTATCGAGAGGTTTCCGAGATATTGGAAAATGCTATATATATCGGAAAAACCACATGATGGACCGTCGGGCAGTCGAAAATTTTTTCATAGTTGAATTCCTTATGGTGTCATCCAACTTCATCCCAAAATAAAAATGTTCTATCGAGAGGTTTCCGAGATATTGGAAAATGCTATATATATATCGGAAAACTACATGATGGACCGTCGGGCAGTCGAAAATTTTTCATAGTTGAATTCCTTATGGTGTCATCCAACTTCATCCCAAAAATAAAAATGATGTTCTATCGAGAGGTTTCGAGATATTGGAAAATGCTATATATATATCGGAAAAACTACATGATGGACCGTCGGGCAGTCGGAAATTTTTTCATAGTTGAAGTCTCTATGGTGTCATCCAACTTCATCCCAAAAATAAAAATGTTCTATCGAGAGGTTTCGAGATATTGGAAAATGCTATATATATATCGGAAAAACTACATGATGGACCGTCGGGCAGTCGGAAATTTTTTCATAGTTGAAGTCTCTATGGTGTCATCCAACTTCATCCCAAAATAAAAATGTTCTATCGAGAGGTTTCCGAGATATTGGAAAATGCTATATATATATCGGAAAAACCAAATGATGGACCGTCGGGCAGTCGAAAATTTTTTCATAGTTGAATTACTTATGGTGTCATCCAACTTCATCCCAAAAATAAAAAATGTTCTATCGAGAGGTATCCGAGATATTGGAAAATGCTATATATATATCGGAAAAACTACATGATGGACCGTCGGGCAGTCGAAAATTTTTTCATAGTTGAATTCCTTATGGTGTCATCCAACTTCATCCCAAAAATAAAAATTGTCTATCGAGAGGTTTCCGAGATATTGGAAAATGCTATATATATATCGGAAAAACCACATGATGGACCGTCGGGCAGTCGAAAATTTTTTCACTATCGAGTTTCCTATGTTGTCATCTAACTTCATCCCAAAAATAAAAATGTTCTATCGAGAGGTTTCCGAGATATTGGAAAATGCTATATATATATCGGAAAAACTACATGATGGACCGTCGGGCAGTCGAAAATTTTTTCATAGTTGAAGTCTCTATGGTGTCATCCAACTTCATCCCAAAAATAAAAATGTTCTATCGAGAGGTTTCCGAGATATTGAAATATGCTATATATATATCGGAAAAACCATATGATGGACCGTCGGGCAGTCGAAAATTTTTTCATAGTTGAATTCCTTATGGTGTCATCCAACTTCATCCCAAAAATAAAAATGTTCTATCAAGAGGTTTCCGAGATATTGGAAAATGCTATATATATATCGGAAAAACTACATGATGGACCGTCGGGCAGTCGGAAATTTTTCATAGTTGAAGTCTCTATGGTGTCATCCAACTTCATCCCGAAAATAAAAATGTTCTATCTAGAGGTTTCCGAGATATTGGAAAATGCTATATATATATTTGGTCTGTTAACTCTCTGAGTTTTGCGTTGATACATTATGATGGAAAAAATAATGCTCCGGAAAGAGCAGATGGAGAAAACTATCCAATGACTCGAACATTGGCTGAGAAGGAAATGGCCTCTGTATTATGGCATACGCATGGAATTTTATACTTTGACTTCTTTAAATATGGTAAACCAATCAACAGCGTCTATAATATCGGTTTGTCGTGTCATTTGAAGGCCGAAATGGCCAAAAAAATGGAAAAAAAAGGCCTCATCTAAAGAAGAATGCTCCTTCACCAAACATTACACCGCGTCACAAGTTAATAAAAACAGCAGCAAAAAGGGTAGAACTGTGTATATCGAATCGTTACCTCGCGTACCGTTTTCATCAGATGATTATAAATCAAAATAATGACTCTTCCATAGAAAATATGATGATTAGAGAAATTTTTTCAGTTTATTGGCAATTTGTTTTCTGGTTTTTATTATATGTGATTCGTTCAAATATGTTCTAGTCATGTGAGTGATAAATTATTTGTGATAACATTGTCAGTATATAAATGTTGAGGAACTTTAAAAAGAAAATCTTACATTATATTGTAATTCACGTCTTCAATGGACATACAAATTCGTGTAACAATCGTTTGATTTACAGAAAAAGCGATAAAATGCCGTCTCTAGGCAAATTTTAAAGACGTAAGTATTCGAAAAGCATATCTTGGTACATTATTTGAGAACAAATGTTTTAAAAAAGTGAAGGTTAGGCCAATAATGTCATTTATTGCCGGAAATATTTTGAGAAGTGAAATGTGTCATGAAAAAGCTCAAAGCTACTACTAATTTGAAAAAACATTTTTTTTTCGAATCAAATTCCTAGGTCAACTAAATGATTACATATGAAAGATTACATTTCTTATATAATATATATTTCTTCATTAACCCATTTCTTCTTTAACCTTCCTTAATTGGATTTTTTTAATTCAATTCATACAAAAAATCAGATCAAAATTTTTGTTATAACATGTCTTGAATCTCCTCATATTTTTCTGTTACCTGATGCTATTAATTGAAACCATAATTAAACAGCTCACTTCGCCAATGGGTGAAGCCTTAGTGTATGAAATTAATTAAGGAAATTTGTCTTTCCTGGACTTTAAAGGTTAAGGGAAATATAACAAGAGGGGTATTCAATTAGAATAAGGAATCCGCCCTTTATCTCCATAATATATTCCGTTCATTTGAACCCTATAAAAAATATACAAGCAAAAAATCTTACTTACATACCTGTTAATATCACTTTATCTAACGACTTGTAAGGTAAAATTAACATATCCAACAACACAAATTTGATTTTAATTCACATTGCACTAACACTGACTCTATACAATACATACAGTTAGAAACTTGATGCACCATTTCTATTCAAAAAAACAAATGTAAATGCATTTTACTGCACTAAAACATAGGTGCAATATTTGAAGGTTGCACACCTAAAATACAGTAAGTTCATGTATTTGTATTATGACAGCAACTAGCAAGTGTTGATTTTGATGCACATAACCTCAACTCAACCTCTCACTTTTTCCTGTTACCTGGGTAGAGATGTTGAACAAGCGGCCAGTGAACAGTTTATCGAACGATACTGCCGGAACAGGACCGGAACGATATAATATGGACTGGATTAAAGGTGGCTATTTAACACCACTTAACCCACAGGTGGTGCTTAAACTGCCTTGATGAAAAAATAATAGATATAAATAAATCGAAGAATTAATACAATTATCAAGTTTCTTCTACTGGTGATTCTCGAAAGTTAATTTCCATTTGTCAACAATTTATTGTAAAACTGATGAAGTGCGTACACCAGTATTTTAGACATCTTATATCCGACAACCAGTGAATAATGGGTCATATTTGTCTACTATGATTCTGAACTATACGTGGCTAACAGTTCTGCGTAGCCCATCTCTATTCGTTCCGTTCGGGTTCTATAACCTCAAATAGACGAATTTCTGAAACGTCAGATTCTGTTCGCAGTAAGATTGGGGCTTCACGATTATTTTCTATTATTATTACTTTTAAATTTTTGCATGCTTATTATCCATCATATTGGGAAAAGTTCAACCTAACAAAAGAGGAAGATGATATCGGGTTCTGCAATTTATTCTTAAAATCCTACGGTAAATTTTTGAAGCATTGATTTAAAAAGACAGAATTCGACAGAGCTGTCGAGTTTCACATCTTTATTCTCGAACTAATAGATGGCACAGTAAGTATCAAAACAATTTCATAGAAATGAAGAGGATACGCATTTAGAATATCTTTCGTTGACTAAGCTGTTGAGCTTAGAAACACTTCAAATATTCGAGTCCAAATCACACCACCACATTATGGTCTTATTCTTCTGGATAACCAGTTTGAAGGACGGTGGATTGGAAGACGTGGACCAATGGAGTGGCTACCTAGGTCACCTGATCTTACCCCCCTTGTTTTTTTTCTGTGGGGACATTTGAAAAGTCGGGTCTACATTAACCGGCCAGACAAATTAGAAGACTTAATGGAACGAATTAGACACGAAATGACTCTTATAACTCCGCAGATGATCGAAAACTCTGTAAATGCGGTCTACCATCGTCTTGGCCTATGTCAGTTAGTAAACGGGTTACAGTTTAAACAATTCCTATGAGAAATAGTTTTGGTTTAATGGACTGTTTATTTAATTGAAAAGTTATTATGAAACTTACGTTTATTTAGTTTTTTATTCATTTTCTCGTTTTTTTCTTATATTAGCTCTACTGCAACTATTTTTCCCTAGTGTAAAAAAACAAACTTTATCACATAATGTAATAAAAATCTTAGCTTCCCATTAAAAAAATATGGTGATGACGTCATAACTTTGATAAAATTGACTTGTTATTTTTGTAACTTATGTCAAGAGATGCGGAATATAAAACACCATTTGATGTATTTTTGCATTTTTTTCAAAAGTGATCGTTGTACGTTTTATGAATTTTGTGCATTACTTTATCATAACCCTGTATATTAAAATCCAAATTACACAAAGCTATGATTCTTCGGAATCGAATCTCCTAGTGACCTTAGGTAATAGTTTGATTTGCGCCACCATTTTCGAATCTTAGTTGTCAGTTATACAGGGTGGTCAAAAATTATTACCAATTGACAACTGACAAAATTGTGGAAAACTCTGTTTTTCAATTCAAATACGCAGTATATTATTTTCAGAATGAGAACAACCCACACTACAATATTTTTCTATACATTTATTTATACAGGGTGATTCCGGAGGAGACCGTCAGATTTTAGGTGAAGTATACAGTAGTCAATATAATTTCGGAACAATGTTGGGTTTATGGTTCGGGGCCTTCATTGAGAGTCTACAGGGTGATTTGTCCGATTCGACCGATTTTTCTTTTATTCATAACTTTGGTATGGCTTGATCAATCTTGATGAAATTTTCAGTGTAGAACAATATGATTATCTTCTTTCAATAATTCCAACATTTTTCTCAAAAATACAGAATGGGAATTATGATAAGTTCAGATTAAGTATGCAGATTGAAAAAACACCCTGTACATTCCGTTTTCAGAAATTTTCTACTTGCTTCAGTTTACATTACTGGAGCGTTTTTATTTTTTTTGGCACACGTCCATTTTTCCTAGAAAAATTTTTCAAAGATGAACAATATCGTTTTTTCGCTCCAATGCATTGAGAAATGGTAAAGCTGTATCGTCCAATAATACAAAGCTCTTCCTGAGTCCTAAAATAAATTTTCCAAATTCGAAATTCATTTTTGATCGCTCATATTCAGATGTAAAATCGTTCAATTCAAAAATTTCTTTATACGTACGTGAACCAAAAAATCTACATACTACTACTACAAATACAGAATAAACATTCGAAACATAATATGAAAGGCAAAATTATGGATTAACATAAAATTGAGTCATTATTCAGGTGATTTTCGGCACACTTCCGGTTTTCTATGAAGCGAATATTCCTAAAACATAGTAGTTTCGTTCAAAAATGTACCCGCTTATGGCCTTATGGTATGTAAAATATTGAATCACGAATGTATGATAAATAGTTTTAATGAAATTGAAAATTCTCCATTAAAATTAAATCTCTATTTAAATCAAGTTCTTTAAGATCCATGGTTACCATCACAGTGAACCACAGAATGAGAATATTTAATAAATAATCTGTCACAAGAAGTATATTTCAACATGCCTCAATTATTTACTCATGCGGAATATGCGGATATGATTTTTGTTTATGGTTTTGTAACGGAAATGGAAATGAAGCCAAACTGGAATTTGTCACGGTTTAAAATTTCCGTTCCGTTAGTTCCGACCAACTATTGGCAACGCCGCTATCTAGATAGTACATTTTCCGACCCGTGGCACTACTGTTGATGGTAGCGTTACTGAATGCTCTCCGCTCTGTGATTGCGTCTGTGGTCGTATATGTCGGGTTGACGCAAATCAGCTGGAGCGTGTCACTTTGCTTTTCTCCGTTTTTCTGGCGAGTATCAAACCATTAAACTCTTGGATTTTTATCGTATTGATTGCGGATTGGAACAAGATTTATGGTTTAAGCCCCAATAGAGACCTGTTTCTATTTGGTTTATGGAAAAGGTTAACGCTTAATGCGGATTATAAAGGGGAAGATATTCGATGGAGAAGATTAGGTAAGATAACCTATATTCGGTCACGTTGCCCATTTCCTGCAACTTCTTTTATTTTAGCTCCGTTTTATGTTGAGAGTACTTATGTTTGTTGTGCTGCGGATCTCGAACTGTCTGTGAACTCTGTGAACTATCTGCAAACTGTCTGCGAGCTGTCTGAGGCGGTTTTGAGGTTGTCTGAAATAAGTGAGTCTACGTAGGATCTACGTTCTGTACAAACCATCTGTACTAGCTATCTGAACACATTCTACTTGGAAGATCGAACAATAGACACCCTGGTTGCCATTTGCCTTGTGGAAGTAATGTGAATTATTGTATTACGAAGAGCCTGAAGTACGTATTGACCCAATTTCCTTTCTACGAGGGTTGAAGAGTGAATGTTGGTTGAGAACCCATAATATCCTTTTTGTTCACAGTCACTGTACATCTTAGACTGTTATGTAAGGTTAGTCCGTAGCATTTAAGTTATCTGAGAATATAAACGACTTAGGTCGAGACATTGATATAGCGATAAACAGTTGACCTGTTGTTCAGTCACCTAGATATAGACCGTTACATAGGTGTTTTATTCATGCTGGCCAGTATTAATCTAACTTTGAGGTTCACCTTTGGGTGATAAGTTTAGTAATATAATTCGGTTAAACGCATATTAAGATATTTGACTAGTAAGTTCGATAGAGATATTTTGTGGTAGGACATTGATTAGTTGTAGTGTTATCACCACATTTTTGGTGAGATTAAATTGTTAAACAATTGATTCTTTTTTTTCTTCCTACCAGTCACTACTCTCATTTTGTGTGATCGAGCTTGTTCTGGCTTCTAGAGAGTGGGTTTTCGTGTACGTTTTCTCTTTTTTTTTTCCCCTGAGATCTGTGGTGATACCTCCCTTTTATTTAACATCATAAAAAGAGAGTGGCGCCCTAGTAAATAGTCTCAGCTCTGAGAGCTAGTCCGGGAGGTATTTGGTACACTCTCTGGAACCGGGCGGGCTCGTGACATAAAGTGGCGCCCAACGTGGGGCCCGAAGTGGTTTCTGAGGGAACTTGTTTTGAGATTGTTTTTATTTATACAAGTTCAACTGAGGTGGTGACTGGATGAAAATAGATTGTTATTTTTAAGGTTCATTTGAATTTTTTTGTGCGGTTTACTTTGATTTTCAGATTTTGATCATATTTTGATTTTATTGTAAAGGTATTTGGCAAGTATGGTTCTGAAAAATAATCTTAATAGGCTTAAGAAAGATGAATTACAATATGAATTGCGTGTAAGAGGTTTTAAATGTTCGGATACACAGACAGTTCGGGATTTGCGTGCCTGTTTGCGTCCTTTGTTGAAAGTAGAGAAGGGTAATAGGTCTTTGAGTATCCTATAGTTGAGTTGGATACTGTATCAGAATTTAATATTTGTATGAGCAAGTATGATGAATTGTTAACGTTGTTTAGGGACCTGACCCATGCCTTGAGGCGATATTTACTAGGTTGTGTCATGTCGTTTCTCGGTTGGAACGTTTAGAGTCTGGTAGTTCGAAAGAATCTTTGCCATTGAATGTTGCTGATATGCTTAAAAATGTAAGAGTACTTTAGTTGATGTTTGCGCTCAGCCTCCGGCTTATGATCCTGCCTCTGTTTTTTGTTGCTCCTCCTCTGAGGGTGACTGTTCTGATGATGAAGCCTCGGTTGCTTCCGCGCATCCACCATTTGCTCGTACTAGCACTCATGCGAATTTTGGGAACCTCCTCGTTCTTTGAATTTACAGAAGTGGAATTTAACTTTCACGGGTGATCCGAAGGATATTACGGTGCATAGTTTCTGGAACGTGTTGTAGAGTTGGGAAGGGCTCGTGGAGTGACAGAGAGTCAAATTTTCGATTCAGCTGTTGATCTTTTTCCGGTAGAGCGTTAATGTGGTATCGATCTAATCGTGATAAATTTAAGGACTGGAAGAGCTTGTCCTCCCTGCTTCTTAGGCATTACGAACCTCCAGATTATCGTTCTCGTTTGTTCACCGATATCTTGAACCGAACGCAAGATCCTCAGAATCAATTGTGGATTATTTGACATGCATGAACTCTATGTTTAGGAGATATGGGGAAGTTGATGAACAGATAAAGTTAGAATAATAACCAGAAATTTGGCGCCTTTTTATGCGACGCAGTTGCTCGTTGTTGATAGCCTACAGGAACTGGAGGATGTGCCTGCGCCTCGAGGTTAAAAAGTATCGTGCTGATAGCTATGTGCCTCCATCTAGGAAACGTCAGAGTTATGTTGACTCCGAACTAGCGTGTGTGTCGCTTCCTTGTGCTTCTTCTAGCTCTCGGTCTAGTTCTCTTCTGAGGTGAGTCCTCGTGAACCGCCGACGACGTCGACCGCTGTCGTGTGTTGGAACTGTCAGAAGTCTGGTCATAGACGTGTCAATTGTCCGTCACCAAGACAATTACTTTGTAATCGCTGCGGAAAACCGGTTTTACTGTTCGGACATGCCCTGATTGCTCTCCTCAGGTAAATTCTCGATCTGTACGCTTTGCTTCTCCTCCGCCTTCGGAAAACTCCCGACGAGGAAACTAGATGACCGCGGGTCGTCCTCGTCTGATCATAGTGCGGTCATAGGAAGAGCAGCTGTTCTTGATTACATTTTGTCCCATGCTGATGGAGACAAGCGACCTTACCTTACTGTACATATTTTGGGGCTTAAATTTGTGGGTTTGTTAGATTCCGGTGCGAGTGTTTCGCTTGTGGGTAGTAAGGGATATGAGAGACTTTTGGAGATTGGATTGAAACTGACTCCATCGCTTAAATCGTGTACTGTGGCTAATGGGGATATATGCGAGAGTCCTGGTTATATTTCGGCTCCTGTTAAGTTGAAGAACAAGCTGATTTGGTTGAACCTAATGGTGGTTCCATCTTTGCGGCATTCCTTGATACTTGGGATAGATTTTTGAGAAAATGGATATAGTGCCTAATATAAGAGATGATGTCTGGCACTTTGCTTCCCCTGTAGAAGCTTTGGATGAACTCGAGGCTTCGAATGGCGTTAAGGAATTCCTTTCACCTGCTGAGAGGATGCAGCTGGATAGAATGTTGAAGAAAAAATTTGCTCGCATGGGCGATGACCTTGATGTGCGTCTGCTGCTGAGCACCAGATTGAATTGCTTCCTGATACCCGACCTGTCAAACAACGTTGGTATCCAGTTTCCCCACACAAACAAAAGATCATAGACGCGGAAATTGATGATATGTTGAGAAAGGGAATAATTGAACCTTCTGGTAGCTCGTGGTCTTCACCAGTCTGTCTCGTCCCTAAGAAGGACGGTACTTATCGTTTTTGCGTCGACTATAGGCGCCTTAATGCCGTCACCAAGAGGGACGCTTATCCTATTCCATATATCTCTGGAATACTAGACAAATTGCGCGATGCTCGTGTGTTGAGCACTTTGGATATAAAACGGCCTATCACCACGTTCAGGTGGCTTCTAACTCGAGGGAATATACGGCTTTCACCGTCCCTGGTCGCGGCTTATATCAGTTTCGACGCTTGCCTTACGGACTAACCAATTCTCCCGCTACTTTCCAACGTATTATGGACGGTGTTCTTGGTCCTGATCTTCAGCCGTACGTCTTTGTGTACTTGGACGATATTGTCATCGTTAGTGGAGATTTCGCCACACACTTAGAAATTTTGGGTAAGGTGTTGATAGGCTTATAGCGGCTGGTTTTGTCGTGAAGCGTGAAAATGTTTTTTTGTCGCCCTCAGCTGAAATATTTGGGGTATGTTGTCGACAGACATGGTCTTCGCCCGGATCCTGAAAAGGTCGAGGCTATTTTGAGTATTCCTACTCCCACTAATGTTGCCGCCATCCGTTCTTTTTGGGAACCGCCGCATGGTATCGCCGGTTCATTCCTAATTTGGCCGATTTGAGCGAACCCTCTCGAATTTGACTAAGAAAATGTCCGCTGGAATTGACACCCCAGTGTGAATTAGCTTTCAGTGAAATAAAAGAGAAGCTAGCGTCTGCCCCTGTACTCACTTGCCCTGACTTTGATCGCCAGTTCATTGTGCAAGTTGATGCCTCCGCCTACGGACTCGGAGCCGTTCTCACCCAACAATTTGATGATGGTGAGAGAGTCTTGTGCTATCTTTCCCGTTCGTTAACTCGACAAGAGCGCAACTATTCGACCACGGAGCGTGAGTGCCTTGCCGTGATTTGGGCTGTTGAAAACTACGCCATTACCTGGAGGGTACCTTCTTCAAGGTAATTACCGATCACCACTCTTTGCTGTGGCTGCATAACCTAAAGGACCCACAGGGTCGATTGGCTCGTTGGAGTTTGCGCCTAATGCCCTTCACCTTTGAAATTGTCCATCGCAAGGGTAAACTGAATGTCGTGCCTGATATGTTGTCCAGGTCCGTCCCAGTGTTCAGGACGAGGTGCTGGACTCTGATGATCGCCAGCTGTTCCATAAGTCTAGGGATCCTTGGTATCTCAAGATGAGAGAAGACTTGAACACATTTCCGGACAAATACCCTACCTGGAGGGAGGAGCATGGCTTACTTTGGAAATACGTTTCCGCCCCTTATCCTGGTTTAGGAGATGCGGGGATTGTTGGAAATTGGTGGTACCTAGGGAGTTCAGGAAGAGCCTACTTCGTCAACATCATGATGATATTTCCGCCGGACATCCTGGTGTCTTTAAGACTTATTGGCGCTTGAGACAACGCTATTTTTGGCCTAAGATGCGTGCCGATGTAGCCCGATATGTGAGTCGTTGCTCGGTGTGTCTGGAGCATAAACCTGACCTTCAAGCTCCTGCTGGAACTATGGGAACCCGACCGGTTGTTACCGAACCTTGGGAGATGATAAGTTTGGATTTCGTGGGTCCCTTGCCATCGTCCAACGGATATAAGTACATCTTAGTAGTTACTGATTATTTCTCCAAGTATGTTTTGACCTTTCCTTTGCGCAATGCTACTGCTGTTTCCTTTGTCATCTGCTGGAGCAGCATATTTTTCTTGTTTACGGAGTTCCTCGTTTGCTCATTTGCGATAATGGCACCCAGATGCGCAGTACCTCTTTCACGTCGCTGTGTCAGAAATATAAAGTCAACATCATATTCACCCAGTTTATAGTCCGCACTGTGATCCTACCGAGCGCAGCAATGGTATAGTTAAGACCATGCTCTCCTGTTATGTCAAGGATAACCATAAAACTTGGAGTAAACACCTTTCTGCTGTTACTTGCGCCGTTCGTACTGGTCGTCATGAGGTTATTGGTTGTAGCCCATACTTCGCTAATTTTGGCAGAGAATATCGCCCATCTGGAGATGCCTATAACACTGTGGTAGAGTTGGACCCTAGACGTCCTTCGGAGGTTGTGGACGCTAAAAAGGTTGGCTACCGGCTGTTGTTTGCCGACATTCAGAAGCGCTTGGCTCGCGCTCAGGAGCGTAATCGTCAACGTTATAATTTGCGCCGCCGTCCTGTCACTTTCCGAGAGGGAGATCTTGTCCTGACCCGCAATAAACTTTTATCTGATGCCTCTAAGGGCTTTGCTCTCCAAGTTGGCGCCCAGATTTGTCGGACCCTGCACTGTGCGTCGGAGAGTTGGCCATAATGCTTATCAACTGCAATGGAGGGATGGAAGTGATAGAGGTGTCTGGCATGTTAAAGATCTCAGACGATATCCTGATACCTGTTTGGAGGAGAGTACCTAGTTTTGGTGGTTCTGAGTTGTCGGGTGGCTTAGTGCTTTATGAGTGCGTTCCGGCTTGAGATTGCCTTTGTTTCTACGTTTTAGCCCCGGTGACGGTGGGGATATTTTTGGGACCGTCATACGCTCGGGAATATGACCGTCTAACATCTGACGAGTCCGTTTCAGTAAGTAAATGTCGTTCGTACCTTGCCTTTTCTGTACGTTTTAGCCCCGGTGACGGTGGGGATATATTTTGGGACCGTCATATGCTCGGGATTATGACCGTCTAACATCTGACGTGTCCGTTTCGTTTTGTTTTTTTGTTGTGCCTTGCCTTCGCTTTGTGAGTTTGGGATCCCGATTATGGTGGGGATGATTTGATTTCGTATTGGCTTACACTGTTGGCTGCCTTGGAGCAGAAGTGTTGTGGTTTTTTTTGCCGTGTCGGCGATTGGATTTTTTTTTTGCCGATGTGGCGACTTTGGCGTTTTTGATTCCGAGTTGATGACGTGAAATACCCGATTGTGACTTTTCTTTGCGTTTGCCTGGAAGGCGCGTGTCTTGATTGAGATTTTCCTTTATTGTGTTTTTTTCGAGAAACTCCTGACGAGTTAGTGACACCAGTGGTCGTGTATTGTCGCAGCGCACTTTACCCACGAGGACCATTGGAATTTCCGGCTTTGACGTTGCCTATATTTGAGTAAATTATTATCCCGATTTTGAGTTTCCTGATTCGGACATCACCTCTCTAGGATGTGATGGGGTCGTGGAGGTTGCGACCTTCGATAAAGCAAGTCCTCCTTGTTCAGCACCTTAACCGTGGTCTTCGATTCGGATTCCGGTTAAGTTTTCTTTTGTTTCAAAATTTGACATTTCGACCATTTTGGCTTATTGTTTTGTTTTTGGTTGAATCGATTGCTTTCTTCTTCTTCTTGTAGTTTTTCCGTTATACCCAGCTGGATTAAGCCGGTATCTAGTCGCCCTCAGTGACTAGATATCTTTCACTTTTGATTGTTTTGCCATCTTGGCGTTGAGTTTTGTTTGGCGAGTGCGCAATATGGTTCTTATGTGAGTCGTCGGTGACCTATGCTCACCTCCTGTGGAAGGAAGGGGAGTTGTCACGGTTTAAAATTTCCGTTCCGTTAGTTCCGACCAACTATTGGCAACGCCGCTATCTAGATAGTACATTTTCCGACCCGTGGCACTACTGTTGATGGTAGCGTTACTGAATGCTCTCCGCTCTGTGATTGCGTCTGTGGTCGTATATGTCGGGTTGACGCAAATCAGCTGGAGCGTGTCACTTTGCTTTTCTCCGTTTTTTCTGGCGAGTATCAAACCATTAAACTCTTGGATTTTTATCGTATTGATTGCGGATTGGAACAAGATTTATGGTTTAAGCCCTAATAGAGACCTGTTTCTATTTGGTTTATGGAAAAGGTTAACGCTTAATGCGGATTATAAAGGGGAAGATATTCGATGGAGAAGATTAGGTAAGATAACCTATATTCGGTCACGTTGCCCATTTCTGCAACTTCTTTTATTTTAGCTCCGTTTTATGTTGAGAGTACTTATGTTTGTTGTGCTGCGGATCTCGAACTGTCTGTGAACTCTGTGAACTATCTGCAAACTGTCTGCGAGCTGTCTGAGGCGGTTTTGAGGTTGTCTGAAATAAGTGAGTCTACGTAGGATCTACGTTCTGTACAAACCATCTGTACTAGCTATCTGAACACATTCTACTTGGAAGATCGAACAATAGACACCCTGGTTGCCATTTGCCTTGTGGAAGTAATGTGAATTATTGTATTACGAAGAGCCTGAAGTACGTATTGACCCAATTTCCTTTCTACGAGGGTTGAAGAGTGAATGTTGGTTGAGAACCCATAATATCCTTTTTGTTCACAGTCACTGTACATCTTAGACTGTTATGTAAGGTTAGTCCGTAGCATTTAAGTTATCTGAGAATATAAACGACTTAGGTCGAGACATTGATATAGCGATAAACAGTTGACCTGTTGTTCAGTCACCTAGATATAGACCGTTACATAGGTGTTTTATTCATGCTGGCCAGTATTAATCTAACTTTGAGGTTCACCTTTGGGTGATAAGTTTAGTAATATAATTCGGTTAAACGCATATTAAGATATTTGACTAGTAAGTCTGATAGAGATATTTTGTGGTAGGACATTGATTAGTTGTAGTGTTATCACCACATTTTTGGTGAGATTAAATTGTTAAACAATTGATTCTTTTTTTTTCTTCCTACCAGTCACTACTCTCATTTTGTGTGATCGAGCTTGTTCTGGCTTCTAGAGAGTGGGTTTTCGTGTACGTTTTCTCTTTTGTTTTCCCCTGAGATCTGTGGTGATACCTCCCTTTATTTAACATCATAAAAAGAGAGTGGCGCCCTAGTAAATAGTCTCAGCTCTGAGAGCTAGTCCGGGAGGTATTTGGTACACTCTCTGGAACCGGGCGGTCGCTTGTTTCGAAACTGCCTTGACTAGTGTATACTTCACCTAAAATCTGACGGTCTCCTCCGGTATCACTCTGTATATGTTTTCATTCTAAGTTATGTGCATTGATTGAATTCAAAATTGATTTAATCCGTTGGAGCAAATATTGTAGTAATGTTACACTGTGTGTGAGAGCTTATTTTTTCAATTGATTTGTTGTTTATTGTATATTCTTTGTAGCAACAGTCCCAGACTTTAGAACAAGCTCGAAAATGCGCCTAACCCCACCAGGGCTTTCCTGCATTTTTGAGTTAACGCCCGTATATTCAATGACTATTGTTTCCAGCAAGAAATTAACATTAATTTAACAGTTAACGGTGAACTGCAAGATGAATTCTCCCCTGATTTGGAGAAGTCTAAATAGTTCCACAAAGTGTTCAATTTCCTGTATCAACTACCAAAGCTTTTTCAGCATTTGAATTATTCATGGCTCTTATTGAAAATGATAGGAATTTTCATCAAGAAAGTTCGTTAATCTGGAAACCTATGGAAATACGAAGTAGCGCTAACTTTCCATAATCAAACATTTCGAAATTGTTAGGTATTCAATTCCAACCAGATTTCCACTTTCGCGGTAAGCAAAATTCATTGAATGGCAAATCTGAGAAGTCTGTTATAAAATGGCACCAAGTTTATAAATAAAATCTTAGAGGCCTCTTTTATATTATTTAGGGATCAGAAATTTTTGTGCTCTTAATCTTCAAATGATAATGATCTATTCAGTCAATTTGTCAGAAATTTAATGAACCTGTTATAAATTTAATCATATGGGTAAAAGTTGTTGTATATGGTGGGCAATGCCGAGCCCTACCATGCCCCAGTAGTTGCTAGGCACGTCTTTCTGAAATCTTAATAAATTCAGAGAAGCACTGATATGAGCTCAAAAATTCTAGAAAATTGTAATACAAAAACAACCTTCACATGAAAGAACAAATCTATCTCTCAAGCTGAAAATAACTTTCTGCTGAACTGCCTACGAATACTTTCTTGATTATATTTAAATATCCGCGTTGATCAACTTCCACATTTATATTCACTTGAGTTAAGGTCATCTCGCACAGATTGCATTTATATCCTTTATTATGATACCTTGGCATTCCTCCGAATCCAGTGATTCTAGGATTGAAGCCATAAAATGGTTTTTCTGCACCTGCTTCGGTCCCCTTTGTTATAGTTAGTTTTTTCTCTCTTGCCTTGGTTTCACGATTGCTTGCCCTGAAAAAGCTAACAAACAGAAACACGCGACCGCAAGCATATACCTACCATTCCTATTTCTTCTACTATACCTTGCCAATAATACTTTTCTTATAATATTCAAATAACCGCATTGATCAACTTCTGCAATTAAAAATAACGACTTACAGTTTCCTTTCAGTTTTGTTCGAAGCTCGAATTGTCTCCTCCTAAATACCAACTAAAAGTAGGTTGATATACTCCTCAAAACCCATTAAGTAAATGATATATTTCTTCCACTAGACTCTTGTCCTTTGCATCACCTTAAATATTCAAGTCAAATTACAAAAAAGCGAGTACCTATTTTTCGGAATCGAATATTCTGAAACCTTTACAGGAACCTAGGGAGGGTGAATCATCTTCTATAGACATAGCGGAACATGAAACTTCCCCAGAGTACAATTTTTTGTCTTCTCTTTCAGGCACTCGAATATCGGATTGTTCTTCACGCATTTCCCGCATTACGTTTGGGTTGAATATGACCGAATTGCTGGCACATGTGACATTGAATCTTTAAATAACTATGAGTTCAAAGATATTTTTAGAATATAGAGAGAGACTTGTATATATATATTCTTTTGAACTTTTGGCCGACAATATTCAGTTAGCAAACAATAAAGCATATAGATCAGGGGTTATTGACGGGGTGTCATACAATTCGGCGTATCACATAAAAGCCTAGGGAAAAACCCTGGCTCCCCGTCTAAGTGTGAAAATACAAAAATAAGCTGAAATATATTGTAGGTACTTCTTTCTTCAAAAGTGGTCTTCTATTGATGGAGGCAGAGACTTCTTCAAGGTTCTCACATTGAATCTGGAAATAAAAAGACAAAAGCAGAAAAAAGAACTGAATAACAAAAATAAGTATCATATTCGTTTGAAATTCATAACCCATTCCAAGAAAGAGTCGAAAACATCATGAATAACCCTAAAACCATCTTGAAATTTATATATGGGCCAACTATTGATGACATGAGGTATTGTTTCTTCTGCTTCTCCACATTCACAACTTGCACTAGGAACTGAGTTCCATCTAAATAGCATGGTACGACCATGACCTGTTCTCAAACGATTGAGAACTGTCCAAATTTTTCTTGGAAGATCAAAACCAGAAACTTTTTCAGAAGGATCAGGAATGAGATACTTATTGAACATTTCGTAAGGGTTCCACTCAGTCTTCCATAATTCTTTATCACTTATGTTCATATTGAAGAACGTATTATGCCATAATGGTTTACGTGACTTCAATCTGGGAATTCTATTTTGTGGAAAATATGAAATAATTGGGAATAAATTGGGAAAAGAATGATATTTATTCCAAGAATTCAGAGCTGCAGTCTGTCTGCGAATATGGGGAGGGACAATATTAGACAAAACTGGTAACCAATGAACCGGTGTAGATCTTATGGTGCCAGTAATTATTCTCATGGATGTATTCAATTGTGCATCAATTTTATGTGTATGTGCACTATTAAACCAAACAGAGCAACAATACTCAGCTGCAGAAAAGACTAGGGCTAGAGATGCTGTGCGAAGAGTAGAAGCATCAGCACCCCAAGATGATCCAGCTAATTTCTGAACAATATTATTCCTAGTTTTCAGTTTTAGGCTGAGATCATTCAAATGAGCCTTGTAATTGAGAGATGAATCTAATTTAACTCCTAAGTATTTTGGATAGAAATTATGTTCGATAGGAGAATCATTGAAAGTTACAGCTAATTTCCTATATTTTTCCTGATTATTCAGATGGAAACAAGATACCTCTGTTTTGTTGGGATTTGGACATAATCGCCACTCAATAAAATAATTTTTTAAAATTTCCAAATCAGATGACAGTATGTTTTCCAGAGTATGGAAATCCGAATGTTGGTAAGCAATAGAGCATAAACAAATTTTTGAGATGATGTAGTGGGCAAATCACTTAGATATAAATTGAAAAGTAAAGGAGCTAAAACTGATCCTTGAGGAAGACCGTTTTTCAATGTTTTGAAGTTGCTACTCTTATTGTCAATAAAAACACGGTTTCGGTTTCGAAACAGATAACATATTTTCTAATAATCGTACCATTTTCCCACACTTCAGATGGGTATAGAGTTTGAAAATTAATCCATCTTTCCACACAGTGTCATATGCCGAAGATAAATCGATGAAAGCAGCTCCTGTTTTCAACCTATCATTGAAGCCTGATTCTATGAGAGACTTGTATATTATTTCGATGAGAATCATCGAATGGGAGTTCCTCTTCTCCTATTCATTCTCTTAACATTTAGGTCCTGGTTGCCTGAGTTCTTTAATTTCTTCTACCAAGAATTCTGTTGCAAATATGCCAAAAACTTAGTCATGGATCCTCAAATTGTACTAAAATCCATAGATAGATGAGTGAATTACGCAGAAAAACATTGTATCTATATATCTAGTACAATTTGAGGATCCGTGGCTAAATTTTTGGCATCTATGGCACTGGGTCATGGGTGAATTCCTCGATTATTTTTGCTATTATTTATTTACATGGTCCGTTTTTCAAATGTTCTCAACTTAGTACAAATTCTATAAATATATGATATTTTTGATAATGTAGTTAATTCTCTTTACATTTTTATGTCATAATTAGCCGATATTGCATTTACCTTCTCACGAAATGGTTCTGAAAGAGAAAGAAAGGAAACTGGAAAGATATAACAAAACATTGATCCTTCTTTTATTTCCTAACATTACATTCATATTCAAATATACATAATGTTTATTGTCATTCTATTGTAATCAAGTAGAGGTCAACTTGATCAATTATATTAATTTCAGCATTTTGCTGTTCAATGGTAATATATTCACAAGTTTCATGAAATGCATACATTTTGAAATTTATGACTTCAGTAGTATCTCTCGAAATTAGGATACTCTTGAAGTACCATAAGTAATCTAGTGATTTCAACTGTGAAATTCTCCCAGGAATTCAAAATAAAACTATAAAAAATAAATTAATGAAATATTGAATAAATATAGATACCATTCAAAGAATAGGTATTTTCTAGCACTTTTTGTTGGTGACAGACTTTGCTATTATGGATTGATAAAAAATATATCAAAAGCAGAGTATTTTATTTAAAGCACACGTTTTATTTATGTTATTGTTAACGAATATCGGTTCTTTTTTGATAATATGCAGAAGTTCCCAAACAAAATTGTAGTTTTTAGAAATATTTTTCTAATACTCCAAAGAATAGAAATGAAAAAGTGAATAGATAATTTGATTTTGAAGGTATTTATTAAGGCGTTAAATTCGTCTATCCACGCCTTTCGTAGTTTTAGGCTTTTTTATTTCAGATAGAAAATGAGTTATGCAACCTCAAGCTGTGACAATATAGTGTGACAACAAATAAATATATCATTAAGTTCAAGATCAAAAGAATAAATAAATTAATTGTAGTTTTCAACGCAATACTGAAATGTTGGGTTCTAATTTGAAAAACAAAATTTAGGGTGAATTCTCAACATTAAAGGCACAACATTTAAATCATGTACTATCCTGCTTATTGAATATTAGTGAACGCAAAATATTTTCACATTTCTCTACTTCAATGACATAAATAGATACAGCTTATACTTCAGACAATGAAAAATATAAATTATGAACATTGTCTGTAGACAGATATTAAAAATTGTCTACTTGATCGAAAAGAAAATATTAGAAAAGTGTTATTTACGAAAAACTTATTTCATATCTCACATAACAGGAATTTCTTAGATCTCAAGAATATTTGAGCGCTGCACATATGCTTATTGCAGTTTTCAGATTTCACATAAGTTCAGTTCTCTTAAGAAACGCACGCAAGCAGTCTAACTGTATATGTATTCAGTTTGAATTATTTTTTGAAAAGGCAAAGTTTACCATTTTCAAACCAATGGAAACTGTTTCTAGTCATCTTTCACTTACTCAACTAAATGATTGTACCTCAGTCAGTTCTTCCAATAAATTCTTGGTCGAGATAAAAGAATCATAAATGAAGTTTAATACGATCAAACATGAAATGAGTCAGAACAATTCATTGTCGAATGTCTGATAGCGAAAAAAAAATATAATTTAATATTCATCAGCCTGATTTACGTGTATTTGAAATTTTCACGAAATCTACTTTGGAAGGAATTAGTTCTTCCGCAGTTACCTTGGCCTAAATGAACTCAATCATGAAAGCACAATCGCCTGTGATTTAATCTATAATTATATGCAACTCGGGTAGGCACACTCTAGATCGCTGCTAGATAAGGAATTGGTAATTATCGAATTTTTGCGTTCAATAGAAGTTGCGATAAATTTGAATACCCTGTTTGGTTTAATGAACTTTCTGGAAGGGTGGATAAAAACTGAACAGAATTATGAATCCGAGAAGGTAATGAAGAAATTGAGTACCACCAAATCCGAAACTACGCCTAACATTCAGAGACCGAATAGTGCCAATAAGTGTCCTATATGAGATGATGTTTATAAGCCAATTCTAAGGAATATTTTCCCGGAGAAAGAATGCCAAATAACCATATTGCTTCAGTTTATCTCAACTACACAACTTTTTGCAGAACATTTAGAAGTTTTAACTTTTCTTAAAATGTAAAAACAGATACTTTTATATATGTTAGATCCTTTACAATATCAGGAATCAAAGAATCATAAAATATGTTAAAAAATAAAATGAGTAGTGGTAGGGATTTAATTCCTGTATACATTGTTCAGCATAGTTTAAATTCTGTTAGTGATTTTTTGTGGACAATACATTGTAATTTGGCATACTTCCCGAGCAACGGAAATTGACTACTATAAACTTTTGAATCAGGAGACCGAGATAACTTTGACAATTATGGACCAATGAATCTTTTGAATAGTGTCTCCAAAATTTTTGTGTTAGCGATCTTAGTGTATGTATATGATCATTTTTTTTGAGCTAACACAAAAAGAAAATTCAAGGATAAGTTAAAATTTTTTTTCATCACTCTCTAACCGTTTTTATATCAGCAAGAGAGATTTATTAATTGAAAAAATCTCCATTTGTTGAAAAAAATTTATAAACAAATGAACTATTTCAACATCTTCTGAAAATTTTGTTTTAATATTTCCGAAAGAACCATTAATCATTCATAAAATAAAGTATTCCTCAATAATAATATACAGAGTGCGACAAAAATCAGTTTACACTGTCTGGTATTCACGCATGCGCGTATTCTCGGCCAGTATCGTACCTAGGGCGGAAGGAGGCACCTGAAACGTAGCAAGTTGAGTTGTCCGCGTGCAATAGTGTTGTTGTGTACGTTTACAGTGCGCTCGTTTCCAAGGCTGCGCATGTAGTACACGAAAGAAGAACATGTTTGTTTGCTCACTTCTTACCTAAAACTTGACAGAGATTATGAGACAATTTCTCCTTTTCTCTAACCAAATCAACCTTCAGAACGATGTCTTTCGAAATTATAGATGGCATAAATAGTCCAAAAAATCGTCCACTGAATAAACTTAGTTCGAAAACTATACCTTTATTGTAACGAGTTATCTACTTCAATAGTTGGTTGGCTATACCCTAACGATTTCAAATATTTCATCGTTTCAGCTTTGCCACCCATTGCGAACTATTGTGAAATGGCAACATGTAGACATTTAAAATTACATATGGAGTTAATTTTCACATTTCGGATTGAATGTGTTGAAGATCACAAATATTTAATTCTTTCTGAAAAAATTTACCTATTAAATGGACATTGCAGAAATAAACAATTGTATTGTAACACAAGGTGATTGTAAACTACCTTGAATTCCCCTAAAACTTTAAATTTACTTCAAGTCGCCATTTTTGAATGGGCTTCCCATATGTTCAGTCGACTAATCTACTAGTACCTGTACTTCATATAGTAGCATTATACGAATGGATCACCTTATTGCAATAAGCTTATGTTGACTATAGAAGCTCAGGAAATATAGCGAGATTTCAAAATGTATGCATCTAGATATGTTAAAGATCTATGTTTGGTCATGACATAAGAGTACAAACGCTGCTTTATAGCAGCATTATGATTGAGGGAACACAATGAGCAAAGCTTTAAACTCAACAAACCTCCAGTTCTCTCCTATTCTGGATAAGCCTAATCTTTCTTGAGTAAAGAAATATCATTTTCTTACTAATGATAAAAGATATATCCTCCATCAGATGAAATAATTATCGATCAAAAATATCTCAATATTTCAGTGTGAAATATTGTCCATGCAATAAACAATTTTATAAAACCAAATCAGTATGAGTTAAGAATACGAAATAATTTTCATATGAGCAAATGAACTATTTACTTGTGTGTTTCAGTTAATTGAATAAAAAAAATCAAAAGAAGAACTGAAAACAAAGGTAGAACAAATCTCAAATGTTTTCCAAGAATCTCTTTGTATACATAAATATTTGGAACTTTAGTAACTCTGAGAATTTGTCGAGTAGGTATACAGTTTTTTCAAATATTTTGTTAGCTTTCATAAATCTCGTTTGGTTCATCAGAAATCTGGAAAAATATAGGTTATAAAAATCTTGAAGGGACAAAATGAACATGAACAAGAATAACAGGAAAAATTATTGTTCACTTACAATAATGTAATATGTGTTCAAGTCATAGGATGTTTTCTGTATTTGATATTCTATTTTATAAGTTATTCATGACCAAGTCTTCATTTGTTTCGACATTGTTGACAAATCTCTTTTCACTTATTGTACGAATGTATAAATAAAATTTTTTTTGAAACCATTAACAATCTTTTATTTTATTGAAATCAGTTCGAGTGAACTTTTTTTATACACAATCTTGAAGATAAATTTTTAGACATTCAGGTTACTAGTCATTTGAAGAATTGGTGTAGGTCTAGAAAAATGGTTTCGAAACATTTTGCGGCAGGTAAAAAAAAATTTAAATTCTGTTAGTAACAAAATAAGATGAAGAAAACAGCATTCAATTTTTCGTAGATAACTGGATAAACATTGATAGCTAAGAAATGCTGAAAAAATCGGTGAGTTTTTTGTAAGGAAGTTCTCTATTCCATTATTTATAAATTTTATTTGCTGTTGGAATGTTATGCGTCAAAGAGACTTCATCATATAATTAATTTTTTTATTAAATAAAATGCAATTTCAAAAATGAAATATAAGTAACTTCTGAACAGTCATGTATTAAAAAAATTAAGACTTACATTGAAAGAAAATCAATATCCTTTTTCAAAAGGTTAGTTGTGGGGTTATTTTTATAAATACACATTATTCTCGAATGCTCATTAAAGTTTTTTATTCCTTAATAAGGATTTTTCATAACTAGTGCAGAAATTCAAAATATCATAATTCGTTACTTGTTTCCATATCACTGCTGTTATTTAAAAAGAGCCATGAAATTTTCTTGAAATTTTATTATGAAATCGTTTCGAACTAATGAAATAACAAAAATATTTTTAGAAATATTTTGTTGGTATTACGCTGTTCAGAGGAGATCACAAATGAAAAAAAAGATCTTTTGCTATTTTTCAAAATTTTTAATCTTGTTCATGAAAATATATGAAATAAATAATTCAGTAATTATTTTGCTTTCTGCAATCATAATTTACCATTTGAAACACTCGAACAAAAAAAATTATTAATTATTTTATTGTTTATTATCAGTTTCATAAATTATTTTAAGCAAATTCTGAGCAATGTTTCATTTTTTCCGATCAGAAAAAAATAATCAAAATATTTTTATGTTGAATAAATATATAATGAATCAATGAAAATAAAAAAAAATTTAATTCAGTGATAATCTTGGTTTCGGCAATCTTAATTTATAATTTGACATACTCAAGCGGGAAAAAAATATTTCACTATTCTGAATATATCTACAGGGTGTAACTAAATGAGTGTAAAATATTTAAGGAGGTGATTCCTCATCGAAAAAAAGATAGGATCTTTCATATAAAGAAACTTCATTGGGACATCCCTTGTTAAGATACAACCTCTCAAAGGTAGTACATAAAAATTGTATAACAATTTTTTTCACAAGCACCAAAATAGTTACAATATTGAGATTAACCTAACGTTTCCTACTAGCAATGAGACACTTATCCAGTTATTTATTTGGTTTACCCCATGGATGTAAGGGTGGGAAACGCAACCCCTAAAGTTTATTTCCAATGTAACTTTATTTCCGATAGCCTGTTTTATTTTAAACAAAAAATGTCTCCTGAGTTTTTTGCCCAAAATAAACCAGTTCGCAGCAAAAAATTATTTTACAAACAACTACAGAGATGGGTACATCGTCATAAATGCGAACTGGATTTATTATTATTCTGTAGTTAGTAAACCAAATAAATAACTGGATAAGTGTCTTTTTGCTAGTAGGGAACGTTAGGTTAATTTCAATATTGTAACTTTTTTGGTGCTTGTGAAAAAAATTGTTATTCAAATTTTATGTGTTCCCTTTGAGGGGCTGTATCTTAACAAGGGATGCTCCAATTTCTTTATATGAAAGATCCTATCTTTTTTTCGATGAGGAATCACCTCCTTAAATATTTTACACTTATTTAGTTGCACCCTGTAGATATATTCAGAAGAGTGAAATATTTTTTTTCCGCTTGAGTATTTCAAATTATAAATTATGATTGCCGAAACCAAGATTATTACTGAATTAATTTTTTTTTATTGTCATTGATTTATTTTAAATTTATTCAACATAAAAATATTTTACACTTATTTAGTTACACCCTGTATAGTTACTTATTTTTTGATTCAGGAAAAATTATAATTTTTCTCAGAATTTGTTTAGAAAGAATTGTTACTCCAATGGACAAAAATTTAAAACTTGTAAAAAAAAATTACTTTTTGACTTAACTATTTTAAAACTGAAAATTATGATAGTTGAGAGCAAAATTATCTCTCAACTCATCGCTTGAGCAATTGGAATATAAATAACTATTTTAATCAATTACTGATGAAAAGTTAAGAAAAAGTTATTGAATTTATCCATTCAGAGCAATTAGATACCGAAAAAATATGAAAATATTGTATTTAGTTATTTGTTTCACAGAAGTTTGAGATAAAATTACATAATCTATGTTATCAGCAGCTATTATTCAAGTATTAATGGAAACAAATGTTCATCAACCTTCTTAAGATTTTTAATTTGAAGATTATTTTTATGAAAAAGAACTGCAGCATTTCAGGAAGTGTTATCCTGGAAAGGGTTTCTGGAAGTTTCAAATTTATAAACCAGTAAGAATTATCTTTCATCCCGTTGTTTCTGTTCGTTAACAATCGAATATATTTCATGAAAAATGATGATGACTTTAATTCAATGAATGTCAATTCTTTCAAGTGTTGATAAGATATTGAATTTTTTTTTTATTTAAATATTTTTCCATCGGATGGATTCCTTTAAGGAAAGGCACACTTACTTGTAACAGTCGCTTGAAGATTTATATTCAAAATTATAATAAAGATAGAGCTCCGAGCACTTAAACATTGCTCTCCGAAATTTCCTTCCCTTCATGAGTTATATTCAGAATTGCTGAAATATAAAAATTTATTGGAGTATCAATGAAAAATTGAAATTTTCTTCAATAACAACTCTCATTTTTTGCCAAGCCAATCCGACGAAAACAATTTTTTAGAGTTTATCTAAAATGTAATGACCTATCGCTTGTAGCTTTTGAACCTTTATTTCAATTTCTCACGATTTTCGAACTATACAGGGTGTAACTAAATAAGTGTAAAATATTTAAGGAGATGATTCCTCATCGAAAAAAAGATAGGATCATTCATATAAAGAAACTTCATTGGAGCATCCCTTGTTAAGATACAGCCCCTCAAAGGCAGTACATAAAATTTGTACAACAATTTTTTTCACAAGCACCAAAAAAGTTACAATATTGAAATTAACCTAACGTTTCCTACTTGCAAAAAGACACTTATCAAGCAATTTATTTGGTTTACCCCATGGTTGTAAGGGTGGGAAACGCAGGTACTAACTACAGAATAATAATAAATCCAGTTCGCATTTATGACGATGTACCTATCTCTGTAGTTGTTCGTAAAATAATTTTTGCTGCGAACTATTTTATTTTGGGCAAAAAAACTCATGAGACTTTTTTGTTTAGAATGAAACAGGCTATCGAAAATAAAATTTTGAATGGTAAACAAATAATAAGACAAAAAGTTATATTGGATATAAACTCTAGGGGTTGCGTTTCCTACCCTTACAACCATGGGGTAAACCAAATAAATAACTGAATAAGTGTCTTTTTACTAGTAGGAAACGTTAGGTTAGTTTCAATATTGTAACTTTTTTGGGGCTTGTGAAAAAAATTGTTATACAAATTTTATGTACTCCCTTTAGGGGCTGTATCTTAACAAGGGATGCTCCAATGAAGTTTCTTTATATGAAAGATCTTATCTTTTTTCGATGAGGAATCACCTCCTTAAATATTTTACACTTATTTAGTTACACCCTGTATATGATGAACTTTCTTGTACTTAACCTTGAACAAAATGAACTAAGTGGGATTTGCGCATGAATATTTCTAGAAAGATGAACTTTTTTCTGAGTGTAATTGTTCATTCTGTGTGAGGAATCACCACCTTAAATGTTTTACACTTATTTAGTTACACCCTGTATAGAACCTGATGACTAACTACTAATCATTCTCTTATTGTCAGTTTGAATATCTCCGATAAGTTACATTTCAAAAGATTAATAATTCATTTGAACCTATTAAAGTGATGCAAGACATAACTGTAATATTAAGAAATTTTTCATTATTTAAATATGTTTTAAGACATGTAAATGATAATCTGCTTTATTTGTCGATAATTATTTCATATGATGGAAAGCTATTTGTAAGAAAGCATTTAATCCGTTTCAGCTCTACTAATACCATCAGTCTTCTTCGCTAACTAATGACAAAAAGAGAATACGCCATCTCGCTAATCCATTGTTCTTCAGCAAAAACAACGGTAGGCCTTAAGTGAAAAATTTCTGATCAAATTATCCGACTATCTCATTCAAGTGATATGGAAGTCCCCTCTCAAAATTCTAGTAAACGTTTTTTTGAACTGTTGGTTAGCGAGAGCATAACAAAATGGATTCAATGGACTATTAGCATAACATAAAAAGTAGGAAAACATATAAATATGTTCGTTTATACATGGTGGTGTCGTACAAAATCCTTCCACTAAGGCAAAAACATGGAAAGGTGTCCAACATACAACAAACGCTCCCAGGATAAAAGAAATCGTCCGTAGAGCCTTTCGGGCCCTATTTTCAGACTTAGATTTTTGACGAATGAAACCTTTGAATGGCTCAACTGGCGCTTTCTTGAATTTTTTACCAATCTTCTTGATAAGAGTTTTCTTCTTCGGCGTCTCTGTAGTTCCTATTGCGAAAGATATTTCTGTTTCAACTTGAACTTTTTTTGTTGTAGTCTCAACAATTTTATGTTCTATATTACCTGCTTGATTTTCTACATGCGTGCTACATTCTGATGGAGATACCCTAGAATCCAGTGTATCATCCGTTTTTGAAATCTCGTTTGTGAACTCTTGGATATCCACTTGATTGGTGTTTGAGGTTATGGACTTAGCCGCAGTTTGTGTGGATCTCAGCAGAGCGCTCTGTAGCAAATTTGTATTAGTTATATTCGAAGGAGCATGCGTTGAATTTTCGGTTATCGTGCAGGATGACTGAGAGCTATCACACACTGGGGAAGGTAAGGCTAAAGAACTTTCGTCCATAAAACGCAAATCAGCTCCATCTAACCCTATTAAAATATCGTAGGTGGCTTTAGGGTCAACGTACAAACTACTTGGTCTTTTTGTAGGGATTTTAACAGTCTGTTTCACTACTGAGGTAACTGGTGTTGGGGATGTGACTTTGGAAATGATATGGTTCAAGCCAGGGTCTGATTGGTTAAGAACGTCACCACATTCACCTACCGTGGAGATTTCCGAAGAATTTGAATTCTTCTCGAAAATTTGAGGAAGCGAAAAGGGAAACGAGCAATGCCTTTGGGATTGCCCTTTATTTCCAATCGTTTCAATATTGAAATTATTCGTTGCGGTTATTACTTTCAATGGAACGCTTGAATGCAACACTAATCCGACTAACGATGATCTTTTACGCATTAGTTCAGCCTGTTTCTGTTTTTCTTCTTTAATTTTACAGGTCGATTCTTCGTCTGAATCAAAACCAGGACTGCTGGATTTTTCTGATTTTTCGATTGGGCCTGGAGTAAATGAAACATTCAACACTTTCTGATTATTGCTAGTGACGGTGCTGCTCGTAGTTGTTGGCGTTGTGCTACAGTTCTTAGCATTACTTTTCGTGTCGATGACGTCTAATTGATTACAAGCAGGCTTTTCAGTGTTGTCATCTATGGTTTTCATTGTATTATTTTGGAATTTATCTTGAGTTAACAGTGTACTCTGTGTTTTCGAAAGTCCAATTCCTGCAGCCCGTCCTGCCATTCCCGACATGGCACCTGCACTCAGAGCTACCATCGATTGCATTTTACGCTGTTTCATTTCACTTTTCTTCTGCATATCATATGCGGTCTTATAAATGCCGCCGTATAAAACGAAGAGAACAATGAGAGTAGTCCAATAATACCCGATAATGAGAGCGGTGTTGAAAATGGGATCTTTCAAAAACTGCACGGTACATTCTCCAGGCAATAAGTCTCTATATCCTATGAAATGTTCCCAACCGAATATACTGGAAAAAAAAAGTAGAGCTGGAATAATCCAAGTTATTGTTACCATATAAATGACACGGTTCTTTGTTCTCCAGCTTCTATAACGTGCTGCGATTTTTACAGAACAATATCTATCTATAGTTATGAGTAAAACAGTATACTGGGAGACCAGACATACTGTATAATCTACGGAGAGCCACAAATCGCATAAGAGTGGTCCAAGGTCCCAGTATCCCATCAGAACGTATACGGTGAAGAAAGGCATTGACACAGTACCTGAAAAAAAATATGGAGTTACCACCTAGACAAAGAAATGAATTTTTTTCATCCGACAAAAAGTTTATAATGCGGAACTTATTTATAAAGAAAGCTGAGATATTAAAACTGAAATCAGAATCAGAAGAAGAGGATAGAAATAATTAAGAAATACATATTTTTGAGCAATTCCTGCTGAAGAAGCTTTATACAGAGTGCTCGGCACATGGACCGTCAAATTTTTTTGGGGCGTTGGTAGGGTCATTTGCTACCTTTTCAGTCTTGGAACTTGGGTCCTTAGTATTACGGTTACGGAGGTATGATTTTTTTATTAGGTTTTTCTAAATTATCCAAAATGAACCCTTCGAAGCCCCATAACTTTTTTTGCGTGTGCTTTTACATGCATTTTTTTATTGTATTAAGTCTACATGAGTGTGTGTTTAAAAAAAAACGTATTTATTGTTACAGATAACACCACAAAATTAACACACAATTAATTTTTTTATTAAAAAAAAAATTATGAAAGTATGAAAACATCTCCACTCCTATTGAAATTTAAAAAAGTTACAGCTATTACAAACTTAGTTTTATTTTAAAATGTTCTTTGGTTTATAACGTTGCTAACTAAATGCTATTTACGTAAGTCAATAAAAAAAATAATACTGAAAATAAGGTTTTAGTCAGAAGAGTGGAGAAAGTCGCACCTAAATAAAAGTACGGATTTCGACACAGCACAGCGAGCAAGGAAATTTTACCTGCCCGTTTTAGACGCGTGTGAATTATTATTACTATTTCTGTCCTTAGGTTGGATTGGGTTAGTCGCCGCTCACTTGACCCTATCGTCATTCGAGATTTAACTGTCTCTGCTGTTGGAAGTGTCTGTGCCGGGTTGTTCAGTTTTTTAGATTTGTATTTTTTTGTTTTTGTACCTTTTATCGACTTTTTGCTACTGTTGTTTTAATTTTGGTTGTTGATTTGTCTAATTTCACCAACGCTGAGTATGCTGATATGGTGATGGCATATGGCAAGACCGACGGTGTTGCTTGTGCAGCTCAAAGGATTTATCAAGCCAAATTTCCTGATCGAAGATTACCCCACCATGAAACATTCTCGTCGACTTATCGACGATTAAGAGAGACTGGAAACTTAAATTTTCAAGAGCCTCGGGTTAATGTGAGGCAACACCATGCAGCAGTTGACGATCAAATACTTCAAGCCTTTGAAGAAGATCCAACTACAAGCATTCGTGTCGTTACTCTTTGAGTTTCCATTCTCTCTTAATTGTCGATAAGTCGTCGAGAATGTTTCGTGGTGGGATAATCTTCAATCAGGAAATTTGGCTTGATAAATCCTTTGAGCTGCACTTACCTTCGCCATATGCCATCACCATATCAGCATACTCAGCGTTGGTGAAATTAGACATATCAACAACCAAAATTAAAACAACAGTAGCAAAAAGTCGATAAAAGTAACAAAAACAGAAAATACAAATTCAAAAACTGAACAACGCGGCACTTACACTTCCAACAGCAGAGACAGTTAAATCTCGAATGACGGTAGGGTCAAGTCAGCGGCGACAAACCCAATCCAACCTAAGGACAGAAATAGTAATAATAATTCACACGCGTCTAAAACGGGCAGGTAAAATTTCCTTGCTCGCTGTGTTGTGTCGAAATCCGTTCTTTATTTAGTTGCGACTTTATTCACTCTTCTGACTAAAACCTTATTTGCAATATTATTTTTTTATTGACTTACGTAAATAGCATATGGTTAGCAACGTTATAAACCAAAGAACATTTTAAAATAAAACTAAGTTTGTAATAGCTGTAACTTTTTTTAATTTCAATAGGAGTGAGATGTTTTCATACTTTCATAATATTTTTTTTTAATAAAAGGTCCACGCGTTAATTTTGTGGTGTTATCTGTAACAATAAATACGTTTTTTTTAACACACACTCATGTATATGTGTATGCCATCACCATATCAGCATACTCAGCGTTGGTGAAATTAGACATATCAACAACCAGAATTAAAACAACAGTAGCAAAAAGTCGATAAAAGTAACAAAAACAGAAAAATACAAATTAAAAAACTGAACAACGCGGCACATACACTTCCAACAGCAGAGACAGTTAAATCTCGAATGACGGTAGGGTCAAGTCAGCGGCGACAAACCCAATCCAACCTAAGGACAGAAATAGTAATAATAATTCACACGCGTCTAAAACGGGCAGGTAAAATTTCCTTGCTCGCTGTGTTGTGTCGAAATCCGTTCTTTTGTTTAGGTGCGACTTTATTCACTCTTCTGACTAAAACCTTATTTGCAATATTATTTTTTTTTATTGACTTACGTAAATAGCATATGGTTAGCAACGTTATAAACCAAAGAACATTTTAAAATAAAACTAAGTTTGTAATAGCTGTAACTTTTTTTAATTTCAATAGGAGTGGAGATGTTTTCATACTTTCATAATATTTTTTTAATAAAAGGTCCACGCGTTAATTTTGTGGTGTTATCTGTAACAATAAATACGTTTTTTTAACACACACTCATGTGTATGTGTATGCCATCACCATATCAGCATACTCAGCGTTGGTGAAATTAGACATATCAACAACCAGAATTAAAACAACAGTAGCAAAAAGTCGATAAAAGTAACAAAAACAGAAAAATACAAATTAAAAAAACTGAACAACGCGGCACATACACTTCCAACAGCAGAGACAGTTAAATCTCGAATGACGGTAGGGTCAAGTCAGCGGCGACAAACCCAATCCAACCTAAGGACAGAAATAGTAATAATAATTCACACGCGTCTAAAACGGGCAGGTAAAATTTCCTTGCTCGCTGTGTTGTGTCGAAATCCGTTCTTTTATTTAGGTGCGACTTTCTTCACTCTTCTGACTAAAACCTTATTTGCAATATTATTTTTTTTTATTGACTTACGTAAATAGCATATGGTTAGCAACGTTATAAACCAAAGAACATTTTAAAATAAAACTAAGTTTGTAATAGCTGTAACTTTATTTGAATTTCAATAGGAGTGGAGATGTTTTCATACTTTCATAATATTTTTTTAATAAAAGGCCCACGTGTTAATTTTGTGGTGTTATCTGTAACAATAAATACGTTTTTTTAACACACACTCATGTAGACTTAATACAATAAAAAATGCATGTAAAAGCACACGTAAAAAATTATGGGGCTTCGAAGGGTACATTTTGGGTAATTTAGAAAAACCTAATAAAAAATCATACC
The DNA here is from genome assembly GCA_030674115.1 of Micraspis discolor. Lineage (NCBI taxonomy): Eukaryota > Metazoa > Arthropoda > Insecta > Coleoptera > Coccinellidae > Micraspis > Micraspis discolor. Next base: position 1,586,990 of record JARTUT010000878.1, on the reverse strand, counting down.
TCCGTAACCGTAATGCTTAGGACCCAGGTTCCAAGACTGAAAAAGGTAGCAAATGACCCTACCAATGCCCCAAAAAATTTGACGGTCCATGTGCCGAACACCCTGTATACTGGTATAGCCTTCTTGACCAAGTCTGCCTATTCCAGTCTTCGGTTTTGAATCTTGTAAAACAGCCGTGGTACCCTGAGGAGGGCGAATCTTAACCCATAGTCAAAGCAGTTCAGACGTGAATTTTCTTCGAGAGCAAAATTTCGAGGCAAACTTGTATTATTGTCAAAATGACCAATTCTAACAGGAAAAGAATATCTTTGGTTAATGATTTAAGAAATATTCACCTTCTTTTCATTATTTCAGATGAAATCATCCTGATCTACGGCAGTTATTCTGAAGTCCCCTCCCCCGACTTTCTGTATATTAACCTATTTTGTCCTAGCAGTGCGCTGAATCACCACATGATTTTTTTAATTGAATACGGCAGAAATGTTTGTATATCGATTCCGGTGTTTTATGAAAATTACTTTTGAAAAATTATATACCAAACAAAATTTTGATTTGTCTTTCAAAACAAAAGTTTTATGATAACTCAAAGGTCAAGAAAAACTCCGCATAATTTTGTTTTTTTCGTTGAATTGAATCAGAGGTAATGAAGTATTTTAACCCATTTCGACGTTTAAAGACGACAATATTCAATCCATGGCAACAAGGGTAAGTTGACGTTTATCCACTGAGTGAATTAACATTTTCTTAATTCACTAGTGGAATAAAATGTTCACCACTCACTTTCTGGAAATTATTCTTTCCACACACAATGCACGTAAAACTCATTTTAAAGTATGTTTCTTAAAATTTATCAAAAATTTTACATTAACAGTCATTTCTATCATTAAAGTAAAAATTACAATTATTAAGATTTTGAAAATGGAACTGGAAACCTGCACCTCCTCCAAAGGAAACACGCGCAGTCGTTATAGCACATGTGTTTGAGGACTTCTCAGGTCCTGCTGGAATATCCATTTCTGCATCAGGAACTCCGGTTTTTGTGACCCCACCAAGTATTTGTTCAGAAATATTTATTTTGTTTTGTAGTGAATCTTCAATATATACTTCTGCAACAGAACTTGAGCGCCATCACTTGAAGAAATTAACCCACTCGCCCTACGGGCTCGTAAGTTACTTTCTTCTCATGAATAAACATTCATTTAACTCACTTGTTATATAAATAACTATTATTTTTAGAAGGTGTCACTTTTTGTAAGGCTGTAATATGTTAATTACACAGTAGAGAGAATACTTTCGAAATGTGTAATATATCACAGTTTATTTTTTATAGGTGATTCAAAAAGCTGTGAGGAGTTAATGAGAAATAAAAAAAGAGTGTTTGCATCTATACATCACAATGGATGAAATATGGATTCACCACTTCACTCCGAAATTGAAGCGGCAATATGCTGAGTAGAGTACTGACGGAGAAAACCGTCTAAAGCATCCAAAGACTGAACATTGGCTAGAAAGTTAATGGCTTCTGTATTTTGGCATGTGCATGGAATTTTATCCGTTGACTTCTCGACAAATAGAAAACTATAGTATAAGAGTATAATATCGGTTTGTTGGATCTTTTGTAGGCCTCATTTGGAGATGAAAAAGATTCTAGATCGCCAAGACAATGTATGTATCACGAGTTAATAAATCACCTACAAAAATGGTCTAAGTAATTGAGTTTCGACTTGCTACCGTATCCACCGTATTACCCAGATCTGGTTCCAGCGAGTACTGACTCTTCGCAGTACTCCGAAATATGTTCGGTGCAAAACGATTTGGCTCACATGAGAAAGTAATTGCCAAAACTGAATCATATTTTGAAGATCTCTGTTCTACACCGGTTGTAACGAAAAGCAAAAATATTTTGTATCCTTTTCTAAGCCCGGAACTTACAGCTATCTGTTAGATCAGTAAATTTGCGCGTTCTCAAAAGCCTATTCCAAGCGAAACATCTGTCATCATTTTTGTCATTCTAGCCGTCAATTTCATAGAGCAAGATGCAATGAATGACTGCTAATAGGACCAAAACGATTACCAACAATGACAGGTCTTTTGCTTGGACTTGATTGATGTTGGTACAAGGTCATGTTAGGAATGCATCACCTAGAGATCAAGCTCGCATCAGCTCTTAACCTAAAATCAGGGTTTATCTACATTTTTACAAAATCGGACTAAACATACACTCTGACAAAAAATGATCCGGAAATTGTCATTTGAATTGCTCGCATTGATTATTTTTAAGTATTTGAAGTTCCTGCTTGTTGGAAGAACTGTCTATAATCACTTGGATAAACACGGACCCGGTCTTTCAATTAGTTTGATTACGACAGATGATGAAACCAGTCGAAGTCAGTGTTAGTCTGCAAATTTTACAATGGAACAAATAACAGACAAAGAGTCTTAAATTTTGTATGTTGAACGAAAATTCGTGAGCTTATGCGTTACTCTCAACATCTCTCAGAAACCGCCCGTTTGATTCTTGGGAACCAATTGATCATGCACTGCGTCACCTCTCGGCTCGTTCCATTAATGCTGAGTTTTCATCATAAACAATATGGTGCAGATAATTTTTAGTCAAAGAGTAGATGCCATCTGAATTATTTCTGAGTAGCCATTATCAAGAAAATATTAATCTTCAATATAAAAGAAGTTTTGTTTAGGCACCCTATACAATGGTATATTTTATGAATACTCACCAATAAGCATATCCGTTGCTGCAAGAGATGCTATGAAATAATTACTAGGCTGCCTTATATTTCGGTCGCAAATAAAAGCCAAAAGAACAAGAATATTTCCACCAACTGTGAGGATGATGCATATGGCAATTCCAATGGCTATAAGTACCGCTTGCCATAAGGGAAATGGTGGAAGTACTGGAGTCAACGTGTCAATATCTACAGGCTCTGTTGAATTACTTTGAAATGAGGTATTTGAACTCGTAGTTTCTGAAGCAAGACGCAAAGGATCTTCATCCCATATTCTCACCGTTGACGAATTTAGTGTTTCCAGGCAATCCACGAATGAGAGAACGTTTCTGTATACAACTCTGCACAGTTTCTCTTTCCTTTTGTCTTCTTTCCTGTAAAAAATATAATACTAAAGTTCTTTGTAGCTAGCTGACTTTCATAATTAATTATAAATGTTTATTTCTTTCAAAATTTTTTTCTCTATAATATCAGTCAAAATTTTTTCGTGATTTTCAAGAAATGTTTCGTTTCACACTTTATCCTCAATTACAAAGCTCATTTAGTAGTGGCGGCTCGTGACAATATAGTATGGTGAGGCACATATGAAAAAAAATTTAATAATGTAATATATATATTATTAGAAATTACACAAATTCGTAATCGTTATCATTTAATAATTCCAATATGGAATGAAATAATAATGAATAAAAATCAGCGGCCTTCTATCTCTGAGCCGGGACGTATGCTCCCTGTTCCGTTTCCCTCGGAACTGCCTAATTAAATCCGTCTTTAGGCAAAAACATCTCAAGTGTTTATTTACATTAGCATTCTTTCTAATGGTCCCGGACTAGCGGCGGCTTAGGTAATTTTTCTTCATATTTCTAACATGTAGGGTTTACGTGGCGAACAAAGTTTATATAGTGAACTCTACTTCGTCAGTTGCATAATAAATATATTAAAAAAATTTTCTTCACTAATGCTTGGAATTTTTGATGAATCCTCAAATTATTTATATACATATTACTTTATTTTATTCAGCAAAAAAGCCATTAATTTAATTGTCCCAATATATTATGAGCTTATTTTTCGATATACTGAATTGCTCAAAAATATGAAAGTCATTGTTATGCAGCTGTTCAGCAAGAACCAACGTGGAGGTGTAGAGCATTCCTGCCACGTGTGGGATGGGAATGAAGAAAATCGGATCAGATCAAGTTGGAAATTTTCAAAATAACGAAATAAACTCTAAATAAATAAAATAAACTCTGAAAAAAATTAGTACTGGATAGAAAAATTAAAAAGGCAGTGTAAAATAGGATTTATTCTGAAAGTTATAAATGAAAATTATTCTAAATTGAGTTCTCAATATTAAAATTTTTTGTAAATCAATGGAATTCTACGATTTTTCTGATCAGCGAAATGATCTATAACCTTGTCAATAAAAATATTTTCGTCCTGTGATTTTATGAATCCTTTTTCGATCGAAATTTTAGCCATAATACTCAGCCGCGCCTGTCCAGTTGTATTCCTAATATAATTTTTAATCCTTTTCAACGCAGAGAAACTTCTTTCTGTGGAAGCAGTTGTCAAATTTTCTGAATTTTGAAGATAAAAATTGAAATAGATCATCAGCAGAACGCCCAGAACTAACATCATAAAATCCCATGAAGCGCTCAACAAGTTGGTCATCTATTACATAACGAAAAATGACTGATAACTGGGAATGACAGCTTATGTCAGTTGTTTTATCAACTTGCCAAGAAAAAAACAATGATTGTGAAATTTCGTCCTCGATTTGTTTATTCACAACAAAAGCAACCGAATCAATTAATTCGTTTTGAATGGTTTTAGATGTACCAAAAAATACCGATATACTGTTGGTGTCATTTTCTAAAAAGGTTTTTAAATTCGTGTCAAATTTACTAACAAGAACTACCAATTCTTTGAAATTTCCGCGATTTAGAGACTCATTCGATTCATCGTGCTCCCTGAAAGGTAACTCTTGCATACAGAGGTGCATCGTAATATCTATTAAACTTCTTAGAATTTGTCGATTTTCTTTGATTTTAGCATTGAAATTTTCAATTTCTAGTTGACGCGCATTGTCTATTGCTGTGGCGATATTTTGTTTTTGCTTTCTCATAACGGTAAGCTTGCAATTAGATTAAATATGCTGAGCACTTTTATTGTGTAGCAATAGACCCCGAGATTAATTTTTCAAATCACTAAAACCACCCTTCGACCAAACTCTGTCGGAATTTCCATTAGTTGCTGAGAATAAAAATCACGGCCAACAAAATATTTTTTTCAAAGTAATACTTCCAGTAAGCTAGTCGTACTTGTCATACCACGTATTTTGGAATCCCCGATTTGATTTACCGACCCCACCACTAGACACTAGAGATTTCCTCAAATCTGGAAGAGGTCACTTAACTTCCTTAATCAAATATAATTTATCATCATACGAATGAAAATATTGCTTATTTATTAAAAATTAACAATATCGCAAGTACACTGAACATGTTCTTTAGGAATTTCAAAAGATTTACTATTACTAGGTCCCGCTGAATCCATTTCGCGATCTGGTAGTCACTGTCGATAAAAAAGATTTATATTTCAGACAAAATTCACCTAAAAAGATTATAATCACACGCGATTCACAGCAAACGCGATACCTCTAAATAACGACAAAGTAAACTAACCCTATTTCTCTATTTCCCGCTTCCCGATTAACTTGAATAAAAACCTGAGGCCAGCCTCTAATTCCTCGAGAAGTCGCCTTCAAAGCCGTAGATATGTTCTCACCGCTTCGACGCAGATAACCCGCTCAGATCGGCTAGGATCGCTCAGAGGCCAGCCTCGGATTAATCCTAGAACGGCTTTCCTTTACGTTCTCGTAGGTCATCGAAGTATGACACGCTAATTCAGTCAAAGAAGCCTGTGTTAGGCATGCCTCCAACCGTTTATTCAAAGAGGATTTGATTTGTTATGAATATACAAGGAACGAGAGATTGGGAAAAATATTGAGGAAAAAAGTGATGATGAAAGGGAATGAAGAAATATACGGTTCAGAATTTTTTTGATGAAGCACTGCCTCACCTGCCTCATAGGACAAGCCGCCACTGTCATTTAGATGATCTGCGTCTGAAACTGAAAAATTGTTCTGAAATAATCTGGATCATCTCGGAGTGCTGATGCTTACACTCTACTACTCACAGCATCCTAGCCTTAGTCTTCTCTTCTGCTGAATATTGTTTGTCTGTTTGGTTTAATAGTGTATATACACAAATGCACAATTTAATACTTTCACGAGAATAGTTACTGGAACCATAAGACCTAAAGAGTGATTCATTTAAAGGTACTTTTTTTAATAAATTTTACTATCAGAAACATACCTACCTACGTCTAAATTATTATTCGTATATCGTATGCATCTCAAGGAAATTAAGCTAGAATTTTTTCATAATTGCGGCTGAAAACTATATTAGTTTTTGAATTAATAAAATTTGAATTTCAATTTCGTCAAATTACAAAATTTCCTTTTAAAATTCATCCAATTTTTGACTTTTCTATTTTTCATATTACTTCTAGCTTTCATTGAGGAATCTATATCGCCTTCGCTAGCAGATTAGAAAACCGAACATCATTTTACCCAAACTGTCCGTTTAAAACAAACTCAACATTATATGCTAGGGTTCCATGTAATAAATGCAATACAATAACGAAATGAGACGAGAGTCCAACTCTGGCGAATATCTGCCAGATGTTCGGTTAAGCGTTCAGGTAGTCATTACACCGAGCGCTAAATTTAAAATCTGTTGGTATGGCGCTACTGAAGAAATACGCTGTTTATCAGTATACAAGTTCACTTTCGAGAACGATAAAGTACATAATTTGGACTAGAATTTTCCGCTCTACAACTTTCGTTTGAGACTTTTTTCTATACTTTCAAGAATTTTTCAATGTTCCTGAAAATTTTAACACATGCATTTTTGACCATATGTTTCTCTCATTATAACAATCAACATATCAAAAATGCAGCTCTTTCCGAGAAAAAGTGATTTCAGCCCTTCCTTTAGTGGACTAAATGACTCGAGTAATATTGGCCTCTAATATCTCATTCGTAGCCGACTTGTCCATGTAGACTTTTGACTTCATATAGCCCCAAAGGAAAAATCAAGAGGTGTGATGTCACATGATCTGGCCGGCCAATTCACTGGTCGAAGCGTGAAATGATCTGCTCGCCGAAATGCTGTCACAGTAAAGGCATGGTTTCACGGGCTGTATGGCTAGTGGCACCATCTTATTGAACGACATTTCGTCGAGTCCACGGGTTTCAATTTTGGGCAACAAATAGTCTGTAATCATGGTGAGATCACGGTCACCATTTACAGTAGCTTTCCGGCCGTCCTCTGTTTTGACGGAATGTGGACCGATTAATCCATCGGCCCATAAACCACACCAAACAGTTGTTTTCTCTGGATTTAAAAACAATTATTGTGACTCCTCGGGTTGTTTATCACTCCAGATTCGGACATTTTGTTTGTTCACGAACCCATTAAGACAAAAATGGGACTCATCAGTGAACAAAACTTCTGTCGAAAAGAGTGAATCCTCTGCAAGCTTGTCAAGAGTCGAAGGACTAAAACTTAAACGATTCGGTAGATTGGTCAGCTTTAGTTCTCGTACTAATTGGTCGACTATTATCCAATACGAATATTGAGTTTCAAACTAAGTGATGGTAGAGCTTGATAGAGATGATAAAGCTGAACAATTTGTAGACGCTGTGTCATTCCATTATGAAATTTCAGATACTACTGAACAAAAATAATGTAATATGATATGTCTAGCGATGCTGGATAATGGGTCTTGATAAGCAAAAGACCATATCTAATCGAAATTCCCAGACATTCCAGACTGTAAAAAACCTCTCAAAAATATCACACCAATAATCATAAAACCTAAGATTTAAAACAAAATTTATTGATCCCCTACATGGAAATCTTGATGGATGTACGACGTAATAAAATTTGAGAATTAGGAGAGTTCGACATATGATACATTTACGTGACCCTGCGACTTTAAGAGCTTAGATTAAGTTAACGACGGGAAAGAGGTGGATCTGTAGTAGAAAAATTAAAATTAAATCAGTGGACCAATCAGAGGTTTGTATCGAGAGACTCAGTTGACTAAAGTCAATGAAACTTAGATTTCGAATTAGTGGGGTAAATTTCGAACTATCGAAAAGAAAGGCACCAATTAGGAGAAATTAAGGAATTCCGGATTATGTTCGATAACGCCCACGGACAAAGGAATAGTAGGAAAAATTAGGGAATGGAAAGGCAGTTCAACATGATCCGTAACAATGAAAACACTTAAAAAAAGGAATAGAAGAAATCAGTCTTTTAAATTCTAGAAAAATAGTAGTAATTAGTATTTTGTCAGAGATTGTTTTAATTATTTTTTGGGCTTGCTAAAATTGTCATTTTGTTTTTTTGTGTGCTTCGAATAAATTAGTTTTTGTTATTCAGGAATTTTTTGAGTCCTAATCTTACAGAACTGAAGACTCGTCCTTTCTAGGACGAGCCGAACCCTGAAGATTTCTCCCGTCAGGAGAAACTCTGAAATAAACAATATTTCTTTTTAATTTTCAATTTTTCTTTTGAACACCTCTTCGTCGGTGGAAAGCCGCTCTTCTACTAGGACGTTGGAAAGAGGTGTTCATTACAATAACACTTCAGTTCACACGACGCATGCGTGATCTGCAACTAAATCCCCACCACAAAGAGTACCTCTAAATTGGTTAGCAATTTTGTCTAACATTGTTCCACCCCATATTCGCAGACCGCTCTGAATTCTTGGAACAAATATGATTCCTTTTCCAATTTATTTCCAATTACTTCATACATTCCACTAAATAGAATTCCCATGTTGAATTCACGTTAACCCTTATACTATAATTCGTTCTTCAACATAAACATAAGCTCATTTCTTATTATATAATTACACAAAGTAAGTTGTAACCAAGAATTGTTTAAATTATTGTTAATCGAATATGAATGCCTGATGCCTGAAACATTAAGTTTAAATTTAAACTCAATGCCTGAATACAATAATCGCTGTTTCTTTTCACCTCAAGAGGGGCTTACTTTTATATAGGGGACATGCGTAGGCAAACTTTCAGTTTTATAAAAATAACGAAGCCCTTGAATTATTCCAAATAAAATAAAGTCACAAATTTGATCGAAACCAAATAATTAAGCTTACTACCAAACTAAATTAAACATAAGTAACCATCAATCTGATTCGGAAAATGTCACCGAAATATGAAAAAAATCAGCTGGGTCGACAGCTCCTCCAAAAAAAAATACTCCACTCTTTCGAGGTCACCGAATTATTCATCCAAATCATTATTTTCTTATCCATCAACTTCAAAGGCTATTATATTGATTAACACTACAGTGCATGCATCACGTAAAATAGAATTGTTTACCAATTTTGTTACGAGAAATGCGTTATTGAATTTTTTCCATATCAGTTTATTCAGTTTTCCACCAATGTGGTTTTTGAAAAGCACGAATTACAGCCTTCGATTGGATTTCACCAATGCAATGGCAACAGATCTTTCAGAACCTGCTAATTGTGCATTAGTTTTAATGTATTTTCAATTTGTCAGTATTCGTTTTATTATAGATTAGGTACAAATTTTCTGATGGAATTGATCTTAATGCAAATTTACACATAGCGTAAACATTCATTCTATATATTTCTATCATATCACTTACAAGTCCTTGTATACTTTTTTGTTATTTTGAATGATATGACCAGTGTAGCCATAATTGTTGACTGAAATGCATACAAAATTAAACTATATTTTTATGATAATGTATCAGTATTTTATTCCGTTGTATATTACTATATTATATTCATTGTGAGAAATATGAAAAATATAATTTTTATACCAGAAAACCTGTTTTTTTATTAATATTTATGAGAAGATAATTCAATATTACCTGATAACTGTATTACAAGTTTAGATAAGACCAGAACGAATCTCTGAGAAAAATTTATTAAGGCAAAAATATAAACAAATCTGGGAAGAACTGAAGACTCGTCCTTTCTAGGGACGAGTTGAACTCCTGAAGATTTCTCCTGTCAGGAGAAACTCTGAAATAAACAATATTTCTTTTTAATTTTCAATTTTTCTTTTGAACACCTCTTCGTCGGTGGAAAGCCGCTCTTCTACTAGGACGTTGGAAAGAGGTGTTCATTACAATAACACTTCAGTTCACACGACGCATGCGTGATCTGCAACTAAATCCCCACCACAAGAGTACTCTCTAAATTGGTTAGCAATTTTGTCTAACATTGTTCCACCCCATATTCGCAGACCGCTCTGAATTCTTGGAACAAATATGATTCCTTTTCCAATTTATTTCCAATTACTTCATACATTACACTAAATAGAATTCCCATGTTGAATTCACGTTAACCCTTATACTATAATTCGTTCTTCAACATAAACATAAGCTCATTTCTTATTATATAATTACACAAAGTAAGTTGTAACCAAGAATTGTTTAAATTATTGTTAATCGAATATGAATGCCTGATGCCTGAAACATTAAGTTTAAATTTAAACTCAATGCCTGAATACAATAATCGCTGTTTCTTTTCACCTCAAGAGGGGCTTACTTTTTATATAGGGACATGCGTAGGCAAACTTTCAGTTTTATAAAAATAACGAAGCCCTTGAATTATTCCAAATAAAATAAAGTCACAAATTTGATCGAAACCAAATAATTAAGCTTACTACCAAACTAAATTAAACATAAGTAACCATTAATCTGATACGGAAAATGTCACCGAAATATGAAAAATCAGCTGGGTCGACAGCTCCTCCAAAAAAATACTCCACTCTTTCGAGGTCACCGAATTATTCATCCAAATCATTATTTTCTTATCCATCAACTTCAAAGGCTATTATATTGATTAACACTACAGTGCATGCATCACGTAAAATAGAATTGTTTACCAATTTTGTTACGAGAAATGCGTTATTGAATTTTTCCATATCAGTTTATTCAGTTTTCCACCAATGTGGTTTTGAAAAGCACGAATTACAACCTTCGACCGAACTATTCGAGCTTACATTACATTTTTTTCCACAACACGCAGATTGCTGGTGCTTTCTGTAGGTCGTATCCGATAGCAATATACAGGGTGACTGGTGGGTGAGATATAATGGCTCCATCGGGATAAATGTTACTGGTTTAAATTTTCGTTGTCGTTATTGAATTCAAAATTATGGATTACTTATGAAAACTGCCATATATTGGTGAAGATAGAGTTTGTACTGTTATGTCACAGGCTTGTTATCAGTACTCGTAGTAATACCCTTAGGACATTTCAGAAAATGATGTGGTATTTGTCAATCTTCGAACGAAACATTTTTTATTGACTGAAAATGCAGTTAATTAGAGTACAATTATTCTAATTTAACTTAACGTTTGATTCGTTGCTATCCTCCACTATACAGGGTCTTTCACGAGGAACCTCACCCATATTTATACGGGAAACTACTGAACGTATTTTCATGAAATTCAGCACTTATAAGTATTTCACGATGCTGATGAAATCTAAAATATTTTCAAGGCATAAGCACCTCCGGTTTTTCCGGAAATGACGTCAACTTCCGTTTTTTTCAAATTAGAACACCATTTTTTTATTGCAGAAATAGATTCCTTAGAAAATTTCAAGTTATTTTGATGTAACATTTTTCATTTTGGTTGGAAAATTCTCTCTGAGCGGGAAAATTCGAAAAAAAAATCGAAAATAGAGCTCCGCTGAAACAAGAATAACTTCGAGGTTTTTGGATGGAAAATTTTCATTTTTGGGATTTTTCAAGATGTAAGATTGATGTATCCACTTTGAAAATTGAAATCGCGATTCATGATACAGGGGGTGAAAAAATCGCTTTCAAAGTTAGGGATGACAAAATCGTGAAAAATCAATTTTTTCAAATTAGAACCCCATTTTTTTATGGCAGCTATTGAATCTACGTTAAAAAATAATGTGAGTGTATGCATCACACCCTTGCCCTAAAGTGGATTTTTTCTGAGTTATTCACAAAAAACTGTTTTTCTTGAATTTTCAGCTATTTCTTTTCCCTTCACGCCAAAAAGAGGAAATTTTCAGAAACTGTTATTTGAACCATGCTGTAGATTTTTCACCCCTTCTTGAAACCGACTTCAAGTTACTATTAGGAGAACCATGGCAAACTCTCGCAGTTATAACTAGAGAAGATGCTCAAAGTTTTGAACGTTAATTTCTAGACATTTATTTATACGTCTCAGGAATGCTTCGTGCGTTGCTCTTCTTATTTCATCGGGAGGAAGAGATCTGCAAAAGTGTTTAAAAACCAAATTGAGTTTCAAAACTATGAATCTAAAAATCTAAAACAAAACTTAACGCATTTCTGACTCGTTCTATGCAGTCCTCTTTATCAGTCAGGGGAGTTGAGTAGACAATATTTTTTATCCTACCCCAAGCATAATAGTCTAAAGGAGTTAAATCGGGAGAACGTGGTGGCCAAAGATGTGGACCATTGTTCGCCAACCATCGATCTTCAAATAGCGTGTATAGGATATTTGACACATTGAGTGAATTGTGTGGAGGCCATCTTGTTGATACCATAAGACATTATGGTTCTGTACTAGCGGCTCAATTAGTTGAGTCAATATGTCAGAATATCTATCTCCTAAGGGAGAACATGACTGTTATGCCTATTGAAAGAACCATTCCTTGTGAATTTAGATTCATCTGTCCAAATTATACAGTCCAAAAAGTTTTCATTCTCTTGAAATCGAATCATCATAGCTTCGCAAAATTCTGTTCTCCTGACGAAATCAGTTTCCTTCAAATGCTGTACCCTATTGAATTTATATGGGTGCATTTTATGTTTTTTTAATATTCTCCAAACACTCGATTGAGATAATCCCAAAGCAATCTCGGCATCTTTGAGAGAATTTTGAGGATTCACAGGAAAATATGCAAGAACTGTAATTTTGTTGCTCTCATCTTCTACTACACTTTTATCTCTGTGTATAGTTTTCTTAACGAAAGATCCGACATTTCTCAAGTTTGTCATGGTTCTGTTGATGGTATCTCTCATTGGTCTGGGTCGGTCATAGGAAACCTCTCAATGAACAGTCGAATCGTTCTATCTACAACTTTATTACATTCTCCATGAAGTAGAATGAGATTTAAATAATCTTCATTGGTAAAATTAGGCATAGTGATCGATTCTATAACTTAATACAAATTATCACCAAATTAATAGTAAACACGAAATGCTACTGAATTAAGAGAAATTTGGCAGATGTAATTAATGATATCTATCATTAAAAAAAAAAGAATGTAAAACATGGTAAGTTTTTTGCATATGGTTCAGAAGAATTATTTATTTATCACTGGAGAGAAAACCGATGGCCGATTAGTTGAAATAAAGAGGTTTCCGATACAAATTGAATCTGTAACTTTTTCTCTTGCATATTAGGGCTGTAAAATCTAAAACATGGTTTAAGTAACAGTTCCTGAAAATTTCATCTTTTTTTGGCGTGAAGGAAAAGAAATAGCTGAAAATTGAAGACGAAAAACAGTTTTTTGTGAAAAACTCAGAAAATATCCACTTCAGGGCAAGGGTGTGATGCATACACTCACATTATTTTTTAACGTAGATTCAATATCTGCCATAAAAAAAATGGGGTTCTGATTTGAAAAAATTGATTTTTCACGATTTTGTCATCCCTAACTTTGAAAGCGATTATTTCACCCCCTGTATCATGAATCGCGATTTCAATTCTTAAAGTGGATACATCAATCTTACATCTTGAAAAATCCCAAAAATGAAAATTTTCCATCCAAAAACCTCGAAGTTATTCTTGTTTCAGCGGAGCTCTATTTTCGATTTTTTTTTTCGAATTTTCCCGCTCAGAGAGAATTTTCCAACCAAAAATGAAAAATGTTACATCAAAATAACTTGAAATATTCTAAGGAATCTATTTCTGCAATAAAAAAATGGCGTTGTAATTTGAAAAACGGAATTTGACGTCATTTCCGGAAAAACCGGAGGTGCTCATGCCTTGAAAATATTTTAGATTTCATCAGCATCGTGAAATACTTATAAGTGCTGAATTTCATGAAAATACGTTCAGTAGTTTCCCGTATAAATATGGGTGAGGTTCCTCGTGAAAGACCCTGTAGATCTCTTACTACGCATATTTATGATCTTGTCGTGTTCTTAATCCTGATTCAAATATGGTTTTTATAATTTTGCCATGACCAGTAATTTTCAGCAATTGTTGTTCTTCTACATCACTTTTTGCCAATTGGGTAACAGTAGTTGATCTTTTTGAGTGATTGGTTAGCTTTTTGTGTTTTACAATCCAGACAATTGCCTAAACAGCAAATTCAGTCCATCCATTAATAGTATTTCCTTCAACAGGAACATTATCGTACCATCTTTTCATTCTTTTAGTATTGATTTGGTTTTAAGAATAGTCGTCTCCCTTTGATTACAAAATGGAAATCAACCATTAACTATTTGTACAGCTTTCAGAACCACCTTGGCAGGTTTTTCTGAAAACCGAATTATATTCAATACGATTTGTTGAAGAAAAATCGACTTGAAAAAAGTCCACTAGACAATCAACTGCCTCTCTTCTGCACCACGCTGATTCTACAGCAGCAATATTGTAAAATTTACGCATAAGACCTTCAAAAGTATTTTCATCACATAACAGTTTCATTTTGTTACTCCGGTCAAATTCAACTGCACTTTGGTTTTATGGATCTTCCTGTAGCTTCTTCCTCATTGCACAGCGGGCTGGTTTGAATATCACATTGTTTAATGGGTCAATCATAATTTTATTATCGTTATAGTACTTTTTGTGATAACTTTTCCAGATTGTCATTACTTCTGAATGGCTATAAAAAACCAACAAACCCAGGTCAATACTACGTTTTAATTTCAATTATTTTTTCCATTCGAATGTTTTTTCGTAATATAGGGATTTTTGTTAGTAATGTTGAACAGTACGTTGGACATAATAATTACATAATTTTGTCACAAATCACCCCATATTTCTGAAACCAATATCCGGGTAGCATAATCCCTAATTTTTATTCAGTTCGCGGTTCTCTATCTCCACTGAGTTGTCCCTTACATCAACAGTCACCCTGTATTACGGAAGGTCTCGAAATATAGCTCAAAAATAAAGCAAGGATATCAGTCGATATATAAAATTTCATGAGGCATTCGGGATTATCCAGAATGTTTGCTCGGCGTATGATTCGATTATAGATGCCGGTTCTACAAAGAAGGAATCCATGACATCGTTTTCACAAGCGTATAAATATACTATACATATTTGCCGAACTTCAGAAATTAGAATATAATAAAAGTAAATGAGCTCATATTCACATTCTAATAGATTATATAGACGGCACGAATTGATCCAGAAGAATTCAATGAAACTTCGGACATAAATGATATTTCCTAAATTGGTTTCAGAAACTCTATTCACCTTTTGCTATCACAAGTAATCTGATAGATGACGATAAAATTGAATCTATTGAATACGAAATATCATTGAGTTTGAATCGATCACTACATACGGAACTCAACATATGAATCAGTATTCCTTCACACATTTCCGCAATTATTATTATAATAAAAGCATACAGAATAAAGCCATGTTCCTATATAGTCTTAATATGAAAAAAATTGATACAATGGAGAAAAGTCGAAGAATAAAAAAAATTGTACTCTCTTCCACTTTATTCAGTCACGCTGGGTGACATGGCACTTTGACACATTTTACAACTTATATTAAAAAGATAGTTAAGATTTGTTATTTCACTTTCAGTTTTCTATATTCTGGTCAATTCCTGAGATTATTACATAAACATGATGATTCTCGTTACTCAAACGAAGGCTTTTAGCAGATAAGTCGCTGGTCAATCAGAAACCTGATCATCTATTGTCGCCTCCCCTTTTTACAGTGCCGACAATGAGATCTTAAGACCAGCCCATATGTCATTCAACTACTAAATTCTGGTCATTTCCTGAGATCATTACGAAAACATGATGATTCAGTACTAAAACGAGGGCGTTTAGCAGATAAGTCGCTGGCCAATCAGAAACCTCATCGTCTATTGTCCTCCTTCTCTATACATTGCCGACAACAGTATGTAAAGCCCCTCCCATATGTCAACTACTAACTTGTGATCATTCCCTGAGATTATTATAATAACATGTATGATGATTCAGTACTAAAACAAGGGCATTTAGCTAGTTAAGCCACTCAGAAACCTGCTCCTCTTGTCGCTTCCCTCGTTATATAACGCCGACAATTAGATCTTAAGCCCCGTCTATTTGTCGTTTAACGACCAAATTCTGATCATTTCCTAAGATTATAACAAATCATGAAGATTCAGTACAAAAACAAGGGCATTTAGTATGATAAGACGCTGACCAATCTGAAACCTGAGCGTCTTGTCGCCTCCCCCTTTTTACAGTGCCGATAATTAGATCGTAAGCCCCACCCATCTGTCGTTTAACGACTTAATTCTGGTCATTTCCTGAGATCATTACAAAAACATGATGATTCAGTACTAAACTCATTCTCTATAAGTAGCTGCCAATCAACTGGATCTCTCTTGTCCCTCCTTCCTATACCCATCTGGCGTTTCTGGCTTTAACTAAATTCTGATCATTTCCTGAGATTATAACAAAAACATGATGATTCAGTTCTAAAACAAGCGTATTTAGTATGATAAGACGCTGACCAATTGAAACCTGAGCGTCTTGTCGCCTCCCCCTTTTTACAGTGCCGACAATTAGATCGTAAGCCCCACCCATCTGTCGTTCAACTACTAAATTTTGGTCATTTCCTGAGTCATTACAAAAACATGACGGTTCAGTTCTAAAAGAAGAGTATTTAGCAAGATAAGTCGCTGTCCAATCAGAAACCTCATCGTCTCTTGTCCCTCCTTCTTTATACAGTGCCAACAACATGATCTAAAGCCCCGCCCATCTGGCGTTTAACTTCTAAATTCTGATCATTTCCTGAGATTATAACAAAAACATGATGATTCAATACTAAAACAAGGGCATTTAGTATGTTGAGACGCTGACCAATCAGAAACTTGATCATTTTGTCGCCTTCCCCTTGTTACAGGAAGGAAATTGAAAATAAAAAATTGAAAAGGTCAGATTGCTTTAGCACTCCATAACAAATCTAGGTGAAAAAAATAAAAAAATAAAATTTGGTAACGACATTAAACTATGTATAACAGGATTTTTGAGATTTCGATTTTCGATAACACTCAATTATTCAATAGTTTAGAACAGTCTCTGAATAACTCATTCTAAACATTGCCTTGTTTCATGACTGAAAATATTGCATACCCTCTAAACCAAGAATATTTTCTATTTTCATTCTACATCCGCAATTGTCCCACTAGTAAAACGGAATCTTTCTATTGTTGACATAGAACAGCTGCATCTGCTACTAGGAACATTTTTCGTTATCATGACAGGCATATCTTTTATTGTTACATACAATCTAGGAACGGCTTATTAGAACTTCTTTTCGCCTTCTGCTTCCCGGGAACAAAAAAGATGTAAGCCGTAATGAAATCCACTCGTTTCGGTCTGAAACTTTTCTGAAATGAAGAAGAAAGATGAAAGACGTTTTTCTGGGATGCAATGTTATCCTTCAAAACTGGGTCAGCCGTCCACTGACTCTGAGAATAAAGTTGGATATGACTCGTATGGATTTCGGACTTTGTGTGAACTTGCAGGAAAATCATTGTTTTTAGTCTAGTCAATGTATTTGAAATGATTGATTAGAGATACCAATATTAATATTTTGTGGAAAAGTTCATTCCATTCGGGATTTTGTCTAAATCATTGTGCATTGTATTGGCACACAGGCCCAGATCCACGATGATTCATGATAGCGCCGCCCCTAAGGTTGAATATGAGAATTGAAAGCTTTAAAAATGTATATATATATTATATATTATTTAGAAGTAATCTTATTGGGATTAGAGCACGGAATCAAAAATTAGGACTTCATCTATTTTTTCTATATTAATTAACTACATATGTTTCGGCGTATACTAAGCCTTTTCAAGTTTACGTGCTACAAACATAGTGACAATCACATCTAAAATGTACAATCAGATTATTAGGGTTTCTTAACATTTCCACATTTTATGCTAGCCTACCTGTCCAACAATTCATCTTAAAATCAGAAAATTAAAATCATGTTCATTGTGTTGTGAACGCTGTCAACTAGAATCATTCTTCAAATTATCTCTTTGTATATGCAGGTTTTCAATTTATCACCTGGAATGCCATCTGTGCATATGTGTGAAAATTGTTGAATAGAATATTTTATTTTTACTAGTTCATTTTGGTGATGTTTTCGAATACACTCACAGATGCCACCTCGACGCAATTTTGATACCATTACAGAATGTTATAATAAATTTTGGATAGGTTTTTTCAGGTCTGTTCTATCATTTATTGAGTGTTTTCTCTTTGAATGTATATCATTTCTTGGAATGTCCTTATTTTGCTGTTGGTTTCTTTATGCAGAATTTTAAAGTTGTCAAAGTCAAATCTATGGTCATTCTCTCGTTCGTGCTTTTTAGGGCTGTGGAAATTTTGAATATTTATGGCCGTTGATCCTTTCTTTGATGTATTGTGTTGTTTGGCCTATGTAGATTCCTGGACATTCTTTGCATTTCAGTTGGTAAACACAATTTGATATTTTTCTCTCTCAGAGTTTTGGCTTTTAGCCTCGTGTAGAGTGGTCTCAGATTGTGTGTGGACTTATGTGCAATTTTGATGTCTGTGTCTTTGAAAATATGGTTGATTTTTCGGACAAGTTTTTCACGTATGGAATTGCTATGTATATTTTATCTTTTTTGAGCTTTCATTTTTATCGGAATTGTAAGCTGCATGAATCTGTTTTTGAATATTTTCTCTATTAGTTTTCTGGATAATTATTTTGTTTCAAGATTTCTTTGGCTTTTTATTGTTTCGATGCGATGTTTTGGTGATGTAAGTTTTATTGATCTTATATTGAATTGGTGCTGTTGATTCATAGTTTAGGTATCTTCCTGACCATGTTTCCTTTGTGTGCCATATTGTTTCTATATTTGAGCAGTTTCTGTTCTGTATGAGCGTCATGTCTAAAAAGTTTATTTTATTGTTAGTTTCTATTTCTGTTGTGAATTTAATTTTAGGATGGTAGTTGTTCAGTTCATTTAGCATTGACGTTATATATGTTTCAGGAAGTGCAGCTATGCAGTCGTCCACATATCTTTTGAAAAATACTATTTTGTACTCTTTTTCTTTTTTTTTCATTATAGTCTTTTCAAGGTCTTCCATTACAAGTTGGGCTAGTAGGGCCGATAGAGGCTCCCATGCTGCATCCATCGATTTGACTATAAAAAGAATTTTCAAACTGAAAGTAGGAGTTGGATATGCAGAAATCAATGGCTTTTAGAATTCTACTTTTGGAAGATCTGTGTGGTTTTTATTTCATTCATCGTTCCGAAATTATGTTTATCGCTTTATCCATTGGTGTGTTGGTATATAGACTTACTACATCGAATGACACTAATTTTCGTTATTATTG
Source organism: Micraspis discolor (assembly GCA_030674115.1). Classification (NCBI taxonomy): domain Eukaryota; kingdom Metazoa; phylum Arthropoda; class Insecta; order Coleoptera; family Coccinellidae; genus Micraspis; species Micraspis discolor. The sequence goes on along the minus strand of JARTUT010000878.1, from coordinate 1,567,546 downwards.
AGAGCTTACTGTGTTTATGAATTGTTTGAATGTCAAAGAGTCTTTTATGTGGTATGCATTTTGACCTATAATGGGTGAAATACATTTGGCTAAATATTTTGATAACTTGTAGGTGGGACTTTGAATACAGCTGACAATTGGTCTTAGTGGGATATTGTTTTTGTGTAGTTTAGGTAACCCATAAATTTGAGGAGGTAGAGCATTGTGGATTTTGGAGTTGATTACAGAGTTTTTAGGTAAAAGGTTCTTGGTTTCCCAATTTTTTTATCATTTCATTGTTCTTTTTTGAATTATTTGTGTCTGATCTCTGTTTAACTTTTTGTAGGTTTGTTCGTCGTTCAGATGTTCTAGTATTTTGTTTCTGTATTCATCGTGGTTCATTATGACTGTTTTATTGGATTTATCTGACTTCCAGAATAGTCAGGTTGGGATTATTTTGGAGTAAGGTTGAATATGAGAATTGAAAGCTTTAAAAATGTATATATATATTATATATATAATTTCTTCATTTGTGTAATATATGACTTATTCATAAAAAATAACAAGAAATAAATAATAAAATAAATACTAAAAATGAAAAAATATCACAAGGAAAGATTGAACTCATGAATTATGAATTATGCATAAAAATAACATAAAATAAAAATGAGCAATGAAAATAAATACTATTACTTATAAAAAAAATATTACAAAGAAAGAAATTAGATTTTTTTCTTCACAGCTTCACACGGCGCGCTTTTCTTTCCGTGAACGCATCTATCAGCTCCTCGAAATCGAAATGTTTGTGACCCCATGTTTAAGGAACTTTTTTTTCTTCAACTTACTCAAAGAATCTCACCTTTTCGTTTGTACGTTCAATTTAGGAACACCCTGCATATTCTATTGATATTCAATGAATGACTCCCTGTTATAATTGAAAATTGATTGAAGAAAAAATTTGGAAGGTGTATATCTATGTTTATTTTCTTCTTCTATTCACAAAAAAAGAATGAAAATATTTCAGCTTTTAGCGTGATTAATCGACGTAATGGAAGGAGTAATTGAAGTTTCAGTAATTTAAGAAAAATCTAAATCAAGGTTATAAACCACATTCCAAGTCAACATGAGCTGAGCAATCCTGAAAGGTTTTCAAAAAATCTCCGAAAAGATTTGTGAATACTTACTTTCCAAGAAAATGCGATTAAAAAAAAGCCTCCAGTACCCTGTGCCCTGTCTTACGTTATTATCAATTCAATAATGACAAATTATCTCATAATAATATATGATGCCCTGTCTCTTTTCAACACCCTATATGTTTTACCGTGAAGTCATAATTTTACTTAATTTTACTTCCAGTAATTCAGTGGAACACTCTTATGACATCAATTCATACGAAATACTGCTCGTAAAATTAAAATACTTTAATTTTTAATATGTTATCTTCCTATTCTTCCTTACCTGTTTTACGTCATTGGTAGATTACTGAATGATATGCAGTTAATAATTGATAGATTGAATACTCATTTATTTTAACGATTTTTGGCATAGTGATGGTTTATCATGTTTCCATTTTATAGTTTCGATTATAGCATTAGAAAATTAATTTTTTTAAGATAATACAAAAAAATATCATTTGGTTCATTTTGGCGCCCCCTTAAGCTGGCGCCCGGAGCGCTTGCCCCCCTAGATCCGGGTCTGTTGGCACATTAAAAGTTTCGATAGCTATGAACAGTTAAAAAAGGAGAATCATTGGGGTTTAGATTTCTACTTATAATTATCAAAGTAATGATCTTTTTGGATTTTGGAAAAAATATCCTGAAAGAGGCGAAAATTTACTATAAAATAGTTTGGACCCTCGAAACTGTACCTCCATATCTAATAATTTTAATTCAACGTTGAAAATTGAAAAATTATTTCGTTAATTTAATTTAATCTAATCTTTTTTTTTTTCGAATTCACAAGCATGAGCCTATTATAATTTTTTTTATTGTGAGTTATATGGATTATCCTCAACTCTAATAATAATAATAAATAAAAAACACCGGTAGCACTCCGGGAGTGCCGGCAGAAGTGAAAACTTCAATATTAACCTTGTGCATTTTTGATATTATGGAATGGTTAATGGTTAGAGAATAATTTTGTATGAATTGCTTTCATTATCAGTATAAAAGTGCTATTATTTATGTGGTGGAATACAATATTCATTTATTGCGCTATCGTACACAAAAATGACAATAGGTTTGTTCGGGTGGCAGTTCCCAGTTGTACTGGGGTCACAGAGAACCAGGTTCTGTAACTCTTGGAATCGTCGCAAGTTGTTCTATGACACGAACAGGTGGGAACAGATAATTTCAAAACAATTTCGTGCATAGCTAAGTGAAAGTAAGGTTATGTTGTACATCATGGACATTGAATTCTAAATACCATATAGGTATTCATATAGAGTTCAATGATCATGGATCATATCATGGATAGTGTTAAAAAGATATTGAATAAGTTATTGTGTTATTAATATGGTGGAAATTCTTTAGAAATTACAAATATTAAAATTGAACAATTTTTTTGGCATAAATAAATAAACATATCCATATAAATAACTATAAATATAATTTATATGTTATGAAATATTTAAAGAAATGATTTAATTTAATTATAATTTGAAATTTCAATACTTGTAGTAGTGGTCATCAGTGGAGAAATTATTTTTGTTAGTTCATATCTGGATAAACTGAATTTTTCTGTTATTTCATTGTAATTTTGGTGGAAACTGTGTACAGAAAATTTTATATAATAGAATTAGGTAATTGTATATGGAACTGGTGGCATTTGGGAAATAAATAAAAATATCTTCTAACAATTTTCATAGCTTTGTAATTATTTTTAGATAAGAATTGTTTTAACAAGTCGTTGTGTTCTTGAAAGAGGTCATTCCTCCGTTTCCTTCCTAAATTTTCAATACATTTTGAGTGGTTAAAAATAAAGATACTACAATCACGAAATAACAAAAATAAATATATAGTATATAAATACGAAATATCGTATATATAAATAATATAAAATAATTATCTTACATACTTTGATCAACAATTATGCAATTGTTTTATTCATCTATTGCAAATGATCCTTCCTCTTCTTTGAGATAACAAAAATTTTGAGAAGCTATTATAACGAATTGATTCAATTTATACTCCCACAATGCTATGCGATTAGAACTACTGAAAAACTTTGAATCACCGATGATTTGAATTTACCGCTTCTTCTGCTGTACCTTGTACCATCTCTAGATCATGAACCGTAAGAACAGTAACGAACAGTTCCGAAATCAAGTGTTCCGACCACACGAACGACAAGGAACTCCTGTTCCGTCCCAGACGAACGGATGGGAACCACAAATTACCAAAAATTACAGTTCCGAACTGCCACGCGAACAAACCTAATTTATGTTACATTAACATACACAAACATTCGCACAAGCGCCCTGCACCGCCTAAACGATACAGCACACGCAGGCACGGTAGAAAGAGTGGGGGATATTATTCCCTCTCCTACTCCTCGATCTTACGCTTTTTCGATGACAATCACGTGACCCTGACGCGAGTTTGGATCTTTTTACCCATACAAGAGAGTGCTCAGCGCCGCTAAAGAAGTTTTCACTTCAATAAATGAGAAGGATTAAGATATGAAGTGGAAAAAGGCGAAGGTTGGTAGTTACTTCTTGTTTTTTTTCAGGCAATGGTAACTATCAAACCAAGGCTAGAGAATTTTGATAATCCAGCACAGAGCTATCCTTTGTGGCTTCAACCTTAGTTTTGGCTACCAAGAAGGAAAAAGCATTAGCAACATTCGCCATGAAATAATAGCACGAGTGGATATAATTATAATTTAGAACAATTCCGCAGAGAGATAGAAAAGCAAAAGGGAAAATTGCAAAATAATAATCGAGGCAAGGGAATATTTTTCGATGCCACATAAACTTATTATCATATGATATCCTTTCAATACATAAATTGATGCTCTATTATTGTGTTCGAGGCACATATTTACCGTTCGTAGGCAGCAGTTAGTGCTTGCATGTATTAGCGTTCAAGTTGATGTAATTTGGATCGTTCCAGTCCTTCCAGAACATGATTTTATTACAAATTAGACAGATGATCGATATACTGATTGCAGTTGGGACATAATGTTGTAAATTAGAGAGTCGTTGGAGCATAGAAAGCCACTCGTGTTGCGATCGATGAGAAAGGCTAATCTGAGACTAATTTAATTTTACCAAAGCAAAAGTTTGCTCGGTCATCATTATTTTCCTGTCTTCAATGTATTGAATTCCTATGTGACAATATGGATAGGTGAACATAGGAATCATCAATACAGTTGGACCTTATTACTGGATTGATTTTAACTGTATGTTTTTCATTGATTGATTGATTTACTGTTCAGTGATGTTTTTGCGCATTTCCCCTAGTGGAACGGTAAAGTATCGTTTTGGACAATAAAACTATTGAACAAGTCATATTTGAAGAATACGATGATCCAAAATGTAAAAGTCGGTACACCACGTAATACGTTTTAGGGCACCTCACATAAGTTTTCGTGAAAATATCTAAGTTTTTCTAACAATATCTAAAGATGATTACGTAATACAGCATGATGCATTTATTTTTTTGAACATCTCATTGTAGTATGATTTTCGCCAATAAAAGAGCTACAACTAAGAAAAAAACATTCAAATCGGACAAATGGTTGGTAAGATATTCATGGCTAACGCATAAAATACAAGAGTTGAAAACATGTTGAATATCTCTGAACGATTCCGAGATAAATTGATTTTTAAAAAACCAAAATACTGAAGAGATAATAGGCTACAATGCTTCATTGTTTTTATATGCCTCAACATCCTGGCATTGCCCGCAGAAGACGTTAAAATTTGACAAAAAAACATGACATTATTTAAATTCCCTGTACAATAAGAAGATCTCCATTGTTGGAGTTCTGTTTAATGGAGGAAATTTGACAGTAATAGAGCTACAATTGAAAAAAAAACCATCGAAATCCGACTAAAGATTGGGAAGATATCCATTGATAAAATTTAACGAAATTTTAGGTGGTGCCCTAATTTTATCCATCAGTATATTTAAGACCAATTAAAGTAGCACAAAAGTTGAAATTGTATCTCACCATTGTTGAATAAATTCCGGTCCAATAGAGAAAATCGGAGTGGTCTTATTTGATTCCGCATATGCATAATAGGATTCTGTTGATGAAGTCATGACATTCCATTCCAACGATCCGGAAGAGACCTGCAGAGCTCCAACTGATTCCTGAAAAAGAATTATTATCGAGTTATCGAGTATGCAAATTTAATTAAGAGAAAAAAAAAGTTGCAAAACCCCGACTTTAGGTCAGTAGCTCTTCCTCGCTTGTTCTAGAGTATTTTTTCATACTCTGGAACAATGTAATACTAATACTGTAACATCCTAGGTTTTTTTCAATACAATAAAGTCGTAGTCTCATTCCACCCTCTGCTGATGTGTCACTGGCAGTTACCAAACCGTGGAAATAAATTCCATGGTTAGAATCGGAGAAAGAAGAAGAAGAGCGCAGCCGTCACTGTCAGGTGTCAACGTCAAGCTGAGGTGTAAAGAGACAAAAATGCAAGATGGACGAGGATCATTATCGCTGAGTTGTGAGAGAAGTAAGTGAGACCCAAAAAGTGTTAGTGTGAGTTCGAATACGAAGCCATCTTACGTTGAGTGACTCTAGAATCTATTTTGCAAGTATAATTCAGACTATTTTAAATGCTATTAATTGTTTGCCCATTTTATTAACCTTTGTTGATGAATATCATTGGGAACTTGATTGGTTCAGTGAATTTATTATTTTTCTGTTATGTTTGTAAATTAATACTTTTGTTATGCAATATTTATTAGGTTTCATGGTGTATTAGGTAATGTTTGTGCCCTTGTCATTGATTCTACTTTCTTTGTATGTTTTCTTGTAACCTTTGTAGAAATTGTCTTATTATTATTCATGTGGTTCTCTTGCTACTATTTATGTCTATGTTTCCTTTCTGTTGATTAATTATATGTTTAACTGTTACCAAGTAGTGAGAGCACTTTAGTTCATTTATTTCTATGATCTCGTACTGCTAACTATTTATCTATATGCTCGTATTACATGATATTTCATTTAGGGGGTAGATTGTGAACCATTCTTATATTGTTGTATGAGATTTCTTAGCTATGTGGATCGAAAGCCTTGAAAGGGCGGTTCCAAGGCCTTAAGGCAGGAACCGTTACTAACATGTTCAATAAGGCATGAAGGAATATATTTTTTTATCGACGCGATACTTTCTTTCATTTATTCAGAGCCGCCGCTGGAACTCCATGAACTTACCCGTGTTCCCAATTCCTCAGCTCATATAATATTTATAGTTATGGCTCACATACCCTGGGACCGTGCCAAGACCATGGTCATAGTTTACATGCGATAATACAAATGACAGACGTCATTTGAAGATACAGGTTCAAGCAGGCAGAATCGTATCATTCTGTTTTGGTCGGTCTTATCTGAATGTGGAAAATGAGCGCAGCCCTGAAAACAAAATTTCGTTGGAATATAAACAATGAATTTATGATGAGAACCTCCACAAGTATATTGAATCCTTTCAATTCAGTGGCTAGGTGTACAAATTTGATTTGTTGATATTTCAATCAGACTTATTTCTAAAGATGCAAGACATCCACTTCTACCCGAATATCCCACATATGCTCCATCAGCTTGTCGCATATTCACTTCGGGATTGAATTGCCTCTATGTGAATTGAATTATATTTAGCCTCTAGATCCAAATGTGTTATGCCGCATAACGTCTAATCTGCCTATTCCAATTCTGAAACTAGATTACAGTGGATTTGATCGAAGATAATTCATTTGTGGTAGATTTTGAATCGATTTCCCTAATGCAAGTATTAAGACATTAATTTAGGATATACCACAATTCTGATATTAAAGGAATACTATAGATTTCAATAACTCGAAAGTTTATTGTAGATTTCTTTATACTCATTACCACTACAATGAGTATGAATATAATTAAATTCAATATTGAGATGTTTTAATTAATCTTTGAATTCACCGATATGTGATGTGTGATGCTTATCAAGGGTAATACCACTAGACGTGAAAATTTTTTGAGAACAATCTTGTTTTTTGGGAATTATGCGTTTAAATTTCACGAAACAAAGTTATCCTTAAAATATTTCGGGATCACTTTGTTGAGTGAAATTTGTATAATTTTCAAAAAACGACAGTGTTCTCAAAAAAATTCGAATCTCGTGTGGTATTTGGAAAGATCATTCAACAATATAAATCAAACGAAATAAAAAATACTTTTTTATTCAAAAATAACCAAATAGAAGCATAATAACAAATTATTCATCTTTATTCTCAAAATAATAATTATTGATAGTACAATTATTATACACATTACGAGCATTATTTTCGAATGATGAAGTAGATATTGATGTTGTTTCTTGAAGGACATTTTTTTTATTCCTTATGGCTGTGATTATTTTTTTGTGATGTTGTTGGTCCAGTTGAAGATCTTTATCTTTATCAGCTGATCCTCTCCAATCCCTGCTTTGGCTAATTGGCTGACAGCAGTAGTTCGATGCGAGTGGTTGGTTATCTTCGACTTGGTTGTGTTGATGCCAATGAGTTCTGCCGATTCTTTTGCCCATTTTAGCTATCGTATTGGGACCGACTGGGGAGTTTTTGAACCATGAACCATATTTCCAATTCTTATGTGGAGTAAGGAATAGTCTTTCAGTGGTTATGTTTGCAGGTCTTTTGGATACAAGTCGCTTATATAACCTCACCGGGCAAATATCTTCTTCAATATTGGGAGTCAGCCATTTCGTTTCCGCACATTATTGGGCATCACCTTGTCTTGTTTTAGAAAATATCGGATTGTAGGCAACTCGGCCCATGGGATTACCATCGTATTCAATTTCGAATTGGAAATGCGAAATTAGGCATGATGAACCCTCTCCTCCGCGCCAAGCAAGCTCCAATGCAGCAATAAAATAAAATATTCTGTTCAAACCGTCTGGATTATCTTCTTTACATAAGTTGACCATCTTTTTGTGTTGCTCCAAAGACAGCGCCTTGGCATTAACTTTTCTTTTCTCAGGGACCACTTGCAAAATACGCCTCTTGGCATTTCGTGCATCCCGCGCCGTTTTAAAAGCCACGTCTGTGAATGGATCGAACCTAACGCCCCATTCGGAATAGAATTTTTCCTGCAGCTGTTTGGCAGTATTATTCCACAAGGTTTTTACGACACTTTCCTTGTAGTCTGATCCATCTCTTTTCTTCATATTGAAAGCCCAGTCTAGCATAATATTATTGAGCTCTGACAAACTTGTTTTTCATTTACAAGGTATTCCCGGGCAGCACAGAATTCCTCAAATTGTTTCCAAATGTAGGATCCTGACTTCATTGTATTAAGCGGCACACTTTTCTTCACACTTTCCTCAATTGAAGTAATATTACAATTCCCAAAATGTTTCATTTTTATCTACTTTATGGTAAAAAACGAAAATAAACTGACAGAACTGCCAAATGTGCTGTTGAAGTAATCGCTAACAACTGCTTGTTTATCGAAACCATGACGACCGCTACTTCCACCAACGGCCAAAGCTATCCGGACGTATTAATATTCCTATGCAAATTAGGTATTTGATAAAAACAAAATTCTAAAAGTGAAAATACTGTGAGGTTGAGTGTTTTCAGATACAGTTTGTTTCTATTGGTCCGTTTTCAAAAATTGAGTTCATTGGACGATGTAGTATAGTGTTGAATGATCATTATAAACAAATTTCTAACCAGATAAATAAGTCCCGCTATACCATATCATGTTAAGAGGTTATCCGAGAATATAAAAAGAAAATTTTATAGGAACAATGTAAGAACAGCATTCAAGCCCGCGAATAAAAATCTTACAAAGCAAAATTTCGAAAATCGAAAAACAATGACAAAGAAGTGCATGTAAAAGTGTAAATATCTCAACGGGGAATATTTTGAAAAGCAATAAAGCGATTTTCGATGATTAAATTTTTTTTTGTTCTCTAATCCCGAAATATAAAGGTCAACCTTCGTACCATCGAAAGTAGAAAGTGTAGACCAATGCCGAAGCCATTAAAAGTGGTAAAAAACGTGGAATACACATAGATGATTTAAAAAAATAATATAATTATTGAGTTATAAGAATATCCCTGTAAGTTACTCTGCATGTTTTCTCCCATTTGATTTTATTGGTGGACATGTTTTTGCCATTTCTATTCATTATAATTAAAGATAATGTATTTTCCAAACAAGTGATTTCAGACCGTTCGGTGGGAGATGCATAAAATATTGTCGAAAAATATCCATTCTCTACTCAGGTAATAGTGATTTCCATTATGGATAAATATTCTGAAAATGGGAATCCAAAAACATCAAGAGAATTCATCCTACAAAGTGGATGTTATTCTCTACAAAATGTACGATCGAGTATAATTATTGAAAACATGACGCTGCATGTTATATCGTGTTCAGGCTATTCAGATGGGAATGGTGAAACAGTTTCAGAACATTGAAATAGTCATGAATATTTTTATCGAAAAATATCCGCATTCCTGTTTATCGATTGTATATCTATAATTTCTCTGCTTTATTAAAAATTCATGATGGCTATGAACGGATCTCAACAATTTTTACGTGAATAATTTCATTGTTGGAGTTATTTTTTTTTTATTTTCAACACAATAAAGACATATACTTATAACAGATTCTATAATCAGGGCCGTATCTAGGTACTACTGCGCCTGTGGCAAGATTTTCTTCAGCACCCCCAAATTGGCGTAGATTTTTTTCATCCCTTATATTAATATATATATATATATATGTTTAAATTTTTTTTTCAGTTTTGGATAAACTAAATATATATTTATATATATTATAATATTTTTTCATAATATTATTCAGATATTTTCGTCACAAATTTGAAATAATAATGAAAAAAGTGTAAAATATTTAAGGAGGTGATTCCTCATCGAAAAAAAAATAGAATCTTTCATATAAAGAAACTTCATTGGAGCATCCCTTGTTAAGATACAGCCCCTCAAAGGGAGTACATAAAATTTGTATAATTTTTTCTACAAGCACCAAAAATGTCACAATATTGTGTTTTATTATTAATAAATTAGTTTTGTTTTTTGCCATTTAGTCGTTTAATGCAGGTACTAACTACAGAATAATAATAAATCCAGTTCGCATTTATGACGATGTACCTCTGTAGTTGTACGTAAAATAATTTTTTGCTGTGAACTGGTTTATTTTGGGCAAAAAACTCACGAGACATTTTTTGTTTAGAATGAAACAGGCTATCGGAAATAAATTTTTAAATGGTAAACAAATATTAAGACAAAAAGTTACATTGGAAATAAACTTTAGGGGTTGCGTTTCCCACCCTTACAACCATGGGGTAAACCAAATAAATAACTGGGTAAGTGTCTTTTTGCTAGTAGGAAACGTTAGGTTAATTTCAATATTGCAACTCTCTTGGTGCTTGTGAAAAAATTGTTATACAAATTTTATGTACTACCTTTGAGGGGCTGTATCTTAACAAGGGATGCTCCAATGAAGTTTCTCTATATGAAAGATCTTATCTTTTTTTCGATGAGGAATCACCTCCTTAAATATTTTACACTTATTTAGTTACACCCTGTATAGTAAGGTATCCTATTGATTGAAAATGTTGAAACAATGATTCTTCAAATTTTATCATACAGGCTGGTGTGTATGTCAAATACGTAACTCCAGTGGCGGCTCGTCAGAAACGGTAGGGTTAGCACTGACCAAATTTCAGATGCTCATAAATGCTGAACTATTCGACTGATTTGGTCTAATAACGAACTTCACCGAGATATTTGGATAATTAACCTCTTCTGAAAATACAAAAACTCGGTAGATAGATAGTATACTGACTTTCTCCATCCCGGAATTGTTACTCACAATTAGAAAGAATCGAATAAATTAGAGATTTCAGGGACCCAATAATATAATGAAGTTTTGTGTTAAAAATGTCTCAGTTCTCAGTGTATTCGTTCCACAAATAAAGATAAAGAACCTGAAAAAATAATTTTCTTAAAATAAAAATAGTGTATTGTACAACTCTCTTATTAAGAATCTAAAGTATAATTTTTTCTTATAATAAGTCCTGGTATAAGGTGGGTGTGGCCAATTAGGCCTAGCTGGAATAAAACAATAAAACATGAAAGCACTGTCAGGAGTCGACTTTTACGCTCTTGGTGTACACTCTAGAGTCTTATCCCGTACGCTGGATCTTTTTTATATTATTAGGGTTTTTCTCTATTTTCCTTTCGCAGGACAGATCTTTAATCACTGAAATTCCCCTGTAATTGATGACCTTTTCATTACGAATTATTCTGACTGAAGAAACATGCATCTATAAAAAAAAACTTCGTATATCATATAATCTTTCTTTCTTCTTATATACTTCGAGTATATTATGACATCAGTCGATAATTTTCCTACGTTATTTTTGAAATGAAAAAAGTATTAAATCTCAACATTCTTCAAGTATAGATGATGACTTTCCTTTGAATGAGTTCCATAGCAGACTTCAAACATCAGAAGATCTGAAAAATCGTCACTTGGATCGCAAGACCGATTCGCAGAATCCTCTTTGTAGATTGGCGACAAGTTTTGTGTATTGGATTTGAATATAGAGGGTATTTCTAAGGACGAGAGTGATTGATTATATTTCTAAATTAGCAGAGTATTATGGTGCAGAGATTATTCTATTTCATAAGACGCATACATACTTCGAGTAAGTTTAATACAATTTTATAAATTGTAACATGACAAAGTGCCATTTTAAATTACCAGCATGAGACTCTACTCTTAATTCACAAATAACAATTTTAAAGAATGTCCAATCTCCCTAGTAAAACAGAGCACTAGGGACTTATCTTAAAGCTATCTGAGTCGATAGCTTCCTCCCAGCTCCCAGATACAAAATAAAGTCCCAGAGGGTATGGCCTGCCAGTTGACCAGAAACGGGTTGTATAGTTTCCACACAGATGTTCCAGACAGCGACTCGATGACTCCAATTTTCATTTCAGTTGAAGAATGTGGTCCATGGCAAGGTGGTTATGCTACAAGCTCCAATTATGTACTGCTCGAACCAGGGACTGGACAAATATCGAACAAATCATAGTAAAATTACATTATCTTAACAAATTGAACTGAGAAGAAGTCATGTTGTGGGGATCATTGGAAGCAGTCAATGCAAAAACGTGTTCTCATGTTAAAGTGTCAAAAAGAACTAAAATTTCGGTTCCTGGGAGGAAATAAACTCTTACCAAGAATAGTTATGTATTTCTTGCAAATATCTGAACCACAATTACTACAGAAGATGACCGGCATCTGATCTCGACTGAGAGAAAAAACTACGCTGACCGTTCGAGGTTAGCTTCGCGGAACATAGATAACCGGCATAGAACACATCTATATTCTATTGCAGGAGAACTACTTCAAATTTCAACCATAATTCGGTATGCGTACGGAATAACGTCAGTAGCGTGCAAATCGTTGCAAAATTATAGACTTCGAAGTATTAACATGAGCAGAGTTCACTACAAGATGGATTCTTTCGAAACTGAGTATCTCGGCTTAAGATATTATTTTAAAAGAACTTGGCATCCAGGGCTATTTGAAGCAAACAACCATTTGTTAATTCATCTATAATTCGGTTCAAAATTTGTCCCTTCATCAGAATGCTAAAATTATCAGAGAAAACAATTACATAGGCTAAAAAAAGAGTAATGAAAAAAATATAGCTCAAGAATTGATTGAGGGTTGATGAAAGTAGCTTCCTGATCATGGGATTAATCTAGCCCTAAAATATAGATTGAATAACAAATAGTTGTTTGATTCAAATAACCCTGAATGGCAAGTACCCATCAAAATTCGTTTGAAGATTATCAAAACTCATTTTGGGCTTTTTAAAATTGAAGGTTCCTTGTGAAGATATTTCCAAATAGTTCATAACAAATATCAGATGATATAAGACCTAACAAGTTATTTCAACATATCGTAATGACAGTTGACAACCGGCAACGTCGTCATCCGAAGAATTCCGAAAATATGTCGAAAAGCTAACTGAGTCATTAAGTGAATATAAATAGAGTAGACACTTATAGAGGTGTTTCTTCATTTCACTTATTTTCGTCCCTCAGATTGGACCTTCAGGTATGATTCGAAAAACTACGAATCCACCCCTGTGGACGCTAGATTGAAGCAGAGATAATTATTGAGCCGCAGGCACAACTCGTTAATTTTCAATATTCTCCAGCGAGAAGTGATTTAGGAAACTGACGGTGGTAATGGATTTCTAGCTTTTTTCCAGGAACGTTGAGGTTTAAGGACATATTCATATGAAGGATCGTCGTTTTTTGTGATGCAGGAGTCCATTTATATCACGTACCTATACAGGCTAGATTAAAATAATTCATTGATTTTATGGTTAATTTTTTTACTGAAAGAGTAGATATTCCGTACCTAGATGATTGATTATGGTGACTGTATAGAAATGTGTGAAAAAAACACCAAGCTCTCGTAATCCCCACATGTTTCAATTTTCGAAAATTGAGGGCGAAAATGATATCGAACAATTTGTTTTTACACCTTACTTCATGGTCAAAGTTAAGTATGTCTGGCAGACCATCCTTATACATAGATAGATAAATGCATTTATTTTTAAAGACAACAAGATGAAAACACGTCACGTACAAAACAAAAAATCACCAGAGCAACTTACAAACTACAACAAATATGAAGTACAAAAGTCTCAAATTCAACTATCGAATATGGTTCATATATCATAATCACCAGAAAAATACAGTTTCGGAATTTAACTATACTTGTGATTGTGACAGGCAAATAGTTATGTGATTTAATAGATATGTAAATGGTGCTATGCTCAGTTAAACTGAGCTTATGGAAGTGAAAAAGTATTGACACAATCTTTTAGTTCTGTTATTGTCATTTTTATACTTTTCAAAATAATGGATGTTCTTGTGGAAAAATAAAGATGTACGATAAATGAAAAATCCCGGAAGTATAAGCAAACTGTTAGCTTCTGAAGGTACCTCTGCAGAATCTCTATACTTCATCCGGAATATGACCATTAGGGCAACTTTCTGAGTAATAAAAACGTGATAAAAAAATGAAAGTTGGCATAATTGACTATCTTCAACGTGTTGAATGATTTTTTGGGCTATTACCATCATCTATTGTGGATGTAATGATTTCCGACGTTTCGATAGACATCTTCTATCTTTATCAAGGAGAAAAGTAAGAAACCTTTTGAAAATTATCAATTTTCAAAATCATTCAACACGAGCTCCATCATCAACAATATCTCGTCATCAACTAGAAATTCGGTATGGGCCCGAATTATTTCAAGAAGTTAGAAGTTATGAAAGAACCAGCATAAAATTGGCAAAGGAATGCAACCATCTGATATTCATCCATCTTCCAAGAGATCTAAACCTTATTCCTAAAGGTCTCAGAGTGAAACTTCCTGTCAAAAGTTATAGAGCAGATAGGATTTCAAAACGGACAAGTCAAGCCCTTATGAGAGAAAGACTGAATCAACATCGATTCAACAAAGCCAAATTACTTACAACATGCGAGAACCTTAGATGTAGCATTCAATCAAAAACTGATGCTGAAGATTATGAAAATATTCTGGGAGCTATTAAACATAGCTATGAAAGAATATATGAACAACAAAAACAAGTCCAAAAAAGGAAAATGGAGAAACTTATGAAGGAGTCAAGAAAATATGAACCCTTAGATCATTCAAAAACCGTGATCAATTTATCTAATAAGAACTTAAGTGAAGATCAGATATCTCTCCTCAACAAGGGTCTCAAGTTCTCTATAGCCCCTAAGACGATACCAAATATTGAAATCATGTTGGCGGCAGAAGAAACTGCACAAAAATTCGAGAACCTGAAAAAGCCGAAGAGTACAGATGGAAAATCAGAACCTTGTTAGACAGGAATAACAAAACACCTCTACCCAATATAAATAAAGCTGAACAGAGGGCATTAAAAGATCTTAACTCGGATAGTTCCATACAGATACTTCCAACAGACAAAGGAAACGCCACTGTAATTCTAGATGTTGGCTCTTATAATCAAAAAATCAATGAATTATTAGAAGCAGGAAAATACAAAAAACTAAAAAAGGACCCTACCACCACAGTTGAAAACAAGATTTACAAAATCCTTTATAAATATCGAAATGAATTTCCAGATCAATTCATTAGATCAAGACTTACACCTCACTTCAGTAAAATATCGACTTTTTGAAAATTGATAATTTTCAAAAGGTTTCTTACTTTTCTCCTTGATAAAGATAGAAGATGTTTATCGAAACGTCGGAAATCATTACATCCACAATAGATGATGGTAATAGCCCAAACAATCATTCAACACGAGCTCCATCATCAACAATATCTCGTTATCTTCAACGTGTTCTCATCAATCTAATTTCTAAAGACCTTCAAAGTATAGATGACCGAATTAAGCTTGGAGACCAAGGCTTCGCAGTGTAAACCCCAGGTCTGATTCCGATTGATTGAAACCACAATATAGGGACCAAGCAGTAGTCGCACTCCGTCGATTTTGAACTGAAATCGCTTACACGACTGCGAATGTAAAAATTGATTAGAAAAGGTTATTTGCGTTATCTGAAAACTTAAATATTTTGATTTAAGCACAGTGATATTTAGTGCGTATGGACCATTGTTTAGTCTATATTCATATAAAAATTATGACTCCGCTCATAATGTAACCGTAAATGTAATCACATTTCCTCACTAACAGAACGAATTCAATAAAAGATATATTGTTTTATTGTGGTTTTAATATCACTTTGAAAGAAACAGTAATTAGTGATTAAATTTACTCAATAGTGTACTCAGAAACAGCAGAACCGGTGCCTCTGAAACTTTTTGAAATGTGTTAAAAATCATAGGTACCTTAGGATTGTAAATGAAATGACTCATTAAAATTTTTCTAAACGAGGATTAAGTTAAAAAGTAGGTATTATATGGAAAAATAAGTAGTTGGTGGTTGAAAGCATCGAATGTGTTTAATATCAAATCCTCAATACTTATAATTTCACTGAAACATTTATCTTCGAGTCCATGAAAAATAACTTTATTTTTATATTGAATTGTTTCGAACAAATTTTTTCAATGAATTCTCTAATGATTTGGTTTGAACTGATACTATTTATTACTATACACAATTTATGAAAAGAGGAATTAGATTATAGAATTCTTAACTATCGGCAAACCCCCTCAACACGAAATGTTGCAAAAATCATTGATTTCTGTAATAGGCTCCATATAAATGTTCTTGCTTCAAATTTCTTTTGAACTTAAGAATCCTGTTTAATGCGATCAGTTAAATGTAGTAAATTTTCCAGATTAAATCAACATCAGAGCATATAATTTGTTACTTGTTAGTGGATTCCTCCCAGTTTGTTTTTATTTTTTGCCTTAATAAATTTTTCTCAAGATTCGTTCAGTCTAATCTAAACTTGTAGTACAGTTATCGGGTAATATTGAATTATCTTCTCATAAATACAATAAAAAAACTGGTTTTCTGATATAAAATTATATTTTTCATATTTCTATAATGAATATAATATAATAATATAATAGTATACAACGGAATAAAATATAAATATATATATATAAATATACAGTATCATAAAAATATAGTTTAATTCTGCATGCATTTCAGTCAACAATTATGTATACATCAATACATTCAAAATAACAAGTATACAAGGACTTTGTAAGTGATATGATAGAAATATATAGAATGAATGGTTACGCTATGTGGTAAATTTGCATTAAGATCAATTCCATCAGAAAATTTGTACCTAATATATAAATAAAACGAATACCGACAAACTGAAAATACATTAAAACTAATGCACAATTAGCAGGTTTTTGGTCAAGAGATATATCATAAAAAAAATGAGTTTTGATAGACATCTCAAGTTTTTCTTAAACTTTAGGTCCCAAAAAATAGATAGTAAGTGCAAATTGTTTATGAGCGATGGAGTACCTGTAGCCATGGGGATTTGTTCTTTGGAGTTGGAATATCATGAAATCAGCCATGTTTGAGCTGAAATTATTCCTGCAAAATCTAATGAAACTTTCATACTCAATTTCTACAGTTTCTTTCTGCTTCATTGAAATATTTCTCCTCTTCAAATTCTTCACCATAAACTTGGTGATGTTTGAGTCACTTCAGTTTTTCTCACTATGAGTAAAGATAATCTTTCATTAGACTCGTTACCATTCGTAAGTGGTTAGGCTACCGAATCTCCATGTTGAATGAAGCACTACTCAAATAACAGAACTTTTAACAAACCTCCTGAAATTCCATTGGTTCCTGATATCTCAACTAATTGAATGAAGCACTACTCAAATAACGGAGCTTTTAATAAACAACATTTTCTACAATACTATATGTATCACTCACCTGTCAGTGTCTAATGGTATTGAGAAAAAAGAAAGTTTTGGGTTATTGAGACCATTGTTTTTGCAGTTTGTTACGCTACAATTGTTAACAATTTTGGAATTAATTTGAAAATAACACATAATTGAAACAGAATACTTACTTGAATGAAAATAAATTATTGAATAAATGAGCTTTGCTGGTTTATGGTAGATTTTGACTCAAAGAAATTCCACTGAATTTATAAGTTAGGTTGCATCATTTTCTTCAACTTCTTCTTTGAATTTTAAATAGATCTTAGAAAAATTATATTCTTCCATATATTGAACGAATTAATTATACAAAGGAATTATTTAAGATGCCTAAAATAATAATAATGACATTATTCCAGACATCTTAGAATTATTGATGAAAACAATGAACATTTTAGGTTATGCGCAGGGAGGAATGCGCGAGTCAGACTTGGTGTAAGAAAATCCACGAAGTGCGACTACTGCTTGGTCCCTATACTGTGTTGAAACTCCCAGACGATTACTGTTGGACCTAACTTAAATGATCTTGGTTTTTTCAGGATTCAGTGTTAGTTGGTTAGCTGCACACCAATTTTCCACTTTGCACATTATCAGTTGCGCAAAACAAATTTTGATTGGATATCATCATGTTTGTGTCATCAGCATACAGGTTAGAATCTGAATTATTCTGTGAACGAATCTCAAAATCCATGTTTCTCAATACTGGAGAAAGTTCATCAATATACACAACGAATAGCTTGAGCCTTGAAAAACTTCTTCTAGAATGGCTATATCGCTATATGCTCGTCACTACGAGCTGGATGTTGTCTATTTGGTCGAGTATAATCAAATAACGAATATTGAGTCACAAACTTAGCTGTGGTAGAGCGAATTGTGCGTTTGGTAGTTCGATCCAAATATCTTCCAGGTTACAACTTGATCCGATGGATATTCTAAGATGTTTCGAAAGAACTAGAGAGGCATGTTCTTATTTACGAAATAAAGCTGAGTGTTCGTTCATTTATACAGAAATTTTCTATCTGCTGACTGTTAATTTGTTCGTTTCCACCAGCAAAAAATTGATAATTTCATTAGCCGAAACCAAATACCGAGAAAATGTCGGAAATTATCGTTTTTGCCTCTGTCCACGGAAAGTGGAAATCTTTGTTTCAATTACTGAGCTCGTGTTCTTCATGAAAAACGGAGGTCGATAATTTTGCTCATTGGAAACCAATGACGGAAATTAGTGGTTGCAGAGGGAAATTGCCAATCTCGTCGGTAAGGATTACGGTTTTCACCTCTTGAAGCGCCTACGGACGTTACGATTAGGTAGGGAAAAGCACAGCCGCCATATATTGGGGTTCGAATGATGGTAATCGTGAGAAATGCCTAGTTGTCTGCAACATGCATCCCCATGTGACATGTGGAGTTATTTTCTGGGAAACATCGAAATACACTTCTTACAATTCTTGCGAAATAAAAAAGGTCTCTTGTCGAAACCATCTGGCGAATCTTTTATCAGCAGACGGATAAAAACAGCGAGTCTCATTCAAAATTGTCCACCCTCAATAACTCAAGATTCAATTACAATTCTTTCAAATCTACAATATATACCCTTAAAACTTTCTCATTTTATTTTATAAATAACTTGCACAGCCATACGCTCAACCTCAACATGGCTATGGCACGCCAATTCTCAACGATAAATTAAAATTACTGTGAATGTAAAAAAAATTGGATGCCAACATAGTAGTTAGTTGACGGTTTCTAATATGTAGGATAGTCTAAACTGCGCATACGCCTATTCGAATGACGCGTTGGGAAACTCTATACGCCACTTTCAAAATTAGGAAGGAATGTCATTTATATAGAAAAGCACAGGTGTCAATTATGCTCGACTGATAAAAAAAATTACAAAATACAAGTGACACATCATGAGATTATTGTCCGAAATAAATATATTACTTGTCAAGTTCACCTAAACAATCCGCGCCAAATTTCAAAAAGCAGTGATCCATACCTTCAAAGTTTGCGCATGCGCGGTAATGATTGTCCTACATATTCATTCTCAATTTTCAGTGCATATGAAATGACATTCACAATATATATCTAATATATGTTAGGCCCGAAGACCGAAAACGCTCAGTGGCCGGAAAAAACGGCCACATCGCGTTCTGGCTGTCTTCGAACGCACAGAACGCGTTTTGGTTGTTTTTAAACGCTCGCAACGCGTTCTGGTAATTGTTAAACAGCCGGAACGCGTTTGTCTAACGGCAATTGGTTCAAATGTAAGACCCTGTAGTTTTTTACATTTTTAGAATAATAAAAATAAGTTGTTTCCGAACATGTTTGGTACTTATGGTCTAGCATTTCTTTATGAGCACTGAGCACATACAAAACTATTGTATATTTGTCGACCCTGTACCTATTGGAATCAACATGTGATACATTTTTGGAATCAGCTCAGCTAGAGTAATCCGGAAATGGAGACAAAATAGTTCAATTTAAAAAAAATGACGGTGATGCCATTACTCGAAAATAATTCACGCTGTATATTAGATTATTATTTTAAAATAAGGTAAATTAAAATAAAAATCGATGTGTTTCAGGATTATTTCTTAAAATGATCTGATTAGCTAAAAATGAATTTGTTCCATACTTTACGGATACAATTTAAATGTACTATGTAATTCGAAATTTCATTCAAACAGTTATTGTAAAAATAAGTAACGTACCTATGTAAAGTACACGAAAGTTTGGAAAAACCCGTCGTTTGTATTTAATTGTAGTTTTCAATAATTGAATTGTTTCTAATAAAGTAATTAAAAGAGTTATAAATTCAAGTTTGTTTTGTTCTCCACAATAAGTTGGATTTGTAGAAAATAAATTGAAATTCATTTGTTCAATAAAGAACTTTTCGCTTTTTAATTCATGCATTTATATATTATATGTTCGAAAATATAAATTTATTAGTGTAACTTTCTTCCTAGAACTGAAAAACAATTATAAGAAATTTAATATTGTTGAAATGATTCGGCAAGAAAAACCGTACCCATCTTTGGTATCCAATTGTAGTTGTCAATAATTAAATTGTATTTCAATTTTCAACTTTGTTTTATGAGGGACAATATAAATTTTATCCTACGCAGGTAGAAAGCGGTAAATAATACAAGTCGAACATTAAGAACGCGTTGTGAGCGTTGAACAATTGACAAAACGCGTTCCGGCTGTTTAACAATTACCAGAGCGCGTTGCGAGCGTTTAAAAACAGCCAAAACGCGTTCTGTGCGTTCGAAGACAGCCAGAACGCGATGTGGCCGTTTTTTCCGGCCACTGAGCGTTTTCGGTCTTCGGGCTTAACATATATACAGGGTTGGAATAAAGTTTGGCACCTAATTAATACCTTTAAAACGAAATGGGCGATATTTTTAAAATTTGGCAGCTGAGTGTAATGGACCACAATGCATCTGATGAACATATTTTCATTAATGAGGTACTTTTATTTGAATGAGACACCCTGTATATTTCTGCAGATTCTGAAAGAGCACCTTGTTTCTGTCCATATCGGGTTCCATGTAAAAATTCTCTGTGAAAAAAGAAATTCTGTCTTTTTGTACATTGAGAAAAAATTCATTCAAATAAATAAATCGTTATTATTTGTATGAATATTGAGAAATAAAACGAAATACTTTGTAGTAGATAACTCTTTCTGCTTTTCATGACGTATTTTTTATGAAAATCTATAAAAATAAGAAATACAGGGCTTTTACTAGTAGAAAAAATTTATTAAAAATAATTTTAAAAAAAAATCATTTTAAATGTTCGTAGTGCTTGCCATTCACTTCATGACAATATGCCAGTCTGTTAACAAATTCTTGAGTAAGTTTTCTTAAGACTTCTCCATATATTAATGCACATTCAAGAATCCGTTGTCTCAATTCCTGACGTGATTTTAGATAAGCCCAAAGAAAAAAGTCCATTGGGTTGAGATCTGTAGAACCAGCAGGCCACTTTATGCGTCCTCTACGTCCACTACATCGATTTGGAAAAGTAGCACCTAGAAAATTCCGAACCCGTCTATCATAGTGACGAGGTGTTCCATCTTGTTGGAACCAAACGTTCGGTGGTAACTGCCCGTTTTGTTGGAGTGCAGGAATGATTCGATTATTTAGTAAATCTAGATACTTTTCTCCATTTAAGTTCCCGTTTATGAAAAATGGGCCTATTTTGTACAATTCCCATCCAAACATTCAACTTTTCTGGTCGCTGGGTTCGTGCTTCATCAATCCAATGAGGATTCTCAGTTGACCAATATCTTGAGTTATGGCGGTTAACCGTTCCATTCAAACAAAAAGTTGCCTCATCAGAAAACACTACATTCAAAGCAAAACGTTCGTCGTCATTACAGATGTTCATTAGACGTTCGCAAAATTCGAGCCTTCGATCAAAATCATCCCCTGACAATTCTTGGACTAATCGTACCTTGTACGGATAAAAATTTTCCCTTTTTTAATATTTTTCCTACGGAACGTCGACTTATGCCGTAGTTCCGCGCCAGAACTGTGGTAGAAGTTTGAGGTGATCTTCCAGATCTTGGCAAATTCTTGAACATTCCAGATGCATTAAAACGTTGTAAAGTTCTAGTAACTGTTGATCGTGATATTGGATTTTTTCAGGATGCAAATCATTAAAAATATTACACACTTCTTCATGAGTTTTAACACGATCACCATAACTCATCATCCTAATACTATTATAAAGGCGAAAGTTTGTAAGTATGGACTTATGGATGTTTGTTACTCTTCCACGTAAAAACTACTGAATGGATTTGAATGAAACTTTACCACTATATAGCTTATACATCAGAATAACACATAGGCTACAATTTTTGAGGTTTCTAATGTGAGGTCGTAAAAAAAACATCTATCTACATTTTGCACCTAGATGTGTATTATGAGTCAAATTTCACCCGAGTGAAGCCGGGTTTTCATCTAGTCATTAATATTTCAATACGATCTTTTTCACTCAAATTGACCATTTTCAAACGTATTCACGATTTATTTTCACAAACTAAACTTCAAAAAACGTGGAGTCAGTTACCTACTACAAAATATTTCGTTTAATCTATTACTATGGATACGAACAACATCAATTTATTTATCTGAACGACTTTTTCCTCAATTGGACAAAAAAATGTATTTCTTCTTTTTACAGATATAGTACAGTCAATCTGTACATTTGGTGCGGGTATAATTACCCGCTCGATGAAATTTGGTACACTTGTTGAAAATTGATGTAACTAAGCTACCTTTGCGATGGCCTCGCTGAAATGTTAGCGGTTTTTTGAAAAACTCAAAAAAACACAAAAAAAAGTAAAAAAATGTATTTTTCTCGAATTGTATGCATCGTACAGAATATTTTATTGAACAAAAAATGTAGAGGACGTTACGATCTACATTTTTTGTCATTGGTGCAATGCTGCACGACTAAAAGCGCACAAAGTAGGTGGCGCTAAAGTATCAAAAAGAGTGTTATTCATGTTTTTCGCCCTGAAAATGTTGTTTTAATGCAAAAGTTTAAATGTAAAAGTTGTTCCTTACATTATTATCAACAACTTTTATTTCAACATTTTTTTCGTACAACTTACCATTTACAAGTTATAGTAATACATAGCATAGCATAACATAGAAATTACTTTGAGCCAACGACCTGGGGATGGAAGAAAACTCAGCGAGGACTGGAACCAGTAACAACAATGAAACCCCCGGCACCATCTGAAGTAATGGATCTTATCAGTTGTTCATGTCAAACAAACGGTACAGGTTTTTGCGGTTCAAGATGTGGATGAAGTAACGCGCCAGTTATTGAAGTGGAAGAAGACACTTTTCTTGATGACGATGATTTGGATTTTCCTTCCCAAGTAGTACATTTAGTATCAAGGTCATGTTGGGAGAAAATGAGCAATAATAAGGCGCAAAAGAGTGATAGACGGTCGGCCGCTAGTTCCTCTTCAGAAAGCGCCAGAAGTGAATCTCCAGAGCAAGAACCACTGAGAAAAAAACTACGAAGTTCTAACAAAAGATAAATTAGCAATGGGGGAACAACCAGTTAGCATAGATTCAAAACTGTCAAACAATCATTATGAAATGAAAACATGTACATAAAAACGATCACCTAGTATATATAGACCCTCTTCATTGGAAGCATAAAAAAGGTGGACTAAGTAGCCTTTTTCTCATGCGACCACTGAAAGAGTTGAAAAATTGTAAGCGATTTGGATTTGTAAGTATTTTTGCAATATTTTGTATGCTTTTTCTATACACCTGTTAATAAATACAAATACAAAACTGAATTAAACGTTTACTTGAAAATTAAAACTCAAATAATGACATTAATTGAATTGATGTTTGTTTCCCTTATCCAAATTTTCAAAACCTCTTCAAAAATCTGTTTAATTGATGACATTTTTTTAAAAATGAAAAACAAAACTGAAAAACATTAAAAATTGTATTTGTTAATAACATTGAGAGTTCAACAAAATAATTCATAACAGAATGCGATTCAAAAAATCAAATAATGGATAATACTTGTCAAAAACAAATTAAAATTTTATTTATTAAAGTTTAATTGCTAAGAAAAATTAAATTAGTAAAATATTGATTTAAACGTGCACTGTGTACTCATACTGCGTACAACAGTATATTTGGATTTTTCATTCTTCTGCAAGCTGCAGCTTCAAAATGGTAAGTTGTACAAAAATATTGTTTAAATAAAAGTTGTTGATAATAATGTAAGGAACAACTCTTACATTTAAACTTTTGCATTAAAACAACATTTTCAGGGCGAAAAACATGAAAAACACTTTTTTTGATACTTTAGCGCCACCTACTTTTTGCGCTTTTAGTCGTGCAGCATTGCACCAATGACAAAAAATGTAGATCGCAACGTCCTCTACATTGTTTGTTCAATAAAATTTTGTTTACGATGCATACAATTCGAGAAAAATGCATTTTTTTACTTTTTTTGAGTTTTTCAAAAAACCGCTAACATTTCAGCGAGGCCATCGCAAAGGTAGCTTAGTTACACCATTTTCAACAAGTGTACCAAATTTCATCGAGCGGGTAATTATACCGTCAAAACGATTTATTTTTCGACAGATTGACTGAACTAATAATTTTTACATGGAACCTGGTATGGACAGATCCGAAACAAGGTGCTCTTTCAGAATCTGCAGAAATATACATGGTGTCCCATTTAAATAAATTGGTCATTTCCGGTTAAACCGGAAGTATCTCATTAATGAAAATATGCACGTCAAATGCATTGTGGTCCATTACACTCAGCTGCCAAATTTCAAAATTATCGTCCGTTCCGTTTTAAATATATGAACTTGGTGCCAAACTTTATCACAACCCTGTATGTGTCCATTTCAAAATCTTAAATCTTAACCTCTTTGATCGCAGATTATTAGATTTTTTCACAGAATCACGGTCATCTCATGTCAACTGAAAATGATCATAGATCACTTAATTATGCTCTGAACATCCTTTCAGCAACTCGAATTATTTTGACATCTCTGTTAATAATTGTAAATATTAACAACAATTAATTTGTGTTCAAGAATATCGTTATAATCAGATGTTTCTTTCATTTTTCTTATAACAACTAACATGATCAAAGAAAAAAATACTGAAATAATCTGTCTAGAAAAAAATTTAGAAAGCACTGACGTGAGGTCAGATTGCTTTGGCGCTCTTGTTGAGCTACTTGCGAGTAAATATTCAAACCATAACAAATCTATAAGCACTCTGATCAGGCGAACAATAGTCTTTTCCAGTATGGGACAATGTGATGCAAATATGAAGGCCTAATGAATGAACAAACCTATATCTCAAATTAAAAATAATTATTCATAATTTTCCCCAAGTTTTGTTCGAAGCTATAATTCCCTTTTCCTAAAAACTTATGTCAGTGCTTTTCTGAATTTTGACAACGTATATTATTTCAGCCACCGAGATTGAATTCTATCTCTATGATTTCCTGTTATGAAAAATTTTGATTAATATTAGGCCAACTGACATTGATTAATGAGCCTGGCATTTGTCAATCGAATATCGATCTGTGATGGCCATACTTCAAAGAAAATCATCGGGACGTATGTCATTTCTCTTTTCTCTTGAGTAAATTAAAAAAATGATCATATCTTTACATGGAAAAGAGCTACGACAATGAAATTTGAGGATAAGTAAGATATCGATCATCTCACCATATTCACGAATTTTTATTGAAATCCGAAAAATATCTTATGAGATAGTGAGGATTAAAAAATTTTTTTTTGGGAATTTTTCAAAAATTTTCTAGCGCGACGATTTCTACGAAATTTCGCAAGCTGTTTTGTTGCAGTCTCCCTCAACATTATTTCAAGTATCAATTTGATCGGATGGATTTTCTAGTAGTTATTGAGGAAACAAAATTTCAGATGCTCATAACTACTGAACCATCCGACGGATTTGGCCCAATAACGAACTTGACCGAGATATTTGGACAATTAACCTATTCTGAAAATATGAAAACTCTAGCTCATCTCGTTTGGATCCTAGAGAGGATACGGACGGCCGGACAGACTCAACTTTCGCCACGAATTCTTCATCAGGGACTCGAACCCAATCGATTGAGACCATTTTCGGCTTGATATTCCAAAATTACAGATATTCGGGTAAAATGATAGGCACTCTGTTCGGGTGAACAAGAGCGCCAAAAAGAAATGACTATCCGAAAAACCTCATATTTTAGAGTTAAATTCATTACTTTTGCAGCGTGAATCATCTGAAACATGAGTTATTTAATTCTCATTCATATGTGAATCTCTCCATACGCATAGATACAGTACCTAAAATTCCCTCCGAAATGCCAGTTTATCACATGTTAAATTAGATTGTGGACCGAATTCCATTTCTCAGCACAAAACAGCTTCAGCAATAATGGCCCCCCATGTTCATGTCAATTGGGCAATATTCCATTCACTGCGGTACAATCAGATCTCAGTGAAGTAAAGCGATAGGAATGAGCATTTCTGCTTTTCGCATCTTCATTGTATGCGAGGTGGTTATGCCGTCTTTTCATTACGCGAGTAAAAACTTATGCTTGCTTTTGTATCATTGTCGCGCGTTCGTATCGATCGAACATGTTGAAAGAAATAAGTATCCACGAGAAACGAGATAGTCCATAAATTTTACCGATAAAAATTCGTAAGTCTGGTGTTGGAAAATGTTAGGGAAGCAGAATGGTACATTATGAACCCTTATTTAGGAAGGATGAAATATACAGGATAGTCCAAAAGTCTGGAAACGGTGAATTTATTTCGCACACGGATGGAAAATCTGATTCTGATACTGGAGTGTTCAGTACTTTCACCTGTGGAATCGAATGGGTCCATCATATTTTGGGCCCGATGGAGCCTTATACGAGATAAAAGGTGCAACTTTGAAATTTCAAATACAAACCCATCTTTATTATTGCAGATTCGGATTCAGCGAAAAATTTCAGATCCGAATTAGTTGAAAACAAAAATGTTTTCCTTTTTCCTCCATTTTCGGGCCCTATGCAGCGTTTTTTGTTCAAAAATCAGGGGACGTCTGAATCATTGAGACCAGGGGGCACAAATCGATATTCTAAAAACTGAGGTCCTTAGTAATTTTTCTCGGGGAAGCAAATGTGCCAATCCGATTTTGGGCTCGATGGGGCCTTATACGAGATAAGAAGTGCAACTTTGAAATTTCAAATACAAACCCATCTTTATTATTGCAGATTCGGCGGAAAATTTCAGATCCGAATTAGTTGAAAACAAAAATGTTTTCCTTTTTCCTCCATTTTCGGGCCCTATGCAGCGTTTTTCGTTCAAAAATCAGGGGACGTCTGAATCATTGAGACCAGGGGGCACAAATCGATATTCTAAAAACTGAGGTCCTTAGTAATTTTTCTCGGGGAAGCAAATGTGCCAATCCGATTTTGGGCTCGATGGAGCTTTATACGAGATATGAGGCGCAAGTTTTAAATTTCAAATGCAAACCCTTCTTTATTAGATTTGGATGCAGCAGAAAATTTCAGATCTGATTTCGTTGAAAACAAAAATTTTTTCCTCCATTTTCGGGCCCCATGCAGCGTTTTTTGTTCAAAAATCAGGGGACGTCTGAATCATTGAGACCAGGCGACAATCGAATTTCTAATACTGAGATCCTCAGTAATTTTTCTCGGGGAATCGAATGGGCCCAACAACTTTTGGGCCCGATGGGGCCTTATAAGAGATACGAAAAGCAGCTTTGAAATATCAACCTCAAACCCATCTTTATAATTGCAGATTCGGATTCAGCGGAAAATTTCAGGTCCGAATTAGTTAAAAACAAACATTTCTTCGTCCATTTTTGGTCCCTATGCGGCGTTTTTTGTTCAAAATCCGGGGACGTCTGAGACCAGGAGGCACAAATCGAGATTCTAAAAACTGAGGTCCTTAGTAATTTATCTCGGGAAAGCAAATGTGCCCATTCAATTTTGAGCTCGATGGGGCCTTATACGAGATATGAGGCGCAAGTTTGAAATTTCAAATGCACACCCTTCTTTATTATTGCAGCTTTGAATTCAGTGGAAAATTTTAGATAGAAATTAGTTGAAAACAAAAATTTTTTCCTCCATTTTCGGGCCCTATGCACCTTTTTTGGTTAAAAATCCGGGGACGTCTGAATCACTGAGACCAGGGGGCACAAATCGAGATTCTAAAAACTGAGGTTCTTAGTAATTTTTCTCGGGTAAGCAAATGTGCCCATACGATTTTGGACCAGATGGGGCCTTACACGAGATATGAGGCACAAGTTTGAAATTTCAAATGCAAACCCTTTTTTATTATTGCAGATTCGGATTCAGCAGAAAATTTCGAATCCGAATTAGTTAAAAACAAACATTTTTTCGTCCATTTTTGGGCCCTATGCAGCGTTTTTTGTTCAAAAATCAGGGGACGTCTGAGTAATTGTGTCCAGGCGACACAAATCGATTTTCTAATACTGAGATCCTTAGTAATTTTTCTTGGGGAATCTAATGGACCCAACAAATTTTGGTCCCGAAGGGGCCTTATACGAGATATGAGGCGCAACTTTGAAATTTCAAACCCAAACCCATCTTTTTTATTGCAGATTCGCATTCAGTGGCAAATTTCAGATCCGAATTAGTTAAAAACAAAAAATTTTTCGTCCCTTTTTTGGCCCTATTCAGCATTTTTAGTTCAAAAATACGGGAACGTCTAAATCACTGAGACCATGGGGCACAAATCGATATTCTAAAAACTGAGGTCCTCAGTAATTTTTCTCGGGGAAGCAAATATGCCCATCCGATTTTGGACCAGATGGGGCCTTATACGAGATATGAGGCACAAGTTTGAAATTTCAAATGCAAACCCTTCTTTATTATTGCAGATTCGGAATCAGCAGAAAATTTCAGATCCGAATTATTCAAAAACAAAAATATTTTAGTCAATTTTTGGGCCTTATGCTGCGTTTTTCTTAAAAATTCGGGGACATCTTATTGAGACCACGGGGCACAAATCGATATTCTGATACTGAGGTCCTCAGTATATTTTTTTTCGAGGAATCAAATGGGCCCAACAGATTTTGGGCCCAAACGGGCCTTATAAGAGATACGAGGCGCTACTTTGAAATTTTA
Source organism: Micraspis discolor (assembly GCA_030674115.1). Classification (NCBI taxonomy): domain Eukaryota; kingdom Metazoa; phylum Arthropoda; class Insecta; order Coleoptera; family Coccinellidae; genus Micraspis; species Micraspis discolor. The sequence goes on along the minus strand of JARTUT010000878.1, from coordinate 1,538,233 downwards.
AACGCAAACCCATCTTTATTATTGCAGATTCGGATACAGCGGAAAATTTCAGATCCGAATTAGTTAAAAACAAACATTTTTTCGTCCCTTTTTGGGCCCTATTCACCGTTTTTTGTTCAAAAATCCGGGGACGTCTGAATCACTGCGACCAGGGGGCACAAATCGATATTCTAAAAACTGAGGTCCTCAGTAATTTTTCTTGGGGAAACAAATGTGCCCATCCGATTTTGGACCAGATGGGGCCTTATAAGAGATATAAGGCACAAGTTTGAAATTTCAAATGCAAACCCTTCCTTGTTATTGCAGATTTGGATTCAGAGGAAAATTTCAGATCCGAATTATTTAAAAAAAATTTTTTCGTCAATTTTTGGGCCTTATGCTGCGTTTTTCTAAAAATCCGGGGACATCTTATTGAGACCAGGGGGCACAAATCGATATTCTGATACTGAGGTCCTTAGTATATTTTCTCGAGGAATCAAATGGGTCCAATAGATTTTGGGCCCGATAGGGCCTTATAAGAGACAGAGGCCCAAATTTGAAATTTCAAATGCAAACCTATGTTTTTTATTACAGATCCGGACTCAGCTTTTCCATTCTTCATTTTATTGAATAATGTGAAAGTTTCAACTTCTGCATCGCTGATACTAGGATAGAGGTCATTTGAAGTGAAGACATGAAGATGTATGGCAAATGCATTACATTTTTCTTCATCTTAGGCAGGCCATTCTCCATTGGCCATTTTAATCGGAGATTTTTTCAAACTAGGTGTTTTGAATTGCTTCGTAGATTTCAGGATAGTGTGCTCATTTTTGTCATTCATATTCTCCATATAGTTTTGGAATTCACATAGTTTTCTGGTGAGTTGATTCAGTTTTGCCTTGCCAAGCGTATTTCGAGATATTTGCCATTTTCCTCTTTATTTTCTTAAATTTCGTCCGAGATATTCATCATTTTAAACCTTCCACAAAATTTTATCTCATTTGCTAATTCTGTTGGGACGTAATCATGCAAATGGACAGTCGGACAGAATAGATTTTGACCACTGATTCTTCATCAGTGATTCCCAACAAATCTCTTGATAGCAGTTTTACCTAAATAATCGGAAAATAAAGACATTTGTCGAATATATAAACACTCCGTTTGAAGAACAAACGCTCCAGAAGGTGTCAATATGATTTTTTCCTAAAGAAGTCTGGGGTGACTTGCAAGAAATATACCAACGTGAAGTCATAAGTTTATAGTTTCCTGCCTAGATGATTGGGTTGTGTTTCAGATATAGAGGAAAACTAAAATATCAAAATCCGAATATCCTGGCGAAAGGGATCAAATAAACGAAGAATAACCACTACTGAATGAATATTTAGGTCCAGACGAAGATCCCAGAATTTCATGAATTAATCAGCTACGTTGTCGATCATTGAATTCCTCGGATAGGCCAGAAAGGTGTATAATAATCCAATTAGGCAGAAACATGGCGCAAAATTGTTATGAGCGACGAACACTTCATGCGAAAACATGAATGATTTTCAGGAGACTGAACAAGGATGACAGACCACAGAGACGAATCAACCGATATATGAGGTTTGGGTGAATCGTATGAGAATTTCCAATAACGCCGATAGGTTACTCTGACCTAAATCTTGAACAAATCATGAGAACACATTAGTAACAATACAAAATTCGTTTTTTGCGCGATTTGTCGGAACTTATATCGTTCCTTAAATTAACAATACTTGTGTTTTCATCTTTGCACATTTGCGCTGCACTGATGAGGGCCAAAGCCGGAAATAAGAGGTTGCGGTTATAAAAAATTCTCGTTTATTAATGCCTATATAAGTATGTTTGTTAAAGATTGAATTCCATGGACTATTTTCTCTCATCTAATTATCAGATCGGTGAAGGCGATTCTCTACCGGCTTTCAGTCTAGTAGTGATTTATTCATGCTTCAATTTGACCAGGGCCTTGCCCTGAATAACGACAGCGAGAAATGGACGTTTTTCGTGAGGAAACACCAAGGGGAGATATTTAAGTGTGCCCAGATAAAAACAATCGGTTCTCACTTCCGGTAACATCAATATGTTCATTCCTGCACAAAATAACTCTGACTTTTCATTATTTTGTTTTGAATAGGTCTGTAACTATGATGAGATTCGCCGAAAAAAAGAATTTCTCGTTGTAAAGTATAATTGTTCCATTTTTCACCATAATTCATCGTAATATCGCATTCAGTATAGTCAGATGGATCATTTACGAAATTTTGATTGATCGATCGTTTGACAAGGGGTCGGTTCGGCGGAATAAAATGCCGGAGTCTCCTTGAAATGAGGTTAATTCGGGAATTTTACGAATGATAATCGATATTCGGCAATTTTGATAAACAAAGCAGTATCCCTCCTCGGAAGTAACACAGGGAGTTTATTTTGGAAGAATGACAAAGTATATTCATGTAATCGGAAGAAATGTGTCCGCCGAAGACGTTCTCTAAGTAAATCAAACAAGGGCTAATAGATTTGCAAAAATGATTATTGTATTTTTCGAATCACTTTGTTCCAAATCACTGATTAAGAATTCGTGGTCTGAACCGATTCTGTCCGACTGTGAGCACGATTACTTCCGGAAAAAACTGAAATAGCTCAGTCATTTTAGGGGTTTCACCTCGAAATGAAAGATAATAAGCTATAAATTGGTATAAACCTTTGTTTTATCGTTCTAAATGTTGTCTCAAAAGTCTCAAATGATGCCGTGTCCGCGTCTTAAGATATTGAATGTCAAAGGTCATAAAAATTGGTTTTTTGTGAATATCTCGCTTTCTATTGCTTAAATGATATTTTTTTTATGATAAAAGTTGTAGAGTATAAAATTCTCTACAATTTTCGTGTCATGTTTTCTTTGATACGATCAACCGTTTTTGAGGTAGAGCGTGAAGAGTGCCCAGCGCATAGTCATATATGGTCCAATGCAAGGTCAAGCATGAGTTACGGTTATCAGTACGTTATATAAAGTCTATTGTCTATTGAATTATTATAATTATTAAACAATGGCCATTATTTATGTACTAATTATTAATTGTTGTTATTTTATTTAAATCAATAACTTATTTATTTATATTTAACTATTCAACTATAGTATATTATTAATTCTGGAATATATATTTTCAGTTAAAAAGACAATAAGGGGATATATTTTATGCATATCTTTATTTATCATTAAATATGCCATACTATGCATTTGTTGAAATGTCAGTTTAAATATCATAAGAATTTTTATTGGTTTTAATTATAATAAAATTGTGAATAGAAGCTAGTTATCTTCATCTTCTTCGTTGTCTTCTTCAAATTGTACTATTTAATCTGTTAGAAGGTACAAAAAATATTCAGAACTCCATATATGTCTATGTTTTTGCGCGCTTCTTCTAGTTTATTAAACCGGTAGAGAGAGGATCGTTCTATTGTTTTGCCTAAATATAATTTTCGAATATCGAGACGAAAATGTTCGTAATCTATTAAGATAAACTTTCTGATGAAAAATCCGGGGTCAAACTTTTGTCTTCAACTTCTATAATATTTATCTGATCGATTGCGAATCTTTTGAACAAAGTTTGAAAAAAGAAGTTTTACAAATTTTGTGGGAGTCCCCAGCGTGCAATAATACTTTTATGAAACTGGTTGATGATTCGGGCATAGATAATAATGTCCAACAACTTTCGCTCGAAGTATCTTTGAATGAATCATGTATAAGATGATATATTGAAGTGGAATAGTGTTATTGCTGAAATGAAACTAGTTATTTTTAATTCGAGACATTTATTCGTTGATTCTTTTTTATCGTCAATCATTTGGTTTTTTTTTTATCGTACTATTCAAAAGTCAAGGAGAGGCGCGCAAAAACTCACATTTCGACAGTTTTTTCATGAATTTTTACATAAGATCAATAAGATATAACTTTGTTGATGCTCTTACATTAATTGTGGGTCTTGTAACAATATCACACTGATTCACAGTACGATAAAAAACTTTACAGAAAGCGCGCAACAGCTCCTGATCTCAACTCGGTGCTTTTCTATATTTTTCTTCCTATACAGGGTGTAACTAAATAAGTGTAAAATATTTAAGGAGGTGATTCCTCATTGAAAAAAAGATAGGATCTTTCATATAATTGGAGCATCCCTTGATACAGCCCCTCAAAGGGAGTACATAAAATTTGTATAACAATTTTTTTCACAAGCACCAAAAAAGTTACAATATCGAAATTAACCTAACGTTTCCTACAAGTAAAAAAACACTTATCCAGTTATTTATTTGGTTTACCCCATGGTTGTAAGGGTGGGAAACGCAACCCCTAAAGTTTATTTCCAATGTAACTTTTTGTCTTATTATTTGTTTACCATTTAAAAATTGATTTCCGATAGCCTGTTTCATTCTAAACAAAAAATGTCTCGTGAGGTTTTTGCCCAAAATAAACCAGTTCGCAGCAAAAAAATTATTTAGGAACAACTACAGAAATAGGTACATCGTCATAAATGCGAACTGGATTTATAATTATTCTGTAGTTAGTACCTGCATTAAACGACTGAATGGTAAAAAACAAAACATATTTATTAATAACAAAACACTTTTTCTTGGTGCTTATGAAAAAAATTGTTATACAAATTTTATGTACTCCCTTTGAGGGGCTGTATCTTAACAAGGGATGCTCCAATGCAGTTTCTCTATATGAAAGATCCTATCTTTTTTTCGATGAGGAATCACCTCCTTCAATATTTTACATTATTTAGTTACACCCTGTATTAATGTATAATACGCTCGTTGGTATTTTACTAAATTACAAGTTTCTTCAGGCAATATTATACAACAATATCAAAAGAAAAACTAATAAACTGGATAATTGAGTCATACCATTAGGTGTAAGGACCGCTGAGTTTAAATGTAATTTATTCATGCTATTTGATCCAATTATCGCATACTCACCTGTTGATTTCAACAATTCACAAACACCGACGATCGGCTGGTCCTCACTCGAGATTAGAAACTTGCAAGTTCATCATTTTTCCATGTTTCTTTTCACTTCCGTCTTAACCACAGACTCGACTTTCAGCGCCAATAGCTGATCACAGAGGATTACCCGGAAAATGCGGCTATGAAAGCGACCGTTGAATGGAACTGTGCGACACCGAAGCGTCCTATCCAGATTTAACATTTTCAAATATTCACATTGGCGGTTGCGCCTGCGTTAGATTTCTCGATAAAGGCCTAAGAATTGGGGGATGGATGGGTTGTTAATGCAGTACTCAAACTCAATACGATGTTGAAAAGAGCTTGTTTGGAAGATGTAAGGATGCTATTTGAGAATCCATATTTTATATATTTCCGAGGTGTATAATGATGAAAATATGAAATTTTTCAAATAATTTCGATTTTATAAAAAAATCTGTTTGCTTTGAAACAACCGAACATTGGTACCAAGAAGAGATATTGGATATTGCCTAAATAATCATTATAAACAGCTCCTGGAGTGATACCAAAACAGGAAATTAAATTAGCATAAAAAACAGCACTTAAAATCCAAAATCTTGAGAAAACTGAAGAATATTATTGATATAGAATTATGATTTGGTAAATAACCATGATCTATTATTGGAAATTATTCTTTCCACATACAATACACGTAAAACTCATTTTAAAGTATGTTTCTTAAAATTTATCAAAAATTTTACATTAATAGTCATTTCTATTATTAAAGCAAAAATTACAATTATTAAGATTTTGAAAATGGAACTGGAAACCTGCACCTCCTCCAAAGGAAATACGCTCAGTCGTTATAGCACATGTGTTTAAGGACTTCTCAGGCCCTGCTGGAATATCCATTTATGCATCAGGAACTCCGGTTTTTGTGACCCCACCAAGTATTTGTTCAGAAATATTTATTTTGTTTTGTAGTGAATCTTCAATATATCCTTCTGCAACAGAACTTGAGCGCCATCCACCATGTCTTTTCAAAACTGTCAAATCTGCTCCAGAATTTGCGAGTAGGTTTGCAGAAGAACGTCTGAAACTGTGCCCTGTATATTGTTCAGCATCAGAAAGGCCCAAATACTTTGCAATAGTTAAGGGCATTTTCGAAAATGTATTCACACCTACAGGCTGGACGGTACATTTTTCATTTTTATAATTTATAAATAGTCGCTTGTGATCAACTTTGCTTGGCCTCAAGTTCCTATAATTGCGGAATATATCGAGTGAAGCAACCTAATTAGTACCATTGACAACAGTGAACACTTATTAGTTTTCGTATCTGGAATCTGAATAACCAATCCGCTGCCCCGATCTTCCACGTCATCTACGGTCATAGTCACCAGCTCGCCGATTCTACACCCTCCAGCAACACCCATAATAAAAACTACCTTTATTAATATATATTGCTCATCAGGAGCACCATCTAAAAAGTATTCAAACTCCTCCCTTGTGAATACCTTCGACTTCTTTGCTACGAATCCCCTGGAATGTTGCTTCAAAAAGGCGGTGACTTGGTGAAATCTGCCGATGTCTATTTTTTCTTTCAGAGCCAACATTTTCTTAAGTTGCGGGTAGTAGGACCATAAAGACGATGACTTAACTTTCTTGGATTATTCGGAAATACGCCAAAATTATTTTTTCGTTGACACCTTTGGCCTTTTTATTATTTCTCCAGGCACAAAATGCCGTATATTGCTTTTCGTACAATATTTTCGATTTTAATGGAAATACTGCTTCTGCTGCCTCATTTGCTTTTTGTAAAATGCACTCAGGAACTACAACCTCATTGACACCGCTCAACTATTTTTCGAAATAAAAATTCTTTGACGGTTCTATAATTTTCATTAACACTTGCAAACAATTAATTACATAGTGCCCTAGCAACCATCCATCGAAGGGAAATCTCGTTGTGAATTTGAATTATACCTAATATTTCATCTAAAAAGTATTCATTATTTGAAATTTCCTAAAAATGGGATAAAATTTTGTAAACGACACCTGGGTTAAAAATGTTTATTCACTCGAAGAAATTAACCCACTCGCCCTACGGGCTCGTGGGTTAAACTTTCTTCTCATGGATAAACATTCATTTAACTCACTTGTTGTATAATAACTATTATTGAATAAATTTTCCATAGATCACCCAAACCCGACGCGTTCGCCATTTTGTACTTCAAGTACTTCAAATTAATATCTTGAAATGAAAAAATTTTAACTGACTTTTAATATATTTGATTATCTGTGTCATGCACATTCTTAAAGCATTTTTTATGTTTTTAAATTCTTCTAAATGTAGCTAAATATAAGAAAATGTTAGATTGAATAATGCTAATTCTTATACATTCTCCCATACCTAGGGGTTGTTTCAGTAGAAGATTATTATTTCACACGTTTTATAATATTTTCAATTCAGACTCAAATATTATTCAACATATAAGAAAGAAAATAAATTTTTGTTTTACATTGTTATCATGTAGGTTCTAATTTTTCAAAGAATCATTAAACATTAAATCAGTTGAAACTGCGCATTCGCCATTTTGTATTTGCAACTTCTTCAAGTACCATCTCCGCGGCGGATGTCGGCAATCATCATAACTATCTTAACTTTGGAGATAGCTGCTCTAAAGAGATGTTTTGAGCTGCATCCAAACCACTCTCTCAGATTTCTCAGCTATGAGATTCGTCTTCTTCCAACGCCTCTTTTTCCCTGCATTATCAATCGTAGGATATTGAACTTCTCGCCTCGCATTATGTATCCGAGATATTTCAACTTTCTCTCCTTGATGGTAAGCTCAACTTCTTTCCCTTTACCGATTCTTCTTAGCACCTCGATGTCAGTGGCGGCTTGTCCTATGAGGCAGGTGAGGCAGTGCCTCATCAAAAAAATTCTTAACCGTATATTTCTTCATTCCCTTTCATCATCACTTTTTTCCTCAATATTTTTCCCAATCTCACGTTCCTTGTATATTCATAACAAATCAAATCCTCTTTGACTAAACGGTTGGAGGCATGCCTAACCCAGGCTTCTTTGACTGAATTAGCGTGTTATCTACTTCGATGACCTACGAGAACGTAATAGAAAGCCGTTCTAGGATTAATCCGAGGCTGGCCTCTGCGCGATCTTAGCCGATCTGAGATCGTTTCGTTTCTGCGATGTCCAGAGTCCAGAGGGTTATCTGCGTCGAAGCGGTGAGAACATATCTACGGCTTTGAAGGCGGCTTCTCGAGGAATTAGAGGCTGGCCTCAGGTTTTTATTCGAGTTAATCGGGAAGCGGGAAATAGAGAAATAGGGTTAGTTCACTTAGTCGTTATTTAGTGGTATCGCGTTTGCTGTGTATCGCGTATGATTATAATCTTTTTCAGGTGAATTTTTTCTGAAATATAAATCTTTTTTATCGAAAGTGACTAACAGATCGCGAAATGGATTCAGCGGGACCTAGTAATAGTAAATCTTTTGAAATTCCTAAGGAACATATTCGGTGTACTTGTGATATTGTTAATTTTTAATAAATAAGCAACATTTTCGACTAATTCGTATGATGATAAATGATATTTAATTAAGGAAGTTAAGCGACCTGTTCCAAATTTGAGTAAATCTTTAGTGTCTAGTGGTGGGGTCGGTAAATCAAATCGGGGATTCCAAAATACGTGGTATGACAAGTACGACTGGCTTACTATAAGTATTACTTTGAAAAAAATATTTTGTTGGCCGTGCATTTTCTTCTCAGCAACTAATGGAAATTCCGACAGAGTTTGGTCGAAAAGTGGTTTTAGTGATTTGAAAAATTTATCTCGGGGTCTATCGCTACACAATAAAAGTGCTCAGCATATTTCATCTAATCGCAAGCTTACCGTTATGAGAAAGCAAAAACAAAATATCGCCACAGCAATAGACAATGCCGCTCAAATAGAAATTGAAAATTTCAATGCTAGATTCAAAGAAAATCGACAAATTCTAAGAAGTTTAATAGATATTACGATGCACCTCTGTATGCAAGAGTTACCTTTTAGGGGGCACGATGAATCGAATGAGTCTTTAAATCGCGGAAATTTCAAAGAATTGGTAGTTCTTGTTAGTAAATTTGACACGAAATAAAAACCTTTTCAGAAAATGACACCAACAGTAAATCGGTAATTTCTGGTACATCTAAAACCATTCAAAATGAATTAATTGATTCGGTTGCTTTTGTTGTGAATAAACAAATCGAGGACGAAATATATATTACATTATTAATTTTTTTTTCATATGTGCCTCACCATACTATATTGTCACGAGCCGCCACTGCTCGATGTTGGTGATACGATCCATCCACGAAATTCTCAGAATTCTTCGGTAGGTCCACATTTCGAAAGAGTTAAGATGTCTCATTGCATCTGCATTAAGCGTCCATGCTTCCAGCCCATAACAAAGCACACTGTGTACGTAGCATTTTGTCAATCGCAGTTTGAGATGCAATGTCAGACTTTTTTTTTATAAAGTTGCAGCGAGCTTTTTCGATTCTGGATTTTATTTCTGCGGTATAGTCATTGCTTTCTGTAATAAGTGTTCCTAAGTAAGTGTATCTTTTCGCTCTTTCGACCTGTTGACCGCCAACCAGCAGTACTTCATTTTCTTGCAGATTTTCATAAACTTGGTCTTTTTGATATTAAGAGAAAGTCCATACTTCCCGCTGCATCTTGATATCTTGTTCATAACTCTTTCTAAATCCTTCAGACAGTACGTTATTAATACGGTATCGTCAGCATATCTGATGTTGTTGATTAAGCACTCCATTCACCTTTATAGCAGTGGTCTCATTTTCCAAGGCTTCTAGTATAATTTGCTCAGAGTACGCATTAACTAACAAGGGCGATAGAATGCAACCTTGCCTGACTCTCTCTCTTTATTTCCATTTCTTCAGATCTTTCCTGTACATTTTGTACTGTGGCCCGTTGGTTTGTAATACAGATTTGAAATTAATCTTACATCTTGTTTGTCCAGGTTTTCATTCTTAAGAAGGTCTATAAGTTGGTCGTGTTTTACCTTATCGAAAGCTTTATTAGTCTATAAAGTAGATATAGAGGTCAGGATTAACATCCAGGTATCTCTGAGTCAACACATTAAAAGAAAACTATGCCTCTCTTGTGCCAACCCAATTTCGAAAGCTAAATTGACTCTCACTAATATCCAGTTTCAGTTTGGGTTGTATTCTGGTATGTATATATAAGCGACAAGATATAAGTAAAAGTAAACTAATAAAAGTAAAAAGTAAAAAACTAATAAAACATATTAGTTCAAAACAATGAGATAAATAATGTATTCTAAAATACTAACTGAGGTATAAATCATATTAACTGTGAATAAAGTTGATAATTCTCTTGTTGGAAAACAATGAGATAAATATATGCTATTCTACAAGTTTTTGCTTTCCACCCCTATGTATAAAATGATCCCAGAAAATCAACTATTGAAGCTTTAAATTTCTTTTCACACTATCAAATTGGTTAGAAAGGCAAATATCACAAGTAAAGTCACCTTCGTCATCACTATCTACTCCCACAAAGCCTCATGTCCCCATTTAAGACACACAATGCACTTAATCCACCCTTCGCCTTTATTGTCTTTGGAATAGTTTTCAGTACAGAAAAGGCATTCGGTATCACTCTCCTCTTCAGAAGAATCTGATATGTTTTGCTTTTTTTCCTTTTCCTTTCCGCCTTTTTTTCCTTTTCCTTTCCCACCACCTTTTTCTTTATCGTTTTGTTCGTTGGTCATCCTTTTTTTTTTTTATTCGCTTCCTTAAGGGCCTTCTTTTGTTCCATATCTGTCTTTTTTTGCTTCCGCTTCAAGATACATTTTGTAGGGTGTGCTGGTCAGGACTGATGTGTCAACTCTTATTCGTCTTGCAGTCGTTCTTTTTCCAACTATCTTTGGTGTTGGTCGTACTTCTCGGGGTGAAACAATACCAAAAGATGTGGATGGAAGACCAACAGCCAAAGCTGGAGGTAATCTTCCAGAAGATTTCCACGATGACGTATTTTCTAGGATGGACGGTGAATGCGGCGACGACTGTGGTACTTGTGGAGATTTTTGAGTCTTCGTTGGAGTCGAAGTTTGAAGTGGAGATACCTGAGGTGTTAAAAGAAGGGATTCTTGAACATCCACTTCCAAAGGCTGTAGTGTTACAGTTTCTGGATTACTCGCTTGAGAAGAAGGCATTTGCACGTTTTCTGCTAATGGAAGACTTGTCGTCGCAGGGATCGGAATAGGGGGTTCTACCGTGTCATTGTCAACATCCATATCAGTCGTTTCAGCTGCAATAAAATCTACAAGAGTGAAAATGTCAGGTCAAATGGATATATTCCTGTTTTGCTGAATCCATTCATACTATTCAGAGGAACTGCTGCTTTTAGATAGGCTTCTGTAAAATTTTCGTTATTTGGAACACGGTTACCACTCTTCCAGGATTGTGATTCATCCACTTCTCCAATGCTTGGTTATGATAAACGCTTAGTGGATACATCACTCCAACGTCCAAAGGTTGAAGTTTATGGGTACAATGAGGCGGCAGGCACAGAATAGTGACGTGATTATCCCTGGCTTTCAATACCACATTCAAATTTTTTGTGTGAGATAAGTGACCGTCCAATATTAAAAGAGCCGGATCTTCTGCTGTTGGTTTGACATGACATAAGAAGTGATCAAACCACTGAGAAAACACATCTAATTTCATCCAACCAGATGGATTGCATGCGTATATAGCGCCTGGAGGTGCACCATCCATCAATTCCATTTTCATCCGTACTCTCCGAAAGATTAACATTGGAGGAACAAAAGTTCCAGAAGCTGAGGTACAAATCACTGCGGTCGTTGTTTCACCTCTCTCAGCTGAAGTCACTCGCGCCACCTGCTTACGGCCTGTTTGTGCAAACACTCTCGAGTTTTTGTTGGGACAGTGCATAGACTTGTCTCGTCAACATTAAATATCCGATGAGGTTGAAAATAATGTTTTTCTTGCACGTTTTTCAGAGTTGAAAAAATTTATCCACCACAGGCTTATTAAAAGCTCGCGCTCGAGCAGATGACGTCGATTCTGGGGCACGCATCGTAATGTCCGGATGTCTACGTCTAAATCCACGAAGCCATTCCTGTCCAGCTTTTCCTTTTGCTGTAGAAAATGGATGCGGTAACTTATTTCTTTCAGCTAGTTGGTAAGCTAAGGTCAAAACATCCTGAGTTGTCAGCCCGTACATTCTAGACTCCATGTCTTTGATATAATCAACAAGTTCCTGTTCTTGTTCAAGGTTAAATACTGTTTGTTTGCTACCTAACTTTTTAGCGCAGCCAACAGCTATTTTATTTTTACCTTTGGCTCTTCTTTTTAATGTCATCACAGGGACTTTAAACTCTCTACTTGCGGTTTTGTAAGGCATACCATCTTTGACAGCATCTAATGCCTTTTGCATTTGTTCTTCAGGCCAATTTTGGCGATTAGTTTTACGTATATAAAATCTTGGCATGATCTGTAAAAACAGGAAATATTATTGGGTAAAATGATTCCAGGGATCATTTTAAACACACAGAAAGGATCATTTCACCCCAAACATCAAAATCCAAGATATCGATCAAAACATAACCTTCAAATACCGCGTGGGGTGATCGAACATTGCTTAAATATTAGCTAATTGCTATTAATACCCGCAAATAAAACAACATTTCAATAAACACGAACTTGTAAAAAGTAATGAAAGTTAAAAACAGGCTTACGTTAGATTACAGCCACACTTTTTGATTTTTAAAATAAAATCACGCCAAGCGTTCACACCGCCATGAGACTTGCAGTTCCCTATTGGTAGGGGTGCGGGGAATATGTTTCATACGCTTTTGGATAGATAGCACTAGTTGTCTCTGATTTACGACGGGGATCATTTGACCTACAGGGATCGTATTACCTCACCTTCCCTAAATATGTGTGTTTGACTCATGTGGTCGACCAACCTTTGAAAGCACTAGTAAGTCATCAATGTAGTCAATATACAGGAGTGTACCTAAGATGCTGCCCTTCGGTACACCACAATGATGTTTTTTTTTGCAACGAAGAAAATTTTAGCATCTACATTAATACGTACTTTTTGTTTTTGACCTTCTAGATATGTTTGTATTGACTTAAGTTGTTTATCTTGAATTCAATAAGCGAGTTTCTTAAAAATATCCACGCAGTCAAATGCCTTTGGCAAATCTAGACATTAAATTTGACTCATTTCTGAAGCTTCTGAAACCGTTTGCGATAGTTTAGCAGTTTTTATACGATCAGAAAAAGTTCATCTAACTTCTACATTAAATGGGACAAAAATAACATGTATTCAAGCATGTCCACACAAAGAGAATCGGACAATTCAAAGCATCGTCATTATACCAGATAAAAATTCATAGAATTCGTTCTCCCCTCTTGTTGGAGTTATCCTAGGAGAGATATACTTAAATATGCAGAAGGCAGTAAGGAACTTCATGTATGGAAAACGAGAAGAGTCCTGTAGCTATTCATACCATCTCGCACAAAGCCCTGCAATTTAGTCGAGTTGAATGCTACATGACAGGGGAGGAACCTGATCTCCATACTGACACTACCCCACCTTTAATCGAGGTGTCGATGAAACCGACTCTTCAAATACAGCAGCGATTTTTCCTACTCTACTTTGAATACTTCAAATGTGCAGTATCGATCCATAAACCCAAGAAAATCAATAATGATCGTAATACTATAGTTTTTTAATGAGATATTTCGCGTTTCTAGTTAGTTTACTGAACTTCTTTCTGCTTATTCTTTATTGATGATTTTATGTTGCTAGGGAGTTTATCACAGAATTGAGGTGCAGAAAATATAACTGTACGTAGCGAATTTGACTTGGTATAGGTATTATCGGTAAAAGATGTTCTAATTTGGGAAGATGATTTACGCAACCGTGTACATATGAAGCTTTAAGTGAAAGAATATTAGCCAACCTTATCATTCAGATGAAAATATTCGGGTCTTATTGTATATTATTTTCAATATACAAGGTGTCCAAAAAGGGTATCGGGTATTTGTCTAAAAGGTCCGTATCTTGTACTTCCTAGAATCATTAGTCTTTTTTGCAGATAAAATCATCTTTTTTCCTAAATTACACCATTTTTGAGATATTTGAATTTGAAATGAATTAAATCGATACAATCATCTGATGAAACATGAAAGAATAAATCATTTTTTAGAAGGAAAATAATGTTTTTAAACAATTCAGATTCAATAGTGGATGCTTTGGAAGGTAATTTTCTTTCCAACTAAACTGAACTACAGAGGGATATTTTCCCAATGTGAAAACTTAAGATGCTTATAACTTTTTAACGCAGCTGAATATGGAAAAAAAGTGTTTCTTTTGATCTCAAGAACCTATAGTTAAAATTAACGCAGTGGTCAAAGGCTCACCCTGTATATATATATCACGGGATTCATGTATTAGTATAAAGCTTGCTGCTTTCCATTCCAGAGGAATTTCATTTTTCTCAAATGTAAGATTAATAATATACAGGGTCTTTCACGAGGAAACTCACCCATATTTATCCGGGAAACTACTGAACGTATTTTCATGAAATTCAGCACTTATAAGTATTTCACGATGCTGATGAAATCTAAAATATTTTCAAGGCATGAGCACCTCCGGTTTTTCCGGAAATGACGTCAACTTCCGTTTTTCAAATTAGAACACCATTTTTTTATTGCAAAAATAGATTCCTTAGAAAATTTCAAGTTATTTTGATGTAACATTTTTCAGTTTTGGTTGGGAAAATTCGAAAAAAAATCGAAAATAGAGCTCCGCTGAAACAAGAATAACTTCGAGATTTTTGGATGGAAAATTTTCATTTTTGGGATTTTTCAAGATGTAAGATTGATGTATCCACTTTGAAAATCGAAATCGCGATTCATGATACAGGAGGTGAAAAAATCGCTTTCAAAGTTAGGGATGACAAAATCGTGAAAAATCAATTTTTTCAAATTAGAACCCCATTTTTTTACGGCAGATATTGAATCTACGTTAAAAATAATGTGAGTGTATGCATCACACCCTTGCCCTAAAGTGGATATTTTCTGAGTTATTCACAAAAAACTGTTTTTCGTCTTGAATTTTCAGCTATTTCTTTTCCCTTGATGTGATGAAATTTTCAGGAACTGTTATTTGAACCATGCTGTAGATTTTTCACCCCTCCTTGAAACCGAGTTCAAGTTACTATTAGGAGAACCATGGCAAACTCTCGCAGTTATAACTAGAGAAGATGCTCAAAGTTTTGACCGTTAATTTCTAGACATTTATTTATACGTCTCAGGAATGCTTCGTGCGTTGCTCTTCTTATTTCATCGGGAGGAAGAGATCTGCAAAAGTGTTTAAAAACCAAATTGAGTTTCAAATCTATGAATCTAAAAATCTAAACAAACCTGAACGCATTTCTGACTCGTTCTATGCAGTCCTCTTTATCAGTCAGGGGAGTTGAGTAGACAATATTTTTTATCCTACCTCAAACATAATAGTCTGAAGGAGTTAAATCGGGAGAACGTGGTGGCCAAAGATGTGGACCATTGTTCGCCAACCATTGATCTTCAAATAGCCTGTATAGGATATTTGACACATTGAGTGAATTGTGTGGAGGCGCGCCATCTTGTTGATATCATAAGTCATTATGGTTCTGTACTAGCGGCTCAATTATTTGAGTCAATATGTCTGAATATCTATCTCCTAAGGGAGAACATTCTTTAAATAATGCAAACATGTGTAGTGTTCTATCTTACCAGTTAAAGTCCCATCATAAATGTGAACATCGAGGATTGCATTATTTTTGATGGCGCAAAAAACATTGAAACTCCAGGTCTCTTGAAAGTTCCATTGTCTGAAGTGGTGGTTGTTCTCTTCATCCCAATAATGACTGTTATGCCTATTGAAAGAACCATTCTTTGTGAATTTAGATTCATGTGTCAAAATTATACAGTCCAAAAAGTTTTCATTCTTTTGAAATCGAATCATCATAGCTTCGCAAAACTCTTTTCTCCTGACGTAATCAGTTTCCTTCAAATGCTGTACCCTATTGAATTTATATGGGTGCATTTTATGTTTTTTTAATATTCTCCAAACACTCGATTGAGATAATCCCAGAGCAATCTCGGCATCTTTGAGAGAATTTTGAGGATTCACACGAAAATATGCAAGAACTGTAATTTCGTTGTTCTCATCTTCTACTACACTATTTTATCTGTGTATAGTTTTCTTAACGAAAGATCCGACATTTCTCAAGTTTGTCATTGTTCTGTTAATGGTATCTCTCGTTGGTCTGGGTCGGTCAGGAAACCTCTCAATGAACAATCGAATCGTTCTATCTACAACTTTATTACATTCTCCATGAAGTAGAATGAGATTTATTATTATTATTATATAATCTTCATTGGTAAAATTAGGCATAGTGATCGATTTTATGACTTAATACGAATTATCACCAAATTAATAGTAAACACAAAATACTACTGAATAAAGAGGAATTTGGCAGATGTAATTAATGATATCTATCATTAAAAAAAAGAATGTAAAACATGGTAAGTTTTTGCATATGGTTCATAAGGAATTATTTATTTATCACTGGAGAGAAAACCGCAGGCTGATTAGATTAAATAAAGAGATTTCCGATACAAATTCGAATCCAAATACGTCATCTATTTAGGAACAACCTGTAACTTTTTTCTCTTGTATATTAGGGTAGTAAAATCGAAAACATGGTTTAAGTAACAGTTCCTGAAAATTTCATCTTTTTGGCGTGAAGAGAAAAGAAATAGCTGAAAATTCCAGACGAAAAACAGTTTTTTGTGAATAACTCAGAAAATATCCACTTTAGGGCAAGGGTGTGATGCATACACTCACATTATTTTTTAACGTAGATTCAATATCTGCCATAAAAAATTTAGAAAGCACTGACGTGAGGTCAGATTGCTTTGGCGCTCTTGTTGAGCTACTTGCGAGTAAATATTCAAACCATAACAAATCTATGAGCACTCTGATCAGGTGAACAATAGTCTTTTCTCGTACTATAGGACAATGTGATGCAAATATGAACGCCTAATAAATGAACAAACCTATATCTCAAATTAAAAATAACCACTCATCATTTTCCCCAAGTTTTGTTCGAAGCTATAATTCCCTTTTCCTAAAAACTTACGTCAGTGCTTTTCTGAATTTTGACAACGTATATTATTTCAGCCACCGATATTGAATTCTATCTCTATGATTTCCCGTTATGAAAAATTTTGATTAATATTACGCCAACTGACACTGATTAAAGAGCCCGGCATTTGTCTTTCGAATATCGATCTGTGATGGCCATAGTTCAAAGAAAATCATCGGGACGTATGTCATTTCTCTTTTTTATTGAGTAAATGAAAAAAATTATCATATCTTTAGATGGAAAAGAGATACGACAATGAAATTTGCGGCTAAGTAAGATATCGATCACCTCAATATATTCACGCATTTTTATTGAAATCCGAAAATTATCTTATGAGATAGTGAGCATTAAAAATTTTTTTTTTGGGAATTTTTAAAAATTTTCTAGCGTGACGATTTCTGCGAAGTTTTACGAGCTGTTTTGTTGCAGTCTTCCTCAACAATATTTCAAGTATCAACTTGATGGGATGGATATTCTAGTAGTTATTGAGGAAACAAAATTTCAGATGCTCATAACTACTAAACCATCCGACGGATTTGGCCCAATAACGAACTTGACCGAGATATTTGGACAATTAAACTATTCTGAAAATATGAAAACTCTAGCTGTTTCCTTTTGGACAGACTCAACTTTCGCCACGGATTCTTCATCGGGGAGTCGAACCCAATCGATGGAAACAATTTTTGGCTTGATATTCCAAAATTACAGACATTCGGGCAAAATGATAGGCACTCTGTTCGGGTGAACAAGAGCGCCAAAAATGGGGTTCTAATTTGAAAAAATTGATTTTTCACGATTTTGTCATCCCTAATTTTGAAAGCGATTTTTTCACCCCCTGTATCATGAATCGCAATTTCGATTTTCAAAGTGGATACATCAATCTTACATCTTGAAAAATCCCAAAAATGAAAAATTTCCATCCAAAAACCTCGAAGTTATACTTGTTTCAGCGGAGCTCTATTTTCGATTTTTTTCGAATTTTCCCGCTCAGAGAGAATTTTCCAACCAAAACTGAAAAATTTTACATCAAAATAACTTGAAATTTTCTAAGGAATCTATTTCTGCAATAAAAAAATGGTGTTCTAATTTGAAAAACGGAAGTTGACGTCATTTCCGGAAAAACCGGAGGTGCTCATGCCTTGAAAATATTTTAGATTTCATCAGCATCGTGAAATACTTATAAGTGATGAATTTCATGAAAATACGTTCAGTAGTTTCCCGTATAAATATGGGTGAGGTTCCTCGTGAAAGACCCTGTATTTGAGTGGTTCTATTATGCATGTATGAATTTTTCTTTAAGTTTGGCGTCAAATCCGTCATCTCCCGGCGAGGAGTCGTTCTTAAGAAAGCTATCAATTCAAGGAGCTCTTGTGAGCATATTGGGGTAAGAAAAAGCGAGTTAGGATTATTTACAGCTTTATTTGTTTCTTTTAATTTATTTCTGCATCTTTTTACCCGTAGTTAAGAAGATAATCAGGGCTATTCACTAACTCAAGTTGCTTTCGCCGTGGCTATCCAAAGCAACTCGTATAACAACTTTCGATAGCCACTGCTACCCTTTTTTGGTATTCTCTAACTAACCATTAACAACTGTTGTTATCATAACAACTTTTTGTGAAGAGAGTCATGGCAACACCGCAAAATAGTTCAAATGTCCGTTTTCTCGATTCAACCATAGACAAATGATATGGATTTATCTGTGGAATAAACACATACATAACCTTCAAAATCACGAAAAATGACCGTTAAAGAAAGTTGGGAAAAGATTTCAATTATTTTCGAGGAATCTGTACTGTAACTATGGAAGAAGGATGAGGTTATATAAAAGACAATTTTCGGTATTTTTAATTTAACATCTCTTATTTTAGACATAACAGGTTTAAAAAGGCAAGCAATGAAGATATCAATTTATGATGAATTTCCTGAGCGAACATAAAGTGATGATGAAAGTAAAACTATCGCCAGCTGAATCAGTAAAAGTTGGAGAACTGTGAATGCAACTCACAAAAGAGTTGAATAATATGAAGACAGCGTTAAGCCTTTGCAGCAGTGGCGCATTCACCCTACAATACTCTATATTAATACCTTTGTAATTCCAAATTCATTAAAAAGTTCATTTGCACTAAAAATGTCATTCTTATTCGATTAAAACTTTTAATTGTTCACATGAATGAAAAAAAAAACAATAAACAAACAGTAGTCGACAAGAGTGGTTATCGATAGCTACATCTATGAAGCAGTTGCCAGTAAACTACTAGGGATAGCCACTAGTCGTTATGCATAGTAACTTTCATAACCACTTTCTTGAATAGTGAATACCGATTTCGCGCTTAGCAACTGACCTTGAAGATGACCACGATTTTCGGTGGCTATTCATAGCAACTTGAGTTAGTGAATAGCCCTGATTATTGAAAGAACAGGCAATTTCAGTTGAATAAGTTAAAATTTTTTTGTTTTCACCCATAATACAATTAATTTTGTTTTTTGACCTTGTAACATTGGCCGTTTTTGGCGTAATAATTATTTTTAGTTTGTTTAACAAGTTTATTGAGAAAGTTTTTATGATTCATTTACCGTTGTTTCATTTCCTGGGAGTAATTTATTATTATAGTTTCATTCTATCCCTCGTACAATATTTATAATCATAACTCTTCTAAATATAATTTTCAGGATCAATTTCTAAATAACTTTCTTCAGAAGATCTCAGCTAAACCACTGCAACTTGATATGCCATAATTAAAATGTGGTTCCACCAGGGCATAATATACTCATTTAAAACATATTAAATTCATCATGGAGATTAATTATACAGGTTGAGTCTTTGACCATAATTTAACCATTGGTTCTTGAGATCAAAAGAAACACTTTTTCCATTACGGTTTTTCTATATTCAGCTGCATTAAAAAGTTATGAGCATTTTAAGTTTTCACATTGGGCAAATACCCCTCTGTAGTCCAGTTTAGTTTGAATGAAAATTACCTTTCACAGCATCCACTATTGAATCTGAATTGTTTAAAAACATTATTTTCATTCTAAGAAATGATTCACTCACTTATCAGATGATGATATCAATTTAATTTCTTTCAACAAATATCTCAAAAATGGCGCAATTTTGGAAAAAAGATGATGAATAATTTTATCTGCAAAAATGACTACTGATTTAGGAAGTACAAGATATGTACCTTTAGTTCAAGTGATATTTGTTTTTCAAGCAATTCTACCAATCTGTACTGTAGTAGTGAGAAACCCACGAGAAATCTATTAATGCCAAAAAATGCATGACAGTTATCAAAAACCTTCTACAAAAAATCATTTCAATTGATGTTGTCGTTTGAATATGATAAGTGAAAATGCAAATTTTTTTATGGAATTTCAACACCCCATATCTTTTGAACGGGGCGGAATTTGGAAAAATGTTATAGGAATGGATATAATATGTTTTATTTTTATTGATCTTGAGTCTTAGTTGCATCATACAGGTTGCTTATGCTTACTTTATGTCAATTCGTTAGATTTTTTTTGTCAAACTAGTTTCGGAATTTAAATAATCAGGTACTGATTTAAAAAAAGACAAAAGCTAGCGAATCCTCTTCTTTCTACCTGGTCTGGACCTGATATGACTCAACATCTTATAGATCAAAAGAACTGATGGAGTTGACACAGTGAAATTCATTGAGTGAACATCTCTTCCTGAACGGGTCATTTGAACTCTCACATAGCGATTTGTCCCTATCATCCGGTTCTTTGAAACTGAACGAAGGACACAGGCTTATTAAAAACAAGAGCAATAAAACTCCTGACTTCATGTCAGTGTTTTCCTACTTTATTTTTGAATGAAGCACGCCACTGATTGAAACAGCCAAATCTTGACTTACGGAAATTCTGTAGTGTGGCGTAGGTCGTAAGTTCCATAGGCTTGGAAACTGACAAATTTGATGTTCAGTGGCTGCCACAGACCAGTAATATATATAGATTTCAGGTCTGTGTTACCTGCTCCTGCGCACCTCTTCTGCAACAGATAGGAAATGGGAGGTGATGTCACTATCTTATAAACAAATTATTATTTTACCTATTGACGTAATATATAAGACATAACGTCAATGGTTTTACCCAAAAAAAAGTATTGCGAATTAGTGAGGTTTGCAGTATATTATTATTATTAGCATATTCGATTTCATTCAACCAGGTCACACTACAGAATTTTATGTTGTGAAAAAGGTTCCCACAAAATAATTCTTCGATGGCTTCCCAGAGTATGATGTTTCCAGATATTCCAGAGAAATTTGCTGGTTATACCGATATCTTGAAGAAGACAATGAAGAAAACAGTTAAATTCGAATTAAATAATAATGCTCACTTGAAGAAGTGGCAAAGTAAAGTTGGAGGCATTCCATATCTTCCTTTAGAAGAAAAATATCCTCTCAATAGTGATGAAAATCCTCTCTTGTTTTTGGCTCAAGTAAATTTTTCTGAAATACCACATATTGAAGGTTTTCCAAAGGAAGGAATTGTTGAATTTTACATCGATGGAGATGATGAACTTATGGGTCTCGATAGCAATGGATTCAAAGTGCTATATTTCAAAGATATTATAGAAATCGATTCAGATCTTCAAGATGTCAATATGCATTCCCATCCAGTATCGCCATTTGAATCCAATGCCAGTTACTCCATGAATTTTTCTCTACAGAACCAATATATATCTACATGTGATTATCGCTTCGAGGATTTGATAGAATTGGAGAATGACTATGATTTGTATGATGAATATAGCTTACTCTATCCTTCTAATGGTCACCGAATAGGAGGATACCCTTACTTCACTCAACAAGACCCAAGGTCTTCCGAGGGCAATTTTAAAGACTATGAATTGTTATTTCAACTTGATAGTGATAAAGATATCCTTTGGGGTGATATGGGTGTTGGATCTTTTTTTATTAAACCAGATGACCTCATTGAACTTAATTTTAGTAATGTTCTTTATAATTGGGATTGTTGCTAAAAGAATTAATAAATATACAGGGTGAGTCTTTGACCACTGTGTTAATTTTAATCATAGGTTCATGAGATCTAAAGAAACACTTTTTCCATATTCAGCTTCGTTAAAAAGCATTTAAGTTTTCACATTGGGCAAATACCCCTCTGTAGTTCAGTTGAGTTTGAATGAAAAATACCTTCCACAGCATCCACTATTGAATCTGAATCTAACTGCTAACTAACTGCTGTCAGAAACAGCTTTGAGAAAATGAGGAACCTTTCAACATAACTTGCAAATACTTGGGGAGTTACCAAACAATATTTAAAAATATTCGTTTTTTATGCCACTCTGGACATAGTCATTTCGCAGTTGCAAATTAGTTTCGAAGCGATAACAGAAATAAGTAACCTTTTTTCAGTTCTTTCCCCTAAATTTTTGTTGGATGCAACAGATGTTGAGATCAGGGCCGCTGCTAGCTGTCTGGGCGCCCGCCTGTAAATACTGTTATGCCGCCCTCAATAGGGCGCTACATCAAGTGCGTATCCAGAAAGTAATTCAGGGGGGGGGGGTTTAGATCGTTTCCATTCGAAGATTTAGTGTGAAAAACTTTCCCGTATGTTAATTAGGGTGGTAATTAGGGTTAATTACCCCCAGTACTCCCCTGCACTAAATATGCTGAGTGTTCTCTAAAAAGGGTTCCCTCATTATGGTGGCAAAAATTTAAAAACCTATTGAATTATTGTTATATATAATATATTATATTGTTATTTCTGTTTATAAAATTGAAAAATCATATAGACACACTCAAATATTTATCTAAAATATTTCACACAATATTTCTGGACGTGCCGCTCTTGTCCCTGGCACGCCCGCTTACGGCGTGCCTGGTTCCTGATATCTCAACTAATCGTAAAGAAATGACGACAGTAGGCGTAAACCTCCTGAAATTTCATTGGTTCCTGATATCTCAACTACTCGTAAAGAAATGACGACAGTAGGCGTAAACCTCCTGAAATTCCATTGGTTCCTGATATCTCAACTACTCGTAAAGAAATGACGACAGTAGGCGTAAACCTCCTGAAATTCCATTGGTTCCTGATATTTCAACTAATCGTAAAGGAATTTATGAACTACTTCATGTCACCACAGGGAGCTGTCCAGTTTCAGAATAATTACTTAGTTTAGATGCCTAATTGAAAAAAAAGGTCGATTCACAAGAGATCTCATGTCTGAAGGGCGAGCACCCACACTTAGAATACTCTCTAGTGGACCCACTTCTTGTTTCAGATGTTATAAAAATGTTTGATTTGATTTCTTTGTATTATTCACTCAAAAAATAAAATTATGTTCAGCATTAATTTTTTTTTAATTACCTCACCATGATAAGAACCGCTCTGCGCCAGAGGGGTTTATTCAGATTCCGTAGTTTCTCTAAAAATAATGGATTCCAAAACGAAAAGAAGTGGCTTATACCCAAATCACGCCGGTACATACAATTCATCAGCCCCCGAGCCGGTCCCTTTTTTCGTCACCTCTGCATGTTCTTTCCAAAATGTATTTATTTATTTATTTATTTCATAAACCGTTACAGGAAAATTATGCCGCTTACAAGGGTTCGCAGAATAAAAACAAAAATTTCACAAATAGAGAAAAACGAGCAAACAATATTTACACGAACAGCTCCACAACTAACAATCATCAACAACTGATCTGAACAAAGAAAAAATTTACAGACCACAGAAAGACTCAATCTTACGGAATGCGGAATAAACCAGAGTTAATTCTCCTCCTAGCCACGGATACGCCAAATATATTGATCCTACTCAAGTAACAATTATAAAAGCGCATCAACCTCAAAAAAACATAGTTTGTAAAACAATGAGGTGCGAGCCCTAGGAAGGAAGAAAAGCGTCCTGTGTCTGTGTGGGGTGTTTTTGACTTTCAAAGAGGAAAGATGTGTTTTGACGAGCTTGATTTTAAGCTTATTTTAATTTCCAAACCTACCGAGTAGGTTAATTTAGAAAATTATAATTGAAAAAGATACTGAAAACCCAAATTTGGTTGGTTATTCTCCATTTTTGGGTAAAAATTCAAAACGGGTCACGTCCGATTTTTCAATTTTGAGTTAGGTCCAGTGTAAAATTTTAATTTACAATGGAGACACGACGACCAGGCACACCAGTGGGTTCTCGAAACGCTACCCGGACAACCCGAACTGAAAGAAACCGACGCCGCGTTCATAACAATAATTACGCAATGCGATCAGTATTTTTAGCGAGAAGGGCTCCGGTTGAAGACGTTTTCTGTCGGTGAAATGAGCGAATCGTGTCAATTTTGCAATGCTCTGCATTTTAGGGGTGAAAAAGGGTGAGATGAATTCAGCCAGTGCTGCCAGAAAGGCAAAGTTGTAATGAGCGAGCAGATGCAATTGAAAGAAGTACCAGCTTTACTCAGAGAACTTTACACAGGAAGAATCGAAGAATTTCCAAAACAATATACGCCAGTATAACAGTGCCTTTGCGTTTGCTTCCCAAAAAGTTAGCTTAAGAGAATTTGCATCAACTGGCCCTTATTCATTTTGTCTGCATGAACATCATACAGCAGAATTGGTTCCATTATTCCGCAACCTGGAAACACGCCCAGATTCTGTCAACTTTACACACTTGATACTAATGAAGCTCTGCAACATAGATTCCAACACCCAGCAAACCAAGGATGCAATCCAGTGACAATGCTTCGACTGGATGAAATGCTTAGTGAAAATAACCCATTTGCAAGCGCTTTTTACACAATGGGACAAAGATTACGAGAAGAACGTCGCAAAGCTATAGCTGAAAATCGTGAATTACCAGATATTCGAATGGTTTTTGCGCGTACAGACAACGATCCTAGAAGATACAATTTTCCAACAGAGGACAGTGTTGCAACAATATTTGTCTGCGAAAATGGAGAACCGCCAGAACATATTGATTTTGCGGTTCATGCAAAAAATGGACCATTGCAAACAATATCAAATCTTAGCCCACGCATGGATCCAATGGCGTACCCACTACTTTTTCCGAATGGCGAATTTGGTTTCAGGCTGTTTTGAAATCGCCGCTGTTGGCGTTTCAGTTGGGCGTCGGAAAGTTTTTTGGGCATTTTTTTAAACACGTCTTCACTCGATGAAAGCTAGACACAAAATGACATGGGCGGCTGCTTATAGGGGGGCATTTGCTAATAACGACTGCGCGCATCCTTACTTGCGCCCGTGGCGACACGGGCTTTTCCACTAGTCTTTAAGAAACCAATTATAGCAACACAAACGATTGTATCATGGAAAAGTGAAAACTGAAAAATAATGTAGTTCTCTAAGAAAGAATTCTATCCAAAGAACACAACATTGAAACGAATAAGTAGGATTTTATATTTTTATTCATAAACTCGTAAAGAGTTCAATCAAGAATAAAATTTCATTTTCTAATAATAATAATACAAATTCAATAAGTTAACAATAATAGTTATAATGATTATCTCTCGTATTGGATCAATTATTATATAATAAATAACCTCCTCAAAGTTCCTCCGGAACCATTTTCAACAACGCCATTTTTTTCTTCGCTACCTTGGAAATCAGCACATCAATTGGTTTATTTGTATCATATAACGACGGTGCATTGAAAATGATAAGACCAGTACCAACAATACATAAAAGAGTGAAAATCCATAGGAAAAGTCTGTCCAACACCATGGCTACATATTTCCAATCCTCTTCGACCTGCAATCCAATGATTATGTCATTATTCCAACATTTCATGTTTGTATAACAATTTTATGAATAACTTATATTTGAATTGCAAAATTTTTAATACACTTTTATCTACATTTAACAATTTATTTAAATCAAGCCATTCAGATATTTCAGTTAGTTCTAGGCGCAGGTTTGGTTTTTTTTCACTCCTAACTACTAACCGATTTGATTCAGTGGATATCGCCACTTACATTTTCGAACGCATCCTTATTTTTAACATGTTGAGCAATGAACCTAGAATCATTGATGGTTTTATCCATATCATGTAAGTCAATCTTGTCAAAACAGGGACTTTCGTCGTTTGCACTGAAAATGTTGGTTCTGCAACTCGCCGGACTGTAAAGATCTTCATCTCCACCACTCAACGGTACAGATGGGTAAGGAGCTTCACGGAAGCAAGTACCCATCCTCGATGCTACCTCCATGTCGTATCTGGAAGGGTGCATAGCTGAAAATTTAGATATATACAAAAGTTATGACAGGACCAAATTGAATAAAAAAACGATGTATTCGTATCAACTATTTTATTGTCATTTATTGTTAATTTTATTAGTAACCAATAGGTTTTTGAAAGAATAAATCTACGTAATGTCCTTGAAAATCTTGTAACCAACAACATCTGTCAGAAGTATATGATAATAACAAACGTTCTCAACACTGATGATATAACAAGGGAGAAAATCAATAGGGGACGTTCTGGGGGGATCTAGACTAGATCAACTGGTGAAAGGCAGCTTTATAAGTTTGAGTAGTGGGCTCAGACCCACAACTCACAGAAGCACACAGAATAGGTCATAGAGATGTAGAATTTAGCATTTTTGGACGGAGTGGGTCCCAGTGCGGACCTGCCTTCGCAGTTGAAAAGGTGCATCTTCATGTATCGATGGTCCTGAGATGGCAAGCTAGTCTCATTTTATTTATTGGGCCCAAACCGTTTATTTATTCGACGCCGGGTAGACTCTTGACGTTCCCAAATTGAAGGGACATGTTTCGAAATGACGTTTATGATTATTAATTAGATTAAGTGCGACGGTTGACATGCCTCTCAAGAGTTGTGATAAATATTGGGAAAAGGGCGCTGAGTACAGTGGTGGGAACCCCATTCGTTTAAAGTGGACCAATGAGAGTGTTTAGGGATGTACCTTAAAAAATTACGAAAGTTCCGGGAGACTAAAGGTTTCCATCAAAGACACTCTAAGTTTAGACGCTGATAAGAACGGTAACCTTGGAGAAAAGACGTTAGACGAATAGACGTTTCGCCAGTTTAGAACTTTTAGCCGAAATTAAGAACTTAACGAACAACTCAGTATCGGCCTTTGTATTTATATATTAGACGATCATTTTATTTATTTCTTAGTAGTGTAAATAAACTTGTAAATACGAAAGCCGTGTTTATTTCGACGTCAGACGTTATCTGTAAGCGGAAATCTATCATAACCCCTAGACAATTGATAAAAAAGCCTACAGAGAATTTAAGGTTCTTCTAACAGTTGCTGTCTTTTTAAAGCAATGTGGGTTGTAGTAACATTACTGATGAATGGTTGAAGTAGCCCCAACTTTCATTTTCGCGATCTTCCCTATTCAATAAAAAATTGAATGAATTGAGGAGATGGCTAATGAGTTCTGCATCAACTGTGTCCTCCAAATAAATTT
Organism: Micraspis discolor; assembly: GCA_030674115.1. Classification (NCBI taxonomy): domain Eukaryota; kingdom Metazoa; phylum Arthropoda; class Insecta; order Coleoptera; family Coccinellidae; genus Micraspis; species Micraspis discolor. The sequence continues at coordinate 1,510,581 of JARTUT010000878.1, read as the reverse complement.
TGGCATTTCTCGGCGTTTTCAACGAATTTGGTCAATAGTATGTGGTTTTGTGTCGTTTTCAAAGGGCAACACTGTTTTGTGCTCCTATTATTAAAATGAACTCACCTAAATCATAGTTGTCGAGTGCCTTATCGTACGATTTACATCTATCCAACATTGGTATTTGTATAATGTCTGTGAGAATATTGCTGTCTTGACTTTTTTCGTCGTCATCATCTTTGTTCGGCCTCTGTATGAATAAATACTTTGGCAATATATCAATGAAGCATATCCTCACCCACGGTGCTAATTTATGGGTAACAGGTGATCTGAAGTTTACATTTAAAACAACAATTGTTACAACAACAGATAATGTGCACAGTAACATTGTAAAAAGCAAATATTTTCCTAGAAGAGGCACTGTGATGGAAGTTGGGGGAATTATTTCCACCAATAATAGGAAGAAAACAGTAAGTGATAGTAAAATAGATATACAGAGTGACACCTTCTCGCCTGAATCAGAAGGTAAGTAGAATACAAGAATGGATAGAAAAGATATTCCAACGCACGGTATTATCAGGTTCACTGTATAAAATAATGTTTTTCTTCTTAGTGTAATATTGAAGATGATGTCAGGGTATGGTTCTTCGCAGCAACTATAAAATTTTTCATTGCGTACTGCTGGTACCCGCATTATGTCCCATTCAACTGATATGTAGTAGTCTTGTAGGTCTATACCTACGTCGATTTTATTGGAGTCTTGTACTTGCTGCAGATGTCTGAGGTCAACCTGAAACAATCACCCAATGGATTGGATTCAAACCTAGCATTTATAACTATATAAAAAAATTTTTCAATGAAACTTCTTAAACAAGAGATTCACTCGTTTTCTTCATCCTGACCTTAACAATAACAAAAATATACAACTGAGGAGACGTTGAAAAAAATTAATGGAAGAATATGTAGAACTACAAAAAACGATTGATGAAGTACCATAGATATTTTTCTATGCAAAGTTTAAATTAATAATTTATCGTTGACTCTGTGAATTTAGTAATAACTTTTTTGTTGAATACGTCTCAAATGGGATCTCTGTATTCGCTAGTCTAAGATAAAATGAACGTAAAAATATATTAATAACGTTTATGTGAAATGTTCTCACTGACTATGCCATGAACAACCTTATCAACCTAGGAATTAAAGGGAGAGAAGGTAAGAAATCGATCTATATCACAAATGTGTGTGAAGTTTATATAGCACTATTTGATTTTCGAAATTTTTTTTGTTGTGTAGGTTTGTGTTGCTTTGTATTGTTAGAATTTTTCATTAATTCATGTAGTTTTCTAAATTATTCACAAAACGAATAAATCGGGACAGCCCAGCATTAAAACACAAATTATGGATGACATAGATGGTAATTTCATCATTTGGTGACATGAAATGAACATTATATATAGATTCATTCAACATCTTAACAATCAAGAAGATTCTTAAGTCATAATGAAAATCGAGAAAGATAGGCAAATTCCATTTTTAGATATACTTGTTTATAAACAGAATGAAAACCCAAGAACCAGTGTGTACCTACAAAAAATCATCAAACACAGGTAGATATCTACATTTTAATTCCAAGCATCCATTAAATACGAGAGTTGCCTTTTATATTTCGGGATTGAACAATCCTAGTGTTGCAATCTGAAAACAGGTTCAGATCGTTTCCATTCGAAGATTTAGCGTGAAAAACTCTTTCCTGGGGGAGGGGAGGTGGCTAATTACCACCAGTAAAATGACGACAGTAGGCGTGAACCTCCTGAAATTCCATTGGTTCCTGATATCTCAACTAATCTCAACTAATTGAATGAAGCACTACTCAAATAACGGAGCTTTTAATAAACAACATTTTCTACAATACTATATGTATCACTCACCTGTCGATGTCTAATGGTATTGAGAAAAAAGAAAGTTTGGGATTATTGAAACTATTGTTTTTGCAGTTGTATACGCTACAATTGTTAATCATTTTGGAATTAATTTGAAAAAACACAAAATTGAAACAGAATACTGACTCGAATGAAAATAAATTATTGAATAAATGAGCATTGCTGGTTCATGGTAGATTTTGACTCAAAGAAATTCCACTGAATTATAGGTTAGGTTGTATTTTTTCTTCAACTTCTTCTTTGATTTTCAAATAGATCTCAAAAAAATTATATTTTTCTAAATATTAAATGAATTAATTATACAAAGGAATTATTTAAGATGTCTAAAATAATAATAATGACATTATTCCAGACATCTTAGAATTATTGATGAAAACAATGAACAAGGACCAAAATATGAGTTTAGAATCCCTGCGAGATGCGCGAGTCAGATTTGGTGTAAGAAAATCCACGGAGTGCGACCACTGGTTGGTATCTATACTGTGGCCCAGTTTTTATCGATGGTAGGGTTGATTCAACTGAGGTCTTAGTTCTCTCCAGGACGAATTTCGTGAAGGTCGTCCATAATCAGTTGTTGTTTCAAAAACCATTGATGCTGTGCACCAACTGATATTGCAAGATTGTCCTATGACCTATTGTGAGATTGATATAACCTTAGGCATTAGTAGGACTAGCATACATTCAATATTGCATGAACATTTCACCGCTTTGTATCCCACACAGTTTGTCAATCGCTCAAAAAAAGGCTCGTGTCAATTGGTCGAAAGAAATGCTCTAAAAATACGATCGTGGTGCTTCAAAGCACGTCTATGACATCGTGACAGGGACAGCAGTCGACTTTATGGGTGTTTCAAGATGAGCCAACTAAAATTGTTGCATCGCAATCATACTACTAGAACAACATAAAAGGCAATTTGGCAAATCTATAAGCACTCTTTCAGAAGAAAAAGAGCGCCAAAAAATATAACAAGCTTGAAAATGATCATAAACTCACCATGTACCCATCGTAAGTCCAGGAACCAAATTTCATGAAGCAAGTTTGTTCATCGAAAGGAAAATACTCAACATCTATCTCGCAAAATGATTTGTATATTGCCGGCGGGTTCCATATAACTTTCCCTGTATGGTGAAGGATTGCTTTCGTCATTATTGTCACTTCATAGTTACCATCAGCACTGTGGAATGAATATCCATGAATGAATAATTCAGTATTTATCAAATTATGTGAATTGTGTGTACTGAAGAAGCCAATAAGCAGAAACACGTGTCGGCAAGTACCTTCCATCCGATCCTCATATTTTCTGCACTCCTGCGGTTTCACCCATTATCCTTCTTTTATAACTAATAATAATGATATTTATTTTCAAATAAAATAAACATGATAATCACTGAAATGGAGTAAACCAAATAAATAACTGGATAAGTGTCTTTTTGCTAGTAGGAAACGTTAGGTTAATTTCAATATTGTAACTCTTTTGGTTCTTGTGAAAAAAATTGTTATACAAATTTTATGTACTCCCTTTGAGGGGCTGTATCTTAACAAGGGATGCTCCAATGAAGTTTCTTTATATGAAAGATCCTATCTTTTTTTCGATGAGGAATCGCCTCCTTAAATATTTTACTTATTTAGTTACACCCTGTATATACGGCTACTGTTCAAAAGCAGTTGAATAATGAGTATATTAGTTATAGAACTAGATAAATAATAGAGAATAGTAGTATTGTATACTGTTTGACTAAAATAATACTTTTAGTGTTTGATCACAGTGATTCAATACTCACTTATTATAAAGTACTATATCAGGCAGCCATATGTGTTCAGAAGGTACATGAAGTGTTTCCACTCCTCCATAATCTTCTGGATTCCATTTCAACTTATAATCATTCCATTCCTGAAACAAGAAATCTTAATTTCAAGTCATACTTGGTGAAGATCCTTCAACAAATGAACTGATAAATGAACATATTGTTACAAATCAAACAAATAGTGAAAAATATAGTTAAGAAAAACTAAAGAAAGAAGCTCATAAAGAATAAGTTAGAAATAATTTTAAAAATCAATTTAGGGCAATATCATATAAAACATACTAGTAAAATTGAGAGAGAAGCGTGGGGCGCTTGATATACGAAAATTATGGCACACAGCGCCCGACGCTTCTTTCTCAATTTTACTAGTATGTTTTATATATGCTATTGTCATAAATTGATTTTTAAAATTATTTCTTTTTTAGCCCGATATTCTTTATGAGCGTGTTTTCTTAGATATTTTTAACTATAATCATTTTTTACTTTTTAATGACTGTCATAAAAATATTAATGGTAATCATTAAGTTATGATGAACAACAATATATTTAACACAACCCCCAATAAAAAAATCTTCCGAATAAAGTCAAGTTGAAAACTTTTTCACTGAAGATTATTTCTATGAAACTAAGTAAATTTTTTAAATTTCAGTTCGATTGATCATTCATTCAAAAACAAAACAAAACAAAAGAACAACAATATATTTAACACAACCCCGATAAAAAAATAATCCGAATAAAGTCAAGTTGAAAACTTTTTCCACTGAAGATTATTTCTATGAAACTAAGTAAATTTTTTTAAATTTCAGTTCGATGGGTTATTCATTCGAAAACATAACACAAAGAACAACAATATATTTAACACAACCCCCGTTAAAAAAATAATCCGAATAAAGTCTAGTTGAAAACTTTTTTCACTGAAGATTATTTCTATGAAACTAAGTAAATTTTTTTAAATTTCAGTTCGATCGGTCATTCATTCAAAAACAAAACACAAAGAACAACAATATATTTAACACAACCCCCGATAAAAAAAATAATCCGAATAAAGTCAAGTTGAAAACTTTTTTCACTGAAGATTATTTCTATGAAACTAAGTAAATTTTTTTAAATTTCAGTTCGATCGGTCATTCATTCAAAAACAAAACACAAAGAACAACAATATATTTAACACAACCTCCGATAAAAAAAATAATCCGAATAAAGTCAAGTTGAAAACTTTTTCCACTGAAGATTATTTCTATGAAACTAAGTAAAATTTTTTAATTTTTTAAATTTCAGTTCGATCGGTCATTCATTCAAAAACAAAACACAAAGAACAACAATATATTTAACACAACCCCCAATAAAAAAAATAATCCGAATAAAGTCAAGTTGAAAACTTTTTTCACTGAAGATTATTTCTATGAAACTAAGTAAAATTTTTTAAATTTCAGTTCGATCGGTCATTCATTCAAAAACAAAACACAAAGAACAACAATATATTTAACACAACCCCCAATAAAAAAAATAATCCGAATAAAGTCAAGTTGAAAACTTTTTCCACTGAAGATTATTTCTATGAAACTAAGTAAAATTTTTTAAATTATAGTTCGATCGGTCATTCATTCAAAAACAAAACACAAAGAACAACAATATATTTAACACAACCCCCGATAAAAAAAATAATCCGAATAAAGTCAAGTTGAAAACATTTTCCACTGAAGATTATTTCTATGAAACTAAGTGAAATTTTTAATTTTTTTAAATTTCAGTTCGATTAGTCATTCATTCAAAAATAAAACACAAAGAACAACAATATATTTAACACAACCCCCAATAAAAAAAATAATCCGAACAAAGTCATGTTGAAAACTTTTTCCACTGAAGATTATTTCTATGAAACTAAGTAAAATTTTTTAATTTTTTAAATTTCAGTTCGATTGGTCATTCATTCAAAAATAAAACATAGAGAACAACAATATATTTACCTACCTGCTCTACCCAGACATTTGTAGTCATAATTTGATTCTTCAGATTCTGAAAACAAAAATAAAATAAAGCTAAAAGTCATAACATGGTATATAGGCACATTTTTGCAAATAACCGGTTTATAAAAAGTGATTACACTCCACTTCCGAGTTTATCACCAGGTAATACATTCTGGTTCAAATTTTTACATAACCGCTGGCCCAAAAATACACGTGGTTAGAAAAAATTGTAATTGTCTGTAACCGTTTATAACCCGGTTCAACGCTAAAATGCATCTCATTATATTCATAGGACCGATGTCAAATTCGTCATATGGGTGTTCTATAACTTGAGATATTTTTGTTAGCTAGACCCAAAGTTCAGTTTCTTGTAGCTACATATATGTACAGGGTAGACATATTTCTATGTTTTAGGACTACAACTTTTAAACCAGAATCTGATACCCCATTCTCGTTCAGTTTTTCTGATAAAATTAACAACTTTAGTATTGATTTTTGGCCTCATTTACTTGGACCTCTCTGGGAGGTTGGTATAAGTAGTAAGCTGATGATCATATAAAATCAACCAGACAAAAGTCCTTAGAACTTACCACATCTATTAACTGTGCTAGCTTCAGTCCCATCTTTACAGTTAATCGATCTGAATTGTTTCCCACTGGTCTGATCAGTCGATTGTAGTTTGAAAGTAAATCGTCGTAAAGACGTTTGGCATCCGGATTTCCAAGACATAGCTTCAAAAATAGTGGTACTATCGCAAACCACCATACTTCTAAATATAGTTTCATTGCACTTTTTCTGCAACAAAAAAATATATTTCGATTTCCATTCATTTCGTACATAGCTGCTTCAAAATTCCAAGTTCTGGAGAGTACTCAGTGAAATAAAATGAATATATATACAGGGTGTCTTAAGTTCGAGTGCCTATTAGACGTTTCTGGAGAACTAGACATATTTGAAATCTGAAAATTGGGATTATGATATTGTTCAAAGTTCTCTACAGAGCTAAAATATTTTCAAAGCCCAAAACCCGGTTATACAGTGAGTGAAAATAAATTCGACGAAAAATTTTTTTTCAAGTTTTCCATTCCTGGTATGATCAAGTATTCAATAGTGAATACATTTCTGTTAAAACCATTTTATTAAATCGAATAGTTTTCAAAATATCTAAAAAAGGCCAGTAGTTCAATTGGCCCATGGATCGAAGAACTTGTAAAGTGCTCACCCTGTATATCACCCGATCGCAAATTCATTGTAAATCGCACACCCTGTATGACATTTTACCGAAATTAGCTTTCACGTGAAAAACATGATGAAAATGCATATGGGACACCCAGTATATAATTGATTTGCAGTGGTGCTTTCATCATAAGAAACAAACCGAAAGAATATCGTTTTAACTCTATCGTTTCAAGTTCGGTGCATTCCACGAAGAAAGAACCCGACGAAATACGGAAAACTTGAAAGAACCCGAAGTACAATAAATTCGACGAGATTCGAAACTCCTGTAGATTCTTATTCGAGTGCTTGGAAAACGCAAACAATCTTCAACCGCCCATATCGAGCGAAAAAATTGATGCCGTATTTTCAAATTTGAGCTCGCGTTCGGCTATCATCGGAATCGTATGATAAAATATGACACTTCTCCTCGAATTATCCAGAAATTGCCGAATTTGGAATGAATATCTCGCGGCCTTATCTCGCTACTTGATATGAAGATTGGTACCCAGAGATGGGAAATTTCACGTAGATTCGTTTTCACCGATCGCGGGGCGATTTATATCAGCGTTTCTCGAGCGGCACGGAGGGAAAACGTAGGTGTGGTTTTTGACGTTTCAGGGAAGTCGCGAGTATAAAAATTGCCGTTTTATATGCATAATTTTCGTATAGATTCCGGGGCTCCGCGGCTGAGCTCGTAGCCACGTATGGGGACGTTCTTCGTCCAGAAAAAGCGACCCCCTCCCCCGCGAGATGCTCCGGCTTCATAGGAGCATTTTCTCCCGTTTTTCGCCTTTGGGCGATTTCATGAAAATGGCTGATTTCGCGATTTTCTTTCGAAAATTTCGGGCACTTCAAGAGCGCCCGGAGGGGGTTTCGGGGTCGCTTCTCCGCAGAGGAGGATTCGCCTTTTCGATCTGTTTTAAGATTGCTCTGCTTCGGCCCGGTGGGTTCTCACGCTCGGCTATTCGCTCTTGCGGGTCCCTAATGGGCACCAATTTTACTGATTTTTTTTTTCTGGTTCCCGATCTTATTGCTATTATTATATGGACTAGTAAGCGGTAGATCAATAGGCCCGTAGATCCATAGGCCAGTAGTTCAATAGGCCAGTAGTTCAATTGGCCCATGGATCAATATAGACCATAGATCAATATAGACCATAGGATCAATATAGACCATAGATCAATAGGCTCATATATCAATGAAGCGCAGAAACACTAAACACGTCAAAAACCTGATGAAAGCGAAAATCATAAAAGTATTGGAAAACACGAAGAAACGCGAAAACACGGAAGAATCCGAAGAAAGACGAAAGAAACCGAAGTTAATGAAAAGAAACCGAAATTACACGAAACAACGCGAGAAACACGAAAGAACACCAAGTAACACAAAAATTTAATGGAACCTGAAAAAAACCTGAAACACAAAAGTACTTGTAAATTGCACACCCCGTATATCACCCGATCGTAAACTCATTGTAAATTGCACACCTTGTATGACATTTTATCGAAATCAGCTCCATTCGCGAGAAAATCTTGAAGGAGAATGCATATGAGACACTCAGTATACAATTGATTAGCAGTGAAAAAAACCAAAAGAATATCGTTGTAACTCCATCTATTCGAGTTCAGTTATTACCACGAAGGAAGTATCAAAATTATTCTATGGAGCTCCTATGTAACACACCGTATATGTTTCGAAGATAATTTTTCCGTATAAAACTCGAAGGAACACAAAAACCTGAAAACTTGAGAGCGCGCAAAAAAGAAGAACTTGTAAAGTGCTCACCCTGTATATCAAATTTTTTCGAAGGAAAGCTTAAACCCCGAGGGAGCACAAAAAACCGAAAGCGTGCAAAAAAATAATGAAAGAACTTTTAAATTGCACACCCTGAATATCAATCGATCGCGAAATCATTGTTAATGGCACACCCTGTAAGTTTTCTTCCTGGTAAAAGTATTCAATAGTGAATACATTTCTGTTAATACTATTTTATTAAATCGAATAGTTTTCAAAATATCTAAAAAAAAAACTGGAAAAAAAGTCAAATATGTTCAGTCAGTAATATGTTCATTATTCTTATTTTAAATATCCTGAGCGTAAACCGTTTTTACAACATCGAAGAGGAAGGATGTGAAAAGCTCATGCATCTTTTGGATTTCAAAAATATCATCACAGGGTGTTTCAAATTTTGTGTTAAAAATTGTGATCTTAAATTGGCCATCACTCCTGCTTTTCAAATTAGAACCCTATTTTTTTGTAATTGTGTTGGATGGGGATACTTCTCATTGGATACTCAACATTTTGTGTCATCCACCATAGATTTGAAATAAACAATATCATTAAGTGCATTTAAATGTGTATTGCGTATACAATTGAAAAAATACAATATAAGAAATAAATCCAAAATCTCTTTATTAGAATAGCAACGATTCATTTTATGCAATCAAAACATTTCATAACGACTAACAATAAGACCTTTCTGACACTTGTGAATTATAAATGGGTTGATTTATCTTCTATGCTAACAGAATATCCTTATGAACTAGATTCGAAGAATTTGACTCTACGTACTACATAAATCCAGAAAATCTCAAATAACTCAGAAATTATAGAATTTAGGAGCATAATCATGTCAGAAAACTATCATTATTTTTGACCGCAGAATCCAACACAATTATAAAAAAATATGGTTCTAATTTGAAAAACAGAAGTTATGGCCAATTTAAAATCACAATTTTCAACACAAAATTTGAAACACCCTGTGATGATATTTTTGAAATCCAAAAGATGCATGACCTTTTCACATTTTTCCTCTTCGATGTTATAAAAACGGTTTACGCTCAGGATATTTAAAATAAGAATAATGAACATATTACTGACTGAACATATTTGACTTTTTTCCATTTTTATTTAGATATTTTAAAAACTATATTTTGGGATCAATATGGCACACTAGATATTCTAAATGGTTTTCGATGGAATAGATATATGTACATACATGGTTGGTTTTCAAGAGAGAGAATTCGAACCTCGCACAAAATTGAGGAAAAATTGTATGTGGTATTTTTAAATTGAGACATAGGTTTGTTAATTAATCGTGGCGGGTGTATTAGTATTACACTATTCCAGAGTATGAGAAAAGGCTCTAGAACAAGAGCGCAAAGCTCCTTACTGCATAAAAGTGCGTTACAGTGTTACACCCATTTAACAGCAACTGAATCCTCAATCTAAATTTCATGGAAATCAAATGTTCACATTTTTCTCAATTGAACTTTTAGTGAACATCTTGAAGAGATTCTCTTCAGGAACCTTTAATTATTTTTGAAAATTGATGACATTCCTGATGAAATTAGTTATGAAATTATTATTTATCAGTTATAGCAGTTTTAATTCATTCTCAAAATTATTTTAATAAAAAATAATTTGAATATCATTGAAAAAAGGAATATATTCTTGTGACTATTTGAAAAAAAATCAAATTAACGTAGCAATTATCCTATGCCATTGTTGAGCTTTGAATTCCTTGGTCAATTAAATATTGAATCTCAATCATAATTTTAAGCTTTTTTTATGTGATGTAGGATGTATACTTGCTTTTCACATGTTCATGCTGAAAATCTATCGGAAGAACATCTCACGAACAAACAACTAAGCTAGACTTGTCACGCCCATCACTGCAAAATGTGGCAAGATAGGATGCTGGATACACCGACATTCGGAAAATTCTTCCCCCCCACTGTAATGGATGCGGAGTTTCCACTGTCGAGAGCTTCCGACGAAGAAAGTCGATAGGGGTTCGTTATTACCGTTCGGCGCCAAGCTCAAAGTGAAGTTTGCGAATTGATAATTGAAATACGATGAATTACGATTTAGTCCAGACGCAAACATCGAACTAGTCTTTGAATTTCAAATATTGCCACAAATATTCAGTTGACCCATTACATTTTTAGTGGGGAAGTTTCCATAGCAACTCTCGTTTCACAGAGATAAAACATGCAAGCCGACAAAAGTTAGTATTTCCAGGCCCAGATCTACGATTTTTTCTGAAGAAAAATCTAAATCAAGGTTATATACCACATTCCAAGTCATCATGAGCTGAGCAATTATGAAAGGTTTTCATAAAATCTCCGAAAAGATTTGTGAATACTTACTTTCGAAGAAAATGCGTACCCTGTGCCCTGTCTTACGTTATCATCAATTCAATAATGACAAATTATCTCATAATAATAAATGATGCCCTGTCTCTTTTCAACACCCTATATATTTTACCGTGAAGTCATCATTTTAATTTTACTTCCACTAATTCAGTAGAACACTCTTATGACATCAATTCATACGAAATACATTGAATACTGCTCGTAAAATCAAAATACTTTAATTCTTAATATGTTATCTTCCTATTCTTCCTTACCTGTTTCACGTCATTCGTAGATTTCTGAATGATATGCAGTTAATAATTGATCGATTTATTTTAAAGATTTTTGGCATAGTGATGGTTTATCATGTTTTCATTTCACAGTTTCGATTATAGCCTTAGAAAATTAATTTTTTCCGAGATAATACAAAAAAAATATCCTTTGGTTGATTTTGGCGCCCCCTTGAGCTGGCGCCCAGGGCGCTTGCCCCCCATAGATCCGGGCCTGATCTCCGACGCTGTTGGCACATTTTGCCATGCTTCGATCAACTTGGTCTGTTGAAAATAATGTTAATATTACCCAGTACAAAAAACTGAGAACATTTTTAAAACGTCAAGCTACAAGATACATACCGAAAAAGTCCAAAATTTTAACTAGAGACCTGGTTCAGAAATTCATTTTAGAGACCCCAGATGACATATTTTAATCGACGAAAGTAAGTAGATATAGATAAAATAGTATTACTTAAAATACATAAAATACGAAATATACCTACAGTTTTTGATTACTTTCCAAGTAGCTCTTATATTTGGAGTAGCAGGAGCCGGTCGACGAGATGAGTTGTCTGAATGAGAGTTCAGGATGTAGAAGATTTCGGTTCGAAAAAACTGGTATAAACACCATAAACAAAAACTAATGAACCTAGATCGTTCATAATTAACGAAACATATTTAAATGCTTATGGAAAGTACCTAGGTATCATTTAGGCCTAATGATTTTGAAAATCGGAATAAACCAATTTTGAAAAATGCTGCAAATTGTTACAAGTTATTTACAGTTGCCAAATCCGATAGAATATACAGGACAATGTTTTCGAAGATCCAGAAACACATTTGGTAGATACTGGAGCTGATATTCTTTCTTTAAAGGTCCAAGGAGAACGGAAATCTTCCAAAGTGGCGGAAGAATATATTGAAGAATAACTTAATAATGAAGTAGAAGTGGATAATAAAATATACAACATCCCTGCCTCGACTTCAAATGAAAAGGATCGAAACGAGATAAACCAGTTAGCTATGCAGCTTCAACGTCTATAAATTCTCGTTGCCTCCCAGTGCAATTGATTGTAAAAACTATGATATAAATGTAAATATCAACAAATAATTTTTGTCAAGAACAATGTTATGAACCAAATGTTTCTTTTATTCATTTCATAACAACTTTATCAATATAAGAATTACGAGGCATGTTTTTTAAGTAAGTACCGTTTTGCGATTTCGCCGCCGTAGCGCTACGGTCGGCGTTCCGCACATGCGCGTTGGTTACCTACATCTCTTGTCTACGCACTGACGCCATTACAGTCTGATTCTTCATTGTATACGTTGTTTACTGAGTGTTTAAGATGCCTCCGACAATCGTGAGTCCCGCTGATTTTGAAGTACGGGCTGTTATACAATTTCTTATTGCTAAAGGCGTAAAACCGATCGATATTTATCGTGAGATCTGTGAAGTTTACAGACAAAACATTATGAGTGATGGAATGGTAAGGAAATGGGTGAGAGCATTTAAAGATGGCCGCACAAATGTGCATGATGAAGAACGGAGTGGGCATCCTTCGGTCGCTAATGAAGATTTGGTGTAGAAAGTGGACGAAAAGCCCTGATCTGGCACCCAGCAACTACCATTTGTTCCTGCACACTTGGAGAAACACCTGGGCGGTCAGCGTCTGCAAGACGAAGTCAAAACATTTGTGACACAGTGGTTAACAAGTCAGGCGGCATAATTTTATGAGGAGGGTATCCAAAAACTGGTGCCACGGTATGACAAGTGCGTCAATATTCACGGAAATTATGTTGAAAAGTAGATTAAGATACAGGCTCTCATGTAAAAATAAAATTATTGCGATATCTTTTACACGTCTTTTTTTGATTCCAAAACGGTACTTACTTAAAAAACATGCCTCATACAATTCCATATTTAATAGAGTTTACAACTCGATATGTACAATAAAATGTAAGAAAAAAGCTATAGAACAAAATGCTCCAGGGAAAATCTCATCCGACACAATATAAAAGTGAGAAAGGGTAATTTATTTGCATAACACCTACTGAAAAAAAGTATTCAAAACTAATCTCCAAATGGTTTACAACATTTTTTAGAAAAATATTGCCAACGATGTAACGATGCGTTTTATCACTTCGTAAATCAAGTTGTGTTAGAAAATTACCTAGTATTGCATCTCTCTTTGGCGCGAATTGACGTTTTGATATTGCTAGTAAGACAATATGCGAGTGCTTGATCGCACAACATACCCCCCTCTCTCAAGGAATTCGCTGTGAGGTTTTTTGATTGTCGAAGACTAGAGTTGGGGGATCGGCGACGACGACCAGTAGAGAGCCTGGAGATAAGCTAGCCGTTTTTAAAGGTGACACCTGGGAGATAAAATAATCTGGCGCCCGAGTAACTTTAACCGAACGCCGGCTAGAGGGCTTTACAAAGTAATTAAAAAACATGTAAAGTACTTTATACCTAAAGAAGTATACAAACAAATAACCCAATTCAACCTTAAAATAGCACCGAATTTTGATGGAATAACTGCAGAAATTATTTAAAAGCTACCAAGAAACGAAATAGATTTGATAACCTTCAATGGTATACTCAGACTAAAGCATTGCCTCAATCATTGAACACTGCTACTCTTCAATAACATAAATTCATTTTCCGTTGAGATCCTTAAGACTTCAAGTTCCTAGTCCAGTAGATTTTATACTCAATGCTGTGACTGTACCAGCTTTTAGTAAGGCACATGAAACCATACAGGTAGGCTTCTTCAGCAGAGAAGACGCGCTGGTAAGCGGGCTTTCCATAAATTAAAAAAAAAAAAATTTCGCTTAACGCATTCAAGGAAATTTGAATTTTGGCTCAAGTGATGTACAGCTTCTAGGAGGGCGAATAATATCGCATGATAGAAATTGAGAAATAGAAGAAAATATCGTAAGGGACACAGTTCTGAAAGGCTGGAGCAATCTAGATCACGTGTTCAATAATATTAGTAATATATATTATATATATAATATAATATTAGAACTTCCTGAAAGAATTAGGTGAATAGAAAAAAAGGATATTTATGAAATTATATTTTTTAAAAATTCAAATATATCAAACTATTTTGTACAAATTTAATTGCAACAATCATAAAAAAACTATTTACTGACATTCTTATCATTAAACTTTGGAATCAACTTAAAAAGGTTTCAAAATGTATTACTCATCATTCTCAATATACTAGGTAATGAAATTCATGTCTGATTTCTTCTTGATCTTCGTACAACCTGAATATCATTCTCATCATTAACTTGATTTGTATTTGATAAACTGCTTGCAGATTCATTTCTTTTTTTAAGTCTTGATGTTAATAATCTAGTTTTTTCTTCTAATTTTACAGTATCTAGTTTTCTCTCAGATGAAGCAGATTTATGTAGTTCCCTTGTTTTAACATCGTCATTTGGATAACATTTCAAAGAATCAGATTTTTTAACTTCTGTGAAAACACCTTTACGGTTGCTGGTTTTTGTTTTAGCATAATCCAGATTCCTCAAACTTGTTGCAATACGTGACGGTTTAGATAACTTAGGGATATTTGTGGCATTGTCTTTGGATTTCACAGTATGATCCTCAGTTTTTTCATTCTTACTGGAATGTTTTTCTGAAGAATCTAACTCATTACTTTTGTCACTGAGAATCTTCTTGCGGCTAGGTGTTTTCAATTTTGGAGTATTTATATTCCTCAAGCTTGGTGGAATCATTAAAATATTTGGTGTTTTAGTTGTAGCGTTAGCATTATCAGTACTTTTCAAAGGTGTATTACTTGAGTCTGATAAATTAAATTTGATAACTTTAGGTTGAACAAATTTTTTATTCCTAGGCGATTTCATTTTCAAAAGTGGAATATTTTTCACATTTTGCTCAGGAGTTTTAATTTTTATATTATCTTCGTTGTTCAATGTGGTGCATGAAACCACTTCATTATTAGATTCTTTGAAGTTACACATAAGCCCAATCTTCTGGAGTAGCATTTCACCATATAAGTGAGGATAATGTATTTTAGCATCATCAAACTTTTTTAAAGAATTCTCGCAACATTTTTTTGCTGCCTCTTTAGCCCCAGAGTTTGTTAAAAATTTTATATAACTGACACAGGCATATATTAAAATTTCATCAAAAGTTGCCACATCTCTGTTTTCAGACAAACATTTAAAAGTATTTGAATGATTTGAAACATGCATGTAGAAAAATTTAAATCTATCTTTTTCTCCTTTGATTAAACTCTCATGTAATTTAAATATGCCTTTGAAGTAACTATCAGCTATAGTTACTTGACCCTTATGCATAAACCATAATGCTTCTAAATAATATCGTGAAAAAACAATCTTCCTGCATTTCAAAGATGTGCAATGAAAACATTTGCACTTATAATGCGTCAAGAAGAGTGGAGAGCTATAAGCTTGACTTTGCAAAACAGGGCTTTCTGGGGCAGATTGAAAACTGAAATATGACTGCGTAGGGACATCTAGCATTATTTCTTTAATACCAAACATTATATCATCAACTGGATTAACAGTTGAGGAAGGTTTTTGAGTTGTGCATTCATAATGTTTCTCCACTTTATCCAATAACAAAATATCTGAAATACCATCCAATTTAACTCTGCAATCATCATATCTTTCACCCCATATGTCTGCATAAGCAAGGTAACTAAGAATTCTTGCGCTGTAAACTGGTAATACATGCTGTTGAGCTAAGGTAAGACAAAGTCTTCCATAATAACGAACTTCTCTTGGCATTCTCAAATCATGGTGAAGGACAACCAGAGTATCCAAAACTTCAAGGAGAATAATCATAGAATGAATAGTCCAATGTGGCTCTGCAAGGAAAAACTTTCAATTATTATACATACAAAATGTTTTTTGCAAGTTATTATCACTATTTATTATTGATTAATCTTTTTTTAATGTTTAATAGACACCTTATGCTACTCTTGAGGTGATTTGATCTGAGAAAAGACGAAAGTCTCAAGAAAGTTTTCCATTTTCATGAAAAGTCCAGATAAATTGGATTTAATTTTTCTCTCATCAGTGGTTTGAAGATCTTTTCTGGTTAGATCAAACCACTGCCTTCCATATCTCCTGCAATTATATAGATCAAGATCCTTGATTTTTCTCCTTTAGCTATTTTAGATCTTTCATTACAATACAATGTGTTAAATTTACATTTGAATGAATGAAATGTGCGGATACTAAATAAAAAATTTTCCATGAAAAATTAAGTTAAAATTTATGTAAGCTTTTTCGAAAATCGGGGCTGCCTCTCATCAGCACAGTGAGGAGGCTGCCAGTCTTAACAAAGAACGTGATGAACCTTCTTGTCAAGTCTAGAAAAGCGCCATCTGAATCTTGACACTGAACCAGCCTCGCTTTCTCTGTAGATTCATATGACAACTACTACCAGTCAGGCCCGGATCTAGAGGGGGGCAAGCGCCCCGGCGGGGGGACCTTAAGGGGGCGCCAAAATCAACCGAGGGATAATTTTTTTTTTTGATTATCTCGGAAAAAATTAATTTTCAAATGCTATAATCGAAACTGTAAAATGGAAACATGATAAACCATCACTACGCCGAAAATCTTTAAAATAAATGAGGATTCATCGATCAATTATTAACTGTATATCATTCAGCCATCTACGAATGACGTAAAACAGGTAAGGAAGAATAGAAAGATGACATATCAAAAAAGTATTTTAATTTTACGAGCAGTATTCAATGTATTTCGTATGAATTGATGTCATAAGAGTGTTCTACTGAATTACTGGAAGTAAAATTAAAATTTTGACTTCACGGTAAAATATATAGGGTGTTGAAAAGAGACAGGGCATCATATATTATTATAATAATAATAATATTCTTTATTTACCCAACAGGAATATCCCAATCACAGGGTAAAGCAATAAGCATTTGTACATTACAACGTGTTACAGCATTTATGAAATAATATAATCCAAAAAGAAAAAAAAAACAAAAAACACCGAGAGATACACTCAAACTTCGCACCCCACACAATTCAAATCCCAAAGTTAACCGAACACATCCATCCCCAGTCTATCAGCACTCCGACATAAACTATAAATGGGACATCGCTCGAACATATTTGTACGTGCTGTAGGCAAGTAAAACGTACTTGTAGATCTTGACACCAATCTTGGAACATTCAGCATAATTTTGGACAGCAAATAAGGACAGTCAATTCTGTAATTTAGGAGTCTCTGAGCGAATCTTGCACATTGTTCTTCACGTCTTGCAAGCAAAGATGGTATTCTCATCTCAACCATGATGTCTGATAAATCTGCTCCACGCTCAGGAAACCTACCTGTACGCCTGAATATAATGTATTTGAAGAACTTCCTATGTATACGTTCCAATGGCATAAGATGACAATTGTAGATGGGAAACCAGATCAAGTTGGCGTACTCCAGTTTACTGATGACATATGTAAAGTACAATTTTCTGAGAACCGATAGATCCTCGAATTCTGCTGTTGCTCTTAGTACAAATCCCAATGTTCTGCTAGCCTTGATACATAGCTCCTCAATGTGGGGAATGAAACTGAAAGTAGAATCGAACAAGACTCCAAGATCGTGAATCTGATTCATCATGGCTATGAGATGGTCACCTATGTGATAGCAGAAGTTGACCGGTTGCGATTTTCTCGTGAACGTGATTTTAAAACACTTCTCCATGTTGAGTATCAGCCTGTTGCGCACACACCACTCGTTAATATATTCCAGGCTTGACTGAAGCAGTAATGAATCCAGAACATCACTTATCCTCAAGTAAATCTTAAAGTCGTCCGCAAATGCTAACGCTGGACACTTCAGAGAGGTCAGCAGATCATTTATGAATATAATGAACAGCAGTGGTCCCAAGTTAGATCCTTGTGGCACGCCACAAAAGAGAACGTACTCGAATGACGTAAAACCATTGTAAAACACATAATTCACTCTCCCTCTCAAATACGATCCCAAAAGCTTTACATAAGCAGGGCAAAGACCAAAAGATGTTAGCTTCCGCTGAAGAATATCATGATCAACTGAATCAAAGGCCCGCGACAAATCAGTGTACAACACGTCAACCTGACCACCATCATCTAAACACTCAGATACATATTGTGAAATTGTTGCCAAATTGGTCACAGTGGATCTTCCTCTAAGGAATCCATGCTGTCGTGGGGAAATGAATGAACTGACGTTGAAATAAATATGCTTATGTAATATATCCTCGTAAACTTTAGCAAAGTTGGACAATATCGAAATGGGTCTGTAGTTTTTAACCTGAGATTTATCACCCTTCTTGAACACAGGTACTACACGAGCTCTCTTCCATCGATCGGGAAATGTACATGTTCTCAGACTCAGGTCTATAATATGATGCAGTGGTCCAGCCAGCACCTCACTGCAGATCCTCACAAAGAATGAAGGAATATCATCATCTCCTGATGTTGGCTTATCGGGAAACCTCAACATGACAGAGTGGATCTCTTCCCTGGAAACCACAGGCTTAGGAATCATCGGTAATTGAATTAAGGTGTCTGAATCCCACTCATCTACAATACACTCCTCCTGTACTGGACCCGAAAAATGCGCCGCAAACAAATTGACGATATCCTGCGGTTCCCCATGCGATGCTTCATTACCATGGATTATACCTGGGATCCTGGTCGTCCCCCGTTTGTGACTGATGAACTTCCAGAGATCAGCTGGGTTCGTCCTAAGATTAACTTGTAAAGAGGTCAGGTAGTCATTGTATGCAGAGCTTATCTCCGATTTCACCATGGACCGCAGGCGCCGAAAATCAGCCCGGTATTCCGGTTTTCGAGTTGAGAGCCACCTCGAACGATAAAAGTTCTTCAATTTGATATGACGTTTAATATCTACAGTAAACCATATGGGAAATCTACAGCAACCAGAAATGAATCTTTTACGAGGGACATAATCATTGATAATTTGAAATAGTTGCTCATAGAAAAAATCCAATGCGCCATCGACCTGATCAAACGTCTCCAGTACTCCCCAGTCAAAGTTACCAATTGCTCTCAACAATCCCTGGAAGTCAGATTTTTTGAAATCATAATGGGTGTCATTTACCCTGGGAAAATTTATTTGATGTTGCTGGGGGGAATATCTCAGTGATATATTCAGTGCTGGGTGATATAAATCTTCAGAAACGAAGGAAACCTCACAGCGGTCAACAGACACATCAAGAACATCAGAAACAAGCACCAGGTCCAAGAGCTTCCCGTCCCCGTTTCGAACGTCATTCACTTGCCGCAACTTCACAAGATCGCAGAAATGACGCAGCAGCACTACCTTAGAGGAGCTGAAAATATTCGTAGCGAAACCAGGAATGTTGAAATCTCCCACTATAAAGAGAGTCTCCTGAAGAAAACGAAGTTCCAACGCCGACACGAATGACTCGAGCTGGCACACAGACACGTCAGTTGGTATATAGACCACGCAAATGATAAACGATGTCGGAACCGTACACCGACAAAGCACAACATCTATAAGTGGGACGAGATCTCTCATAAATTCACTGTCAAGCTCCTCGAAAGATATGCAGTCGGAGAAAGCGAGCAACACTCCACCACCCCGCGACCTATTAACATTATGGAATTGTCTATCACTACGAACAATGCTATAGCCTGGTGGGCAAATCTCACCATCAAGGACAGACTCACTGAGCCATGTTTCACCTATACAAACGACATCATATGTACTCTCACACATGGACTTGAAAAAAAGGGGTAGTTTGGTGTTAAGTCCTCTCGTATTCTGATAATACAATGATATATACTGCGATTGATCTTGAAAGGAATCAGAGGCTACATTAGCTGGGATAGACCCATTGGTAACATTTAGTTTTCCGTTACTAGGGAAACGATTGTGGGTACACCACCCACATACTTTATTTTCAGGTTCAATTCACCCTCGGACAGACGACGATTTAGTTCCGACTTAACACTTTTGAAAACCGATATCTGCGTAGGAGTTCTGTCAGGATAAATCGATAAGCTCGCGAATTCCCTTCTAACCTTGATTTTCTTGAACTTACGCATAACAATGGGAACAAATTCACTGGAAGACAAACGCACCTTTATTGGTCGGGAACGTACGTCCTTCGTCGGATCGAACCTTCCTAACCTGAGCGGCTTTACATTTTGATCTGAGATCCCACACTCTGCAAGGACAGACTGGACCAAAGCCGTATCCTGACTCACCTGCTCCAGTCTGTTACCGCCCTCCTCTCTACTCCCATAAATTATAACATTTGGTGCACGTTTAGTTCTTTCGAACATTTCACAGATAATTTGTTCATTAGAAACCATCTGATGGGGCAGAGGACCATCAGGCACAGGAACACCGATGTCGACGGCTCTAGCCTGCCTCAGTTCTCGAATTTCATCTCTCAAGTCGCTTATAAGCTTAAGAATCTTTGGAATCTGATGAAGTCCCTGTTCGCATTCTATACAAATATACTTAATTCTACGCTTATTATTTGGACGCAAATCAAAACACTTAAGTTCCGCAGCAGTCAACTCTGAGCATGCAACATGCACGTATCTACTGCAACCATCACAACGGATTAGCTTATCAGACTCCTCCCTGATCACCTTGTTGCACGTTATGCAAGACATGATGCATTCAAAATATTATGCACTGAATGCTTGTGTACTGGTGTTAAAGGATAAAAACAGGGACACTCTTCACAACGGCCGGACCGATAGCCGATGACTCACAGACAAACAAGAGGACAAATATTTTTGGATGGGAGTTCACCAATACACTCACAAGAAATTAGTCAGGCAGTTCGAACAAGAAATGAAAACACCTCGTACATCTAGAAATAAATCTACCTCCGCGATAACAACATCGCACATGGAAGGGCAGCACATGTACCGATAATAACTAGAATGCGCCAATTCCCGGTTCCTATATCGAGATGACCGTCAGAAATAAACTAAACAAAATAACAAATGGAACGAAATTAAATATTAAATAAATTTTGAAAATAAACTATCCTTCTACTTGCCGTATCCACCACTCATCAATCACCAGAAAAATTGCCGGCTGACCTATCAAACTAACACAACAAAACGGGAGCAACTGTAAACACGTCTAATCAATATGATATCAATCGGAATTATGAGATAATTTGTCATTATTGAACTGATAATAAAGTAAGACAGGGCACAGGGTACTGAAAGTTTTTTTTTAATCGCATTTTCTTCGAAAGTAAGTATTCACAAATCTTGTCGGAGAATTTTTGAAAACCTTTCAGGATTGCTCAGCTCAGGTTGACTTGGAATGTGGTATATAACCTTGATTTAGATTTTTGTTAAATTACTGAAACTTCAATTGCTCCTTCTATTCATGTCGATTAATCATGCTAAAAGCTGAAATACTTTCATTCAATTTTTGTGGCTACAAGAAGAAAATAAACATAGATATCATCTTCAAATTTTTTCTTCAATCAATTTTCAATTATAATAGGGAGTTATTCATTGAATATGAATAGAATATGCAGGGTGTTCCTAAATTGAACGTACAAACGAAAAGGGGAGATTCTTTGAGTAAGATGAAGAAAAAAAGTTCCATAAACATGGGGTCACAAACATTTCGATTTCGAAGAGCTGATAGATGCGTTCGCGAAAAGAAAAGCGCGTCGCGCGAAGCTGTGAAGAAAAAAATCTAATTTCTTTCCTTTTTTTTAAATAAGTATTAGTATTTATTTTCATTACATTATGTTATTTTTTATGGATAATTCATAATTCATGAACTCATTCTTTCCTTGCGATATTTTTTCCATTATTAGTATTTATTTTTATTATTCATTTCTTGTTATTTTTTATGAATAATTCATATATTATACAAGTGAAGAAATTATATATATGTACATTTTTAAAGCTTTCAATTCTCATATTCAACATTACGGGGCGCCATGAATTTTTGCCCCGGTCAGAAAATTCGTAGATCTGGGCCTGCTACCAGTGTTATCGATATCAGTGCTTTTTTGAATTTTTTATACTGGGAACGGTATTCAACATTTTGAGAAATAAACTATTTGGATTGCATTTAAAGATTTCAGTTTCATTCTGACTTACCTGTTTTGTATCTATCTAGAATAATTTTGAAAGCTTGCATAAGAGGTGCATATGTCATTTTGGGTAGCGACTCCAATTTCATAGTACTTGAAGAATGTGCCAATTTGAAAAGCAGTAACTCCATATCAACTTCAAAACACCATGAATGTTTTCCGTTTTCTGCCTTCAAACTTTCGAAAAAAATTTTGGCTTTACTATAATGGGTATGTGCTAATGAGAATTCCTTTTGAGACAAATAGAAATATGATGAATTTATGTGATACTGCATCATGTATTTGTTCCCTTGTTCACTTTCATCCAAAGTGGTCAATAATCCTTGTGTGATCACCGTTAAATCGGAAATGTTCAAATATCTCAAAAAATAGCCACAGCATTCCAGTAATAAATACTTATCATCAAGAAATTCTGCTAAGGTATATGCTAAAAATAATGAACGTAGAGCATTGTAATCATCTGAATGAATAATAAATTCCATCACAATATTCATTGCCAAATCGAAAACTTTTCTTGGCTCAATTCTTCTAAAGACGACAGGGCTTAGGTTTGAGAAAAAAATTCCTTCTAATATAGTCAACGACATCACTAATTTTTCCAATTTTCCTCCATCGAGTTTCAAATTCGTATAAACAGAAACCACATCGCACTGATCCAAAGGATCTACTGGTATGACGTCCACAAGTTTCTCACTATTTTTATTAAGTTTCTTAATTCTTTCCATTTCATCCAAATTTTTAGAAATCATTTCCTGTTTTTCATGTCTATATAGGAACAAACAATAAAAAGCAAAATATAACATTAATGTTTCATCATTATTTTTCTCGCTTATGTCTTTGAAAACACTGTTTAATAATTCTAGCACAACTTCATGAACTCTCATATCTTCATCTGTGAAGGAATAAACGAAAGCTTTCATAATAGTTTCTTTGTCTGCAATTTGACAGAGGTGGCGGAATGAGGACATCATCGATAGTTTACTTTTCCAATGTGAATAATATATCTCTAACTCAGAGAGAAGTAACTCAATTTGAAATTCTTCAGATTCTATTTGCTTGATATAACATAAATATTCTGATGGGATTGCTTTAGTTATTGATATAACGGTGAATTCTTGAATATCTGCGGAACTTTCATCTTTACTCATTGATTTAATTTTGATCCATTTACCGAATACTTTTTTCCTGTTGTTATTTGTTGTGTTGATTATCTCTATTGCTGTCCAGATGAGTGCCTCTTTGTACTTCTTCTGTTTAAGATACACAGAACTGAGTAAATTGAATATATTTGGTAATATCACACCATCTTGTAATACACCAAGCACTGAATGATGTCTCAAAATCATATTAGTAAATGACAGAGTCTCATCATGGTTTTCTTTCCTGAAAAGAACCACTCCTAAATTATGGAGATAGGGTAAAACATCACACCAATATTTCTTATATGCCTTGCAACCCTTGCTTTTCTGGGAGGCCCATACCTCAAAATACTTTTTCAGAAAATGCTTCACTTTTCCTATGTAGTCTTTCGATAAATCATTAGTGTTCAGATTTATTGAAAAAAGAATCATCGTACACAATATCAAATCAAATATCTCCTGAGTACTTTTAGATAAGCATTTGCAATCGCCTGTACATGGTACATGTGTTTTGGTATAAAACTGAACCATAATGAATATCATCTCATAAACAATCAGATGTTTCTCAGGATCAGTGAATAATTTATTGTTATGATTGTTGCAGCAATTTGAGAAGGAGTTCATAACTTGGATGAGAAGCTTCAAGATCAATTGAAAAATATCTGATCTCCCTTGTGTTTTAATCAACTTCAAAAGAATATCTCTGCTAGCAACAAGATTATTTATATCACAATCTGGATCAATCAGATATTTGCAGATTTTCAAAAGTTCTCTCAAATCAATGAATTGTTTATCTTTAGGCATAACCCGTAATATTTCACCAATACATTCAAATGAATACTTAAGCATTGCTTGGGATAAATATGATGAGAACAAGTATATACCAAATTTCAAAAGCTGTGAAACACCATCTAATGGATCATCCATATCCAACTCCTTGATTTTCTTAATGTTTTGTAAGAAAAAATCATATTGCACATCCAAACTGATTTTCAAATATGACAAGCATAATCCATATTTAAACATGTACTGCATTGACATAGTACCATTCAAGGCAGTATCAATTATTTCACTCATAAGATGGCCCAGTGAAATTATCTTCTGTTCATTTGGGTTCAGTTTAGCTGTAGCTAAACGAACAATTTCATTTTGAATCAAATCACATATGGATTTGTAAACCTTTTTCTGCTTTGGGACTAATATTTTTGGAGCAAATCTGGGTAGAATTTCATTTTTTATCTCAGGTACTAGTGAAAAACTCTGAAAGGGAAAGTTATGTATAAATATAAGAAAAATTGCCCAATTTAGGCAAATACAAAAACTGATAGGTTTTGTGAGAAAAGTTAATCTATTGATATCATACCTTCTTAATCAAGAGTTTACAGATGAAGAATATACTCTGTAGATAGTTATCATACTCTTCAGTTGTAACATTCTCAATTACCCCTGATAAACCTCTTAGGCATGATATGAGGTCTTCTCCATTTAACTTATCACAATTGTTAATATTCGAATTGCAGGTAGTACAACAGCACACAATCAAATATAAAGCTTGTTTTTGTTTAAGACAACCTGATCCTTTCTGTAAAACTTCTATTAAATCTTTAAAACCGCCATCCACTATTTTTTCTCCTAAACGTTTCAATTCTTGTTTATCCATTGTAACTAGCGAATTGTTATAATTGTAATATGATATTTAGAATAAGTGGTTGTATTTCATATTTCAAAACTATCACTAAAAAATGTTGTTATTTACACCATTGTATAAAGAATATTCTTTACAAATGGTTTTTCAAAGTTTGAATAAACTGACAGTTTAAAAATTGGTTGGAACCACAGAAAACATGCTTAATTACTAGTACCCACAGAACTGTAAGGCGGGTTTTCACTTCACATCTGTTCGGACCGGCAGATTTGCACCGTGGCGGTCCTAAACCTTTTGGAAAATAAAGTCATAAAGTAATGACTTGAAGTGTAAATAACAGCTCGAATATTCGAAAATGTTGAATAAGTAGAGTTAGACCCCATTTCTCTAAGAAAAGTCTAACCCAATTAATTGAGACCATTTTAAGTCCAAAACTTGCTGTTCCACTGAGAACAAGCCCGCAAAAAAGTTCAGCCCGCCACTGGCTTTACTTATCATGCTCATGAAGCCACCGAGTTTCATACAAATTTTAAGGTATTTCAAGCGATGAACCAAGAGTAACCAGGTTATGATTTTGGTCCATCTAGCGGTTATTGCTGGTTCTTCTTGGTTATTCCTTCGAAATCCAGAAAGAATAACCAGAAATTATCGCTTGAATGCTCGGGTTTGGTTATCCGTGCTGTCATTCTTTTGATTCGCTTTTATTTATGCTCATAGGTTATCTGAGCATTTATCTGATTCAGATAAAAAGGGCCCATTCCCAAAGCTTATATAAACAAAAAGACATTTTTATAAGCAATATTTTATTAGCCAATATATCCTTATAATGGAATTACTGAAACTACAATAAATTTAACAAGGAAAAAATACCAAATTAGACTCATATAATATCTATACATGTAAAAAAATGATCATAAAAAATTATTTTGTGAGTACCTAACTAGGAATGAAGAAAATGACAAGAAATGATTAAAATGAAAAATATCAATATTAACAGCTAGTAAAACGAAGAAAATTAAATCTATTTTTCCATTATTTCAAGATTATACTTGATGAAAATTTGAAACACAAAAAGGCAATGAAAGAACTTCTTAATCTCTTAACTTTAGGAACGGCAATAACAAATATCATGATGGTTTTAACAAACAATATTTTGAATTTGTAAATTTCAGTTTATTCCAATTAAAAAAAAAAAGAGTTATTTGGTCACTTCTACTGGTTCTTCTTTCAATTTAATGATCTACCTTAAAATTTCTCCTCATTGCTACCATATTGTGCATTCTCAGAACATCAGAACACCCAAACTATTGATACGATGCTTTGCAGATACTCAGTATTGCACACATGACATAAATTTAAAGCAACTTTTCATAGTTTCATTAACAGAATTCTCAAAGGATTTTTATTGATGTGGCTTTAATTTTTAGGTTTTTCTTGTAATTTTCAAATTATTATCAATATAGATTGCTTCACACAAATGACATTTTCTCTTCGAGCCTTTTATTTCTTCTCTGATAGCGTTATCCTGAAATTTGAAATAGAATTGAATATTATCTATATAACAAATTCAATAAGAATAGATGGTTTTCCTGTGTTACTTCAACATACTTTCAGTTGATGACTGGTTAAGTTTATCTTTACATTCAATGTTTGCAGCTGCTGATAAAATTTTTGATTACTGCAGCTAACAAAATACACAAGGAATTCTATTTTTCTCTAATGAAAAGCAAATCTAATCTGTACATTCTACAATGCTTCTAATGGTTTCCAAATCATTTTTTTACCTAGGTGATTTATAGAAATGGAATTTTTCTCCATTGAAGTTTCTGCTTCTAATTTTATTTTTGAGTTTTCCTAAAATTTAAATTGTGATCAAATACCTACAGCCTTCAGAGTTAAAATTCAAGAAAATCATTGGATTTATAAGTTTCATTTCAACGCACCTTCAGTTGACAGACCAGTTGTATTACTGATCTGTAATATACGATTTCCACATGATTTTCAGCAACATTATTCAGAAACACATGATTATATTAGATCCTGAGTATTTCCTTCTTTC
Organism: Micraspis discolor; assembly: GCA_030674115.1. Lineage (NCBI taxonomy): Eukaryota > Metazoa > Arthropoda > Insecta > Coleoptera > Coccinellidae > Micraspis > Micraspis discolor. Next base: position 1,483,267 of record JARTUT010000878.1, on the reverse strand, counting down.
AATAACTGTATTTCATAATTGCTCTGTTTTTTATTATGTCAAAGAAATTCTACATTCTGCTACATTGTGGTCCCATTTTTGATGAGTTCTTTCAATCCAAACAACACAACTTTTCACCCACGTTCTTTAAGTTTTCTTTTGAACCTGTGAATTTAGGAAGAGAGTATTATTATTTAATTTTATCTTAAATTGCCTTAGTTCCTACCTGCAGTTGAACTTCCATTTTGATCTTTTTATTTATCTATAGTTTTCGCCCATTTTCTGTCATCTTGACAACACATTTAGGTTAGGTGATTCGTGTTCTATTATTATTTTGAAATTGGAAAACTTTTTATTTAAATCTGTGTGATGTTTGAATAAATAAACCTGGACTACTGCCAGTAATGAACTTACAAAAGATGAATAATAACAATAATAAAACTGTACCATTTGGAGGAAATACACAATATGACCTATATGTACAGGAGATTGAAGGAATAGATGATTATTTCGGTCCTACATTTAGGTGGGTGTATTTGATTATCGGCAACAAAAGTAATACTTATTCGATTATCTATCTAGGGCTATATTTGACAATGATGAGCATGCAGAGTTTCGAGAAAAGTTGGAAAAAAGAATTAAGCATCATGATAAAGATATTGAGAGACTGTGCAACATTTACTATCAAGGGTTCATCGAATCCATTACAGAATTGCTGGATGTTCGATCACAGGCTAAGAAATTAAATGTAAATGTTTTCTCATTGTATGATTAATTAACTCATCATTTATCATCACTAATTGTTAATGATTACATTTTTTAGAATAATGTGATATCATTAAACAATCAATTGAATATAGCAGCTCAAGGGATAATGAAATCTGGAAACGAATTAATAAATGGAAGAAAGGTACAAAATAATATTGCTGCTGTTATAGCCCAATTCAAGTTGTGGTTACCAGTTCTCACTACTTATTCTAAACTACAAAAACAAATTTCAGAAAAAAGGTATAATTGAAATAAGAGGTAAATATATTCATCTTTATAATTTCGTTCTAGATATTATCCAGCCTTGAAAAGTCTTGAAGAACTAGAGCACTTACATCTTCCTCATGTAGCCAGCTACAGATTTTCTTATCAATTAAGAGAAAATATACCAAAGTATGTATTCATGAATTGAAAATGATTACAGGTAAATATATTTGAAATTTCAGGATTCGCCAAAGTATAGAGTCAGCTTCTATGTCAGATTTGAAGGATTTTCTGGAAAATATAAGAAAATTCTCTCCCAAAGTGGGTGAAGTAGCTATGAAACATGTAAGTATATACATTGCAAAATTATTTACAATCAACTAGAAAAATTTTAGGTGCTTTTTACTGTAATATTTTTGATAAACTTTATCTTGATTTTTTGCAGACCAGAGAACAACTGACGGAGGACCCTACTTTGGTTGTTCGAAAAAAAAAACGTATTACTCACCAGGGTTCAGGTAAGATCATGCAGAATGTCTCATTTAAAAGTGTCCATCGTTAATAACTCAACAAGGAATCAGAATTTGTAATGTGGAGAGGGTTGCAACCCTATAAGAAATTTGAAAAGGAAAGTGGGTAGTTTTGTAGCACAGATGCATGCATGGATTCATAAAATGAATATTCACAAGTCACAGGATGTTCTTTGTGTAATTACGATATTGATAAAATTAAATGAAACAGTGATGCTATAGTATAATTTGTATTGAAAAAAAAAGTTCTACTAAAAGTATTAGTGAAAATATATCACAAATTCTCACCATTGATTGCATGCATCCATAAGACCGTGATTAGCTTTTGTTCTAAGACGAAGCAAAAACAAGTAAAAGTGTTAAATGCCTTGTTCTTCTTCATGTTCAACAGAATCTGCTCAGCCAAGAGATATTTACTTTCAGAAAATTTCGTTTCAGTATTCAGCTTCCACAATTATCAGAGGTCGTTTTATCAGTTCATGTAAACAATTAAAAAGCAATGACGTGAGGTCGGATGGTATTGACGCTCTTGTTGAGCTACTTGCGAGTAAATATTCAAACTGTAACGAATCTTTTAGCACTCTGTTCAGGTGAACATGAGTCTTATACTTTGGAAGTATGTGACACAAATACAAACGTCCCCTTTTCTTTAGGTGAACCTTAGTACTTCAAACGTTTTTTTTTATTTCAAACTGCTCTTTTAATCTGCTTAGATGCCATCTCAGCTGCTGTATGTATGAGTATACACTGTAAGTCCTCAAAGAAGAACTTATAGAAGAAAAGTGGGATGGAATTTGGGAAATTCCACAAAAAAATGTCGATGAGCAATGGAACTCTTTTTTAGAAAGCTACACAGAACACTTCAGATATGCTTGTCCATTGAAAAAAATTGATAAGGCACACAATACAAAGAAACTATTGAAAATGAAACCTAATGAGGAGCAGATTAATTGTAAGAAAAAGGTTGACAAACTTATACCCTCAAGACATTCAATCAAAGCTATAATGAGGATTACAAAAAAGTGAAAAGGGAATATGACTCTATCTTGAGAAAACAGAAATGCCAAGTATACAAAGAAAAAATACTTACTTCAGATAATAAAAGCAAAAGTCTATGGCAATGTGGAAAGCAAAGAGTCTATACGGTTAGAGGAAAATCCAAAACAAATAGCAAGTGATTTCAATCATCATTTCTCTACAGCGGCATTAGAACTCATAAACAGAATCAGGGATGTTCCTTTCACACATAATATTGAAGGTGTAACTGAAAAACTCATCTTCAGACAAATAACTGAGAAAGAGATGCTATTGGCTTGTTCCAAGTTAAAAAATAAAGATAGTTGTGGCATAGATGGTATTTCTAATAGAGTCATCAAGAGCTCCATAGACTTAATACTTCAACCACTTACATATATTATCAACAATATGCTAACCTATGGAATATTCCCACAGCAATTAAAAGAAGCAAAAGTAATACCAATTTATAAGAAAGGAGATGCTAATGAAATGTCTAATTATAGGCTGGTTAGTATATTACCATCCTTTTCGAAAATATTTGAATTGATAATCGCAGATCAACTTCTGGAATTTCTCTTGGAGAAAGATATATTAGCATCCTCACAGCATGGGTGTATTAGGGGAAAATCAACAAATACTGCCATTTATGATTTCATAGTAGAGTTAGTGGAGGCATTTGAAGAAAAAGATCTGACCATGGGCATTTGATAGCCTATCACATCAACATCTAGTGCATAAAATGGAACAAATTGGGGTGAGAGATAAGTCATCTGATCTAATAAATTCATATCTACACAATAGAAAACAATATGTTTACATAGAGAAACCTGAAGGGCAGGCTTTGTCAGATGCTGAAGAGCTGAAACTAGGGATACCACAAGGAAGTATTTTGGGGCCACTATTATTCATTATCTTCATCAATGATATTGAAGATTGTATCAGGAATAAGAACTTCACATCCTTGACAAATTATGCAGATGACACAAATATTCTTATCAAAGCAAAAGAATATAATGAATTGATACAAAAGACATCAGAAGTGGTGGAAAACATCAAAACATGGTTTTTAAAAAATAAACTGCATATGAATGAAGGGAAAACTAATGCAATACTGTTCAAGTCTACACATTCAACTTTTGAGACCCCAAAGGAGGTTATGATAACAGCAAGAACACAAGAACTAACTTAATTCACGAAGTTTTTAGGAATTTACGTGGATGATACACTGAGGTGGGAGGAACATATTTCAAATCTGGGAAGCAGCCTGGCCTTTGTCTGCTACTCTTTGAGTGTGCTGACGGGATATCTGGATAACTTCTCCATGAAAACCATCTATCATGCAGTATTTGAGTCGAAAGCAAGGTATGGAATCATGTTTTATGGCCATGCTTCTAAATCAATACAAATATCCATCCTCCAGAAAAGAGCACTCCGAATTATTCTCAAACTGGGATACAGAGAATCATGCAGAGGAAAATTTAGAGAAAATGGAATTTTGACTATTACAGAAATGCACATACAGGAATGTCTGATTTTTGTATTCAAAAAACAAGAACCTTTTTGAATTGAACTCATCCAACATATATAACACAAGGAAAACAAATCTAAAATATCCAGTTCACAGAAGAACATCTACAGAGAAAGGACCCAAATACAAATGTATAAAATATTTCAACATAATGCCAGACACAATAAAGAATGAAACTAGACTAAAGAATTATAAGAAACAAATATACAAGATGCTGCTCAACATAGAACCCTATAATGTTGAAGAATTTTTCAACGGGGCTAAAGATTGGAAGGATAATACAGCTGGATAGCAGATTATGTACTTTTGGTTTTTTTTTGACGTGATTTCAATTCAATGATAACTTTAGTTATTCGTAACATTGTGACTTTTATCTGAAATAAATATTATCTTATCTTATTTCCTGGTTTGGTTTTTGGGTCTTTTCTTTTGATTTTATTTATTATCTTTTCCAATTCCTTGAATGGTTTTCAAAAATTTCATTTTATTCCTAAATGTTCCTTTTTTGTTTCTTTCTACAAATTTTTTGTAGTAAAATTTTTATTTAATGCACTAAGTATCATCGTAGCTGATTGTATCTTTTGAGATCATTTGCTCTTCCAGCTCTTCAATTCTTCAGATTGTTTAAGCCAGATATTGAAAATGTTTCACATCTTTTTCATTGATTACATTTTTCTTAATGATAAGATTTTTTTATTTCAGAAGATGAGCTGAGCGCACAAGAATTGATAGATTTCTCGCCAATATATAGAAGTTTACATATTTCTACCGTATTAGGAACCAAATCTACCTTTGAAACATACTACAGAGCAGAAAGAACAAAACAAGCAGGTTTAGTTTTACAACCACCAACAAATATGGTATGCTGACAAATGAACCTTAAAGTTATAATATTTAACCATATTATAAATATTACGTACTAACAAAATATTTTTCAAATATATTCAAAAAATATCTATAAACTCTTCATTTTTCAGCATGAATCAGAAGAAAGTTTTCGCTATTATATCCATTCAGTTCTGGGTTTCTTCATAACTGAGGATCATGTATTGAATACAGGAAGTGGTCTCATAACTAGGCAGATTTTGGATGAAATGTGGAGTTCTGCCTTATTGAAAATGGTAACTGCATTACAGAATCATTCAGCTTATTGCACCGATGCCACTCTTATACTTAGAATAAAAGATCTCATCATGTTGTTTTGTACAACACTCACAAATTACGGATATACAGTTGAGCCTCTATTGGACTTCGTTAAAGAATTGAGAGATCACTATACGGAAGTTCTAATGCAGAGATGGGTGCAAGTATTCAGAGAAATATTGTCTAAGGAGGAGTTCAAACCAGTAGAGGTAATATGATATTAAAATAGTATATTCTAATACAAGTTGCAGAATGGGCACCTATTCCAACACTTATGCGAAATTCGAAAATGAGCGACGAAGGAGCGAGTTTTAGAACGCATGAGTGTTGGAATTGCCTTCTGCAAAGAGTATTAGACGATATTTTCTCTATTTCAGTCAAGAATTGTGAGAAATTTATTGAATTCCAATGAAAACTTCAGATTTTACCGTCTAGTGCCTTTTGTATTTTATTTTCGCAGTTAGTGTGACTGATACGAAAATTGACAGATTATAGAATTTGAATAGTGCGTTCAAATCTCTACATGGTTTAATATTGACAATTGACATGCAATGGATGCGTGTTGACATTCGACAGGATAGGATCTCAGTGTTGTCAACCACAAAACAAAAAATATAACTAAAAACAATGCTGTAATGAGTTCATTATAGCATTGTTTTTAGTACTGTAATGAACTCATTACGACACTGAAATAGAGAAAAAATTATTTAAACTAAATATGAGTTTAAAGTTATTCAAAATTATTAAAGCAAACCGTGATAATGTTTTCACATTCAATTGGAAAATTTAAAATTCTCACATCATTCACAGTTAGCCTGTTCATTTTAATACAGATTATTCTTGTGAAAATATATCCGATGAAGAGTGATCATAGATGTGATTATCATCTATAAATATAAACTTTATACCATACTAATTGAATTTTTTAAATATAAAATTATGCTTATTTATGGCTCATCGCAGTTCAAAATTATAACATTTATGAGGGTCATTTATTGAGTAGTATTTCGTCTCTGTATTTTAAAATTTTTGTTTTTTTGGTAAATGAGAAATATTTCGCCCTTTGATAATAATAACAACAATTTGATCAAGTGTTCGGCGAATCGACTATTCATGTCCATTAATTTTTTTCGTCTGTGTCAAATAGAATTTTCAATTATCCCCTCTGCCTCTTGCGAATCATAAAGTAATTACATATAGAGTGGAAATTAAGATAGTTTCACATTGATAGTTCAATTTGCCGCTGCATGGTGTCTCTGGCTTTTCTGATTTTTGGTTTGTTGATATTTTCATAACCTCGTCATTTCTATTTTGATCCTTTGTGGATGTAGCAAGTGCTTCTGAGTTCCCAAAATTCTCAAAGGTGTGTTCTGTGCAAAGGATCAAAACAGAAATGACGAGGTTATGAAAATATCAACAAACCAAAAATCAGAGAAGCCAGAGACGCCATGCGGCGGCAAATTGAACTATTAATGTGAACTATTTCAGTTTCCACTCTTTATGTAATTACTTTATGTTTCGGATTCCTTTGTCGCGTTTTTCTTGATCACTCTTGGGCCTCATTGGATCGAGGCTTCGAGGAGTAGTGTGGCAGCCGAATTGAGGTGGTACATTTTTAGAAAATGAGCCCTTCTTACATTTCTTCGTCGTCCACGTGACAAATGAGCCGCCTCTTTTACTCAACACTACGCTGAACCAAATCATTTAGCATTTTTTTAAAGTAACAAAGATCTAATCTTTTACTTCTTATGAACAAGCCATCAAGTCCGAAGTAATGGAAAAATATAGATGAGAAATATTAAGGATGTTATTGATTTTCAATTTTAATGAATGACTACAATTGAGATTTCTATTTTTTCAATCCTCAAAGTTCATGTGTTTTCAAAGGTATCGGATCAAGAAGAATTGGACAACATTTTATCATCATTTCCTTGGGATGAAGATTTGCCCTACAGTATAACATTTCCTTACATACTTCCGTTTTCCAGTATGGTTCCAAAGGTCTATCAGCAAGTGAAAGAATTTATATATGCTTGTCTAAAATTTTCTGAGGATTTGAATTTGAGGTAAGTTTAATCGCAAAATTCACTTGCAGAATGTGGTATTTGACTTACTTTAAAAAATAATTCCAAAGAATATTTCTTATGTCAAAATCATCGAGGTAGAATAGTGAAGAGATGACATGAGTCATCTCTTCATGGGATCAGTTCCGCCATATTGGTACGGGATTTCGGTCAACTTCACTTATTTACCCATGTTTCTCTCTCTCTCTCACAAAAATCAGTCAGTTGAAATGTAATATCCTGAAGATGCCATCATAGACTACCTATAGATAGGCAACTCGGGCATGAATTTTGGTCCCAATTTCGAGAGCTCAACTTACAGCGCCATCTTTAGTTATTCCCTACTTTATTACAGATTCCATTCGCAATTTAGACTTGTGGCTCCCTCTAGGGCATTTTATATGAGTTATCATAGGATTCCACACAAGCGCAGGTTGAATCCCATATACTTATTGGTTTTGAAAACAAACACATTTGAAATGACCATTATTTTAATCTGCTGCAGATTGTCACAATTTCAATAAAAAAATATCATTTGATCAGAAAATTGTGACGATTTGCAGCAGATTAAAAGAATTATGGTCGTTTCAAATATATCTGCCCTTCAAATCAAAGAACATACTAATCTTTAGAGGATGAAAGGAAATAAACAAAAAATAAACTTTGGAAATATATATAATGCAGTATATAATTAATTTACAAAAATTTCAATATCGAGGGAAATAATAAACGAACCAACAATAACTCATCAAATTATGAAAAATACATTAAAAGAATAAATTAGAATATTAGTGACAAATATATCAATTTAAGCATGAAATGCATTATATTTATGCAACAATTTCAACACGAATGCGAAATTCGAAAACGACCGACGAAGGAGCGAGTTTTTGAACGCATGAGTGTTGGAATCGCCTTCTGCAACGAGTATTAGACGATATTTTCTCTATTTTAGTCAAGAATTGTGAGAAATTTATTGGAATTCAATGAAAAATTCAGATCATACCTCCTAGTGCCTTTTGTATTTTATTTTCGCAGTTGGTGTGACTGATACGAAAATTGACAGATTAAGAATTTGAATTTCAAATCTCTACATGGTTTAATATTGACAATCGACATGCAGTGGACGCGTGTTGACATTCGAAAGGATAGGATGTCAGTGTTGTCAACCACAAAACGTAAAATATAACTAAAAACAATGCTGTAATGAGTTCATTACAGCACTGTTTTTAGTACTGTAATGATCTCATTACGATACTGAAAAAGAGAAATGATGTTTCTATCTTATCATTCTATAATGACCATGCCAAAAATGAAATAAACTCAGTAATCTATCTTATGGTTGGTGATTCAATACTTTTTTACCTATCAAAATTATTTCATTATTATAAGATTCATTTCATTATGATAAGAACAATTCTTGAAGTTTATTATTTGTGTAGATTGTTTTTCGATACCATAAATGTAAAATATATTTTTTTATTCCAAAGTCAATGTGAAGTGGACGAGATGATCAGGAGGTCTATAAATCTTCTCTTAACAAGAACATTTAGTGGCTGTTTATCGACAACATTCAGGAATCCTAGGGTTGGATTGCAGGAAACTATGCAAATAATTATCGATACTGGATATTTAGAAGCTTCTACGACATATTTAGACCAATTTATCTCTAATATAACCGGGTGAGTAAGTTTGTGTTTTTTTATGCATGATGAGAAACAGAAAATTCCTACTACTTCAATTTTCATCATAAAAATTCATGCTGAAATCAAAGATAAGAAATTCTGAACATTTCTCCTCAACACCTTTGATTCAAGAGTTAAGGAAATTTCAGTAGTGAGGGCTTCATTGCATCGCTCTTACTCTAGCGGACACTGATTCTAAATATCGGTATTAAATTTGTATAATTTGCAAAAATTCTTTATTTATATACTACCATGCTAAGCTTACTTAACAAATTGACAGTGACAGTTAAAGGGTGCGTACCAAAATTGAATCAAACTTATCGAGTCTCTATTGAAAAACTTCTTATAAAGATCATTTTTTATGTGTGTACTTGATTGCTATATTAGATATTTTCGGAGAACATAATTGAATTGTTAATTTCAAAGATACGATTATATTGAAACAAAATGCGATTTAAAATGTCCGCATGCTGGCAGATGGCTGCCTTTGTATATTATAAATCGCATAAGATATTACATATTTATATGCTTTATACCGTAGGGAAGAATCCAAAGCAATTTCTAGCGGATTGATGCCAGGAAAGACAATTATGTTCCAAGTGGCCCGAGAAGATGCCATAAATCAAATATGCGAGAAATTAAACAAAAAACTAGATGAATTTTTGGAGTTGGAAAGTTATGATTGGCTACTGGTTGAACCTCAAGGTCATGCATCCACTCATATTTCTGATTTGATTGCATTTCTTAGGACTACCTTTCAAAGTTTCACGACTTTACCGGTGAGTATTTATTATGATCATGATCATCTTTTCTGTTATAGTTTCCAGTTTTTTGCCGTCTGAGGTTTCCACCTGATGTTTCGTCCATAACTGCATCTTTTCAACTTAGGTTGTACCTCAGTTGTATCTAGAAGACCAGCAGCCCTGATCTGATGCTTTTAACATGATCTGTTCGAAATATATGCGTTTTTCATCATAGGGGTTCCGCGTTCTATATGCAGTTGACAGATAGCTTTGATTGGATCTGATCAAAAGGCCAGACGTTTTCTAATTACCTGTAGATTGTAGGGATTAGAGGAGAGAAGACATCATGGTCAGTTTCGATGTTACGAGTTTGTTCACCAATGTCCCAACAGATAAAGCACTTAACTACACTTATGGTGAATGCAATAATGGAAATGCTCTCCATTTGCATCTACACAACATATTTTAAATTTAAAGACATTTTTTATCAATAAGAATTCTGAATGGCCATGGATTCGCCACTGTCCCTATTTTCATCTGTTTCATATATGGAGAATTTCGAACAAAAAGCTCTTGACCAATTTATACTAAAACCCAAATGATACTTTCATCATTTAGCAAAATGGATTAAACACTATAGGTGGATTTCTTCCAAATCTTAACATTCAAGAAGAATCTATTGAATTCACAACAGAAATCAAGAAAGAAAGAGAAAGAACCAGTGTGTACAAAAATCCAACTAACGCAGATCGATATCTGCATTTTAATTCCAACTAAATACTAAATTGGTAGTGGCAAAATGTTTATATGATAGAGCAACAAATATATGCTCTACCCAACAAGATACAAATGAAAAAATAACATCATAAAAACACAAAATGGCGACGATTGTTGTACCCCCCATCCTCCTCAAAAAAGTACTAGTAAAATTCTAAACCTTTCTTATTTTCGTGAAATATGGATCATGTAAATAATGATTTTTTGGACGAAGAATTTCATTACAAATAAAAATTCTATAGCACTGCTTGGTAGCGACTTAAATACAATATCAATAATATATCAATAAACATTATTATTATTATTATTAATTATGACATAAATCATAATAAATGTCAGTCGATAATTTTTCCTCTGCTATTTTTTCAATGAAATAAGTGTTAACTCACAACCTTCCCCAACTATGGATGATGATTTCCTTTAAAATGGGTTCCATAGCAGACTCCAAACATCAGAAGATCTGAAAAATCATCATTTGGACCGCAAGACCCGATTCGAAGAATCCTCCTTGCAGATTGGCGACAAATTTTGTGTAATAGATTTGAATATAGAGGGTATTTCTAAGGACAAGAGTGATTATATTTCTAAACTAGCAAAGGACTATGGTGCTGAGATTATTCTCCTTCAAGAGGCACATATGAATACTAAAAATAATCTTCGTGAAAGAGGAACCATAAAAGCTTATATATTCATTGATTATCTCCTTAGTAAAATTTACGGTTTAGCTTGTTATGTTAAAAAAATCCTTGATTCACTATATCGAGTTAATCTAAAATGGCGAATTTGAGGGTGTTTTCTTTATCTCTTTCAAATTTTGTATTTTTGTTATTCAGTTCTTTTTTCTGCTTTTGTTTTTTTATTTCCAGATTCGATGTGGGCAACTTGAAGAAGTCTCTGTTTCCATCAATAGAAGACCACTCTTGAAGAAAGAAGTCCCTAAAATATATTTCAGCTTATTTTTGTACTTTCACACTTAGGCAGGGAGCCAGGGTTTTTTTTACTGGAGTTTTTTCCCTAGGCTTTTATGTGATACGCCGAATTGTATGACACCCCGTCACTAACCCCTGATCTATATGCTTTATTGTTTGCTAACTAAATATTGTAAGCCAAAAGTTCAAAAGAATATATATCAATAAACATTTCCTTCAATAAATCTTGAATTGTTGAAATTATTTGAAATTTTGTCGTATTTTACGACTTACTTCCTTGACATTTTACTCAAATTGAGAAAATAAGAAATTATGGCTTTATCTCATAGGCCAAAAATAGCAGGAATTGTTGATTTACTTGTTAGGGGAGTGACCTTAAAAAAAGCCTTAGATATTTAAGATATTCATATGTATCAAAATTTATCTGTTATTTTTAGGGTCTATTGACTTCTTCTTTTTTCAGTTGGAAGTTGCCCAAATTGCTTGCAAAGCAGCATGTGAACATATAGCCATAGCAATGTTCAATCTATTGATGAGCGAGAAGAATAAGCAAATTTCATTGGGTGCTCTCAACCAAATTTCTTTGGATTTGATTCAATGTGAACGTAAGCTAATTATCATTTTGCTGAGATGTTATTTCAACTTTACTTTCAACAGTTTTCGCTGCATCAGAGCCAGTAAACGGTTTACAAGAAGATGATCTTGCCTATTTCTCTAAACTGAGGGAAATTTTAGACTTGTTCACTTCTTGTGATTGGCCCACCTATTTCCATGACTATGGCCAGGAGATGAGCAAATATAAACAAGTTAAGCCAGATGATGCTCTCATTCTTGTCGAGAAGTAAGTTCTTTTCAGTAAATCATAGAGTCAATAATATTCAACATTATTCCAGGCTAAAAGAAGGTGATAAGAAGACCATGTTCACTGTATTGAAAAAAAGCGAGCGTGATAAAAAGAAGCTTTTAGAAACTGTATCTAAACAATTGAAACAGTTGTCTCAAATACCTCCAGGGAAATGAAGAAATATAAAAAATTCGAAATAGTTTATTGTTATAGAAGATTAAAAAACATAAAACACATTTTATATAAAAATATTAGAAATATAAAGGAGTACTTAATATTAATGTGTGAAAATACCCCTCAATAAGTTCATCAAAAATGGCATTTGGCAGCAACTTTCATTATCAAACTAAAAACATCAAAGAACGCCATTTCTTAAGTAATAAACTCGGTTTCGCGAATACATCTCTCAATAGGAATTGAATGATTTCCATAAATGGAAATTCATAAGATATAACTGTTAATTACTTTCCTTAAATATCATCACAAATCGTAGAAGAATTATTATATGGATTGATGCTACAGCGTATATACAAATAGTTAAGGATGTAACATTAGGCTTTGCCAATGTTGAAAAACATCGCAAGGATTATTCATTGCTTAGCCCAACCATATGGAGTCTTGAGGTTCCTGTAGTTGTAGTTGGTCGATTTGCTCTGAAAAAAAGATGGAAATCTCAATGTTTCGGGTACAACATGCAGCAAATCACGAAGTTTATTTTTGTTAGATTGGTAATACTGTCGTGGGGGTGTGATGGTTTTGTTTAGTCGGGGGTTAGTGTTGCTATTATCATGGATTGGTTTGGTGACCAGTGCTTTGCCTATGCGTTTTTTAAAAGAGAGTGTACATACTACATCCGGAAAAATGTTTTCAGAAGGTTGACCAACCATATTAATTCTTTTAAATGGATCAATTTGATTCTAAATAAGTTTGACCTCAAATTCTCCTTACCCTGGAGTCTTTTATAAACCTCTATATATGCATCTTTTTCTTTAGGATTTCTTAGAATCTCTCCTGCCATCATATCTTGACCATCATGGAGCATTCTTAACACATGTGCTTTAGAAGGAAATACCATCTGTAACAAAGTATGAACAATGTGCAAATATAAATTTCATCAGGCTTACCGTGACGCTATACATATTTCGATTACTTTGTTCTGTGCCAGCACCATTGTGATTTACATAAATCTTTCCCTTCTGATCATCCATCTCAAAGTACCAAACAATATTTCTCCTGAAAAATTTTTTTATAGAAACTAATTTTGAAATAGAATAAAACAAAAAGCTCTCGACCAATTTATACTATTGGGTTGTTCGGAAAGTCATTTCGTTTTTTTTTTGGGAACATGAAAGACAGTTTTCGTATAATGAATAAATATTTTATTAAATTATATATTGGCCATTCTGGTCCAACACCTTTTGCCTTCTTTCTGGCAGTAACATAATTCCCCTCTCATTTAAGTTTTGGTCCTTGCTGACAAAAAACTGGTTTTTGACATCTTCATTTGAGGTAAAGGTTTTGCCATCCAACAAAGTTTGCAGGGATCGAAACAAATAGTAGTCGGAAGGCGCCAGATCTGGAGAATATGGTGGATGTTGCAGTACGTCCCATTCAAGCTATAAAAGTTTTTGGCGAGTAACCAAACTTGCGTGAGGTCTCGCATTATCCTGGTGGAACACTACACCCTTCCTGTTGATTAATTCGGGCCTCTTCTCTTTAAGTGAATCATTCAATTTGTCCATCTGATGACAATAGACTTCTGAATTAATCGTTGTATTGTCCGGCAAAAGCTCAAAAAAACGATTCCTTTGACATTGCACCAAACGGAGAGCATCCCCTTTTTTGGTGAATGTTGGCTTTTGACACGCTTTGAGCCGGTTCATCTTTAAAATTAATTGAAAGAATTATCTCAAAAATTCGAACAACAGCACAACTAAGTTGTTGAAACTCGATTTTTCGAATAGGGCTGGTCTGGCCCATTTTATTCATTTTGTGAAAAATCTAGAAACCTACATGTGATGAAGAAAAATTTGAACAGCACAAACCTAGCACCATTTTGGAAAGGAAAAAAAAGAAATATGCATTTATGGAAGCTGTTAAAACACACTACAGAGTATCTATAATATTGACCCGAAAATTGTGGGAAGAAATCACCTTTAAGTTGACTTTGCGTAAAACATTAGGTTTATATTCGAATGTTGAAAATTTCTTCTAGGAGAAATATACAGAGTGTTTGTAAATAAATGCGATGAACTTCTGGAAATGACTCCCTAATGAAAATTAATGGGGGTACTTCCTCTAAAAATTTTCGCCTTCCTTTCCAAGTTTCACCTCTCAGAAGGGGTCGGTTGAATAACCTTTGATTTCGTGCATAATGGAGTCTAAGATACCTTTGTGTCAGTTTAATTATTTGATTGAAGAATTAAATGTGTTTAGATGTTTGATTAAAGAAAAACCGAACAATTTGAAAGCTATCTGATTTATAACATGTTCGCGAATGACTTGAAGTTTTTCTGTGCGGTTCAATCATTCTATGACTGTGTTCAGCTTCAGATTGCTCTCGATCGAGTGGCTGATTGGTGTAGAGTTAACTTTTTGAGTTTGAATGTTTCAAAGTGTGCAGTCGTCTCTTTTACAAGAAGGAAGCAGATTTTACACTACGATTATTCTATCGATGGTCAGTTGGTGTCTCCTTTTGACAGGATCAGGGATCTTGGTGTGATCTTTGATCAGAAATTCTCTTTTATTCCTCCTATCACACAACTGATTTCAACTACCTCGAAGATGTATGGGTTCGTTGTTCGCAGGGGGAAGTATTTTAGGAACACCTCAACGTTCATCAGTCTGTTCCATTCCCTAATTCGGAGCAAATTGGAGTATTGTAGCGTGATTTGGCATCCTGTTTACTTTTGCCATCAATACCACCTTGAGGCCGTCCAGAGGGTTTGATCACCGGGAGTTGTTGTGTAGATTCAATATCGTTTCATTGCAGGAAAGGAGAGGGATATTATCACTTAAGTTTCTGTATGATTTGCTGCACGGCACCATCGATTGCCCACCTCTCTTGTCTGCTCTGGGTTTCCGAGTTCCAAGGCAGAGCTCTCGTTCTGTGGAACTATTCCATCTTGACACCCCCAGAAGTAACTCATTGTTGCAGTCGCCGATTTGGTTCATGGAATCTACATTCAATTCGGTTGCTGGTAGCTGTGATATTCACTTTGACTCGCTATCAAGTATCATTACGAGTTATTTGCGAGGTTGAATTGAACTCATGTATGCAATGGTCACCTTTATTTTTGTGATACTTTTGTAATTTTTTTTTGTATTTTGTAGTAGCTTTTGATGCAATTATCTTGGTCACCTTTATTATTATTTTAATACTTTTGTACAGTATGGAGCAAATGAGTAGTAATTTCTTTTTGTCGATATGTCTATGGATTTGTAAATTTTGTTGATTTCACTTCATTTTCTTTCATAATATTGGCTTGTATACATTTTCTTTTCACTTTTATAGTGACGCTGTTTGCTGACGTCTCTATTTGATTGAATATTAATTAGTTATTTTTTGTAATTGGGTAAGAACATGTTGAAAATAAAGAACTTATTATTATTATTATTATTATTATTATAACATTCTAACTAACAAAACATTGAATTGAACACTTTTTTCAATATGAATCTTCAACTAAATATAAAATTTAATGTCAAAGCAGATATTGGAAGTCGCCACCTCCACTTGAAATGCATTATGCGTCAATTCTTCATCTCATTGACCACCATATTGTGTCGGATATCCCTGGCTTACTTCGGATATTATTACAGCACAGTATAAATATCAATATCTATACAGGGTGTAACTAAATAAGTGTAAAATATTTAAGGAAGTGATTCCTCATCGAAAAAAAGATAAGATCTTTCATATAAAGAAACTTTATTGGAGCATCCCTTGTTAAGATACAGCCCCTCAAAGGGAGTACATAAAATTTGTAAAACAATTTTTTCACAAGCACCAAAAAAGTTACAATATTGAAATTAACCCAACGTTTCCTACTAGCAAAAAGACACTTATCCAGTTATTTATTAATTTATTTGGTTTACCCCATGGTTGTAAGGGTGGGAAACGCAGATACTAACTACAGAATAATAATAAATCCAGTTCGCATTCATGACGATATACCTATCTCTGTAGTTGTTCGTAAAATAATTTTTTGCTGCGAACTGGTTTATTTTGGACAAAAAACTCAGTAGACATTTTTTGTTTAGAATGAAACAGGCTATCGGAAATAAATTTTTAAATGGTAAACAAATGATTAGACAAAAAGTTACATTGGAAATAAACTTTAGGGGTTGCGTTTCCCACCCTTACAACCATGGGGTAAACCAAATAAATAACTGGATAAGTGTCTTTTTGCTAGTAGGAAACGTTAGCTTAATTTCAATATTGTAACTTTTTTGGTGCTTCTGAAAAAAATTGTTATACAAATTTTATTTACTCCCTTTGAGGGGCTGTATCTTAATAAGGGATGCTCCAATGAAGTTTCTTTATATGAAAGATCCCATCTTTTTTTCGATGAGGAATCACCTCCTTAAATATTTTACACTTTTTTAGTTTTATATTGGTCCCTATACTGTGATTACAGGATCCACAATTCGATTTCTCAAATCAATGATATCGATGCGTGGGGTCGTGTACACAGATATAAGATGCCCTCATAAACAAAATTTCAAATAGAAATAGTGGTTCGCTAGAAAAAAGTATGGATATATTTTTTATAGATAATTTTGTGATCTTCAATTTTTGCCTGATGATAAAACTTACCGTTTCGTAGAAAATCGTTCATTTTTTGACCTTTGACCTTGAATAAAATTTTTCCATACAAGGGAATGATTGAGAACTTTCGAATATTATTCATAACTATGTTTTACTAATTTTCAGCATTTTTTGGTCTATTTAGTGAATTTCTATCGGCTAAACCATAACAGAAATGCGTATCTGCCATATTCGAATTACACTAAACTACCATACTAAAACGTTATTGACTTTTCTTGAAATAAAAATCCAAACACAATTAAATCAGTTTCATAAGTTTTTCGCATTTATTTACAGGCACTCTCTATATCATTGCCTATACAACCGAATAAACAAACGTTTTGGAATTATTTTATTTCTATAGGAATTATCGAATGATCTTATAATACCATTTTTAGATTTTAAATATCTTCATTTCTCCAAAAATTGCCCACTATGCACTGAAAACATGAAACACCCAGCATAATTTAATGGGAATCAAAAATTGAACTGACCTCCCCTTATAAAAACTTAACAGAAAGTATAAAATATAAAAAAAAAAACATTTATGACTATAAATTGTTTGAAGATAAATTGCTTTATGAAAAACTAGATAATTGTGCGTACTCTCGAGAATTCCATAAGGAATAATCAGATTTTCGAAAAGTTACGACAGTTGTAAAATCAATAGTTGCTCAACTAAAATTCATATTGTTAAAATAATACGTACTTACGTAAAAACACACAAGACTTATTATGAGGTCCAACAATATAGTGGATTTGTAGAAACAGAATTCAGTGAATCAACACGTGGTACGCATCGAAACAGAGAAAACAAATTTTTTCAATGGATGTGCGTTGTTTTCATTGTATATACAGTACGCGTCAAAATCATGGGCCAAATTCATTTTCTGAGGAGAAAAATATTTAGCAACAAAATAAATTATGTTTCACTTGTATGTATCAAATTTTTATACATTTTTGAAGGATTTTCGTTGCACCCTGTGGCATCCCCAGATAGGTAGAGAAAAATCGAAAAATCAATAGATTGGTTGATAATCAGTTTAAATGGCAACAGTATTGTTTTGTTAGAGATTTTTTTTTGGTGAGATTTTCGAAAGAAAATACAAATAACGAATATTTATTCCATTCCGCCATGAAATTTCTAAATAGGCAAAAATTAAATTTGTTGTTCATAAAATATATTATGTAAAAATATATGAAACAATTTTTGCTTTTAACAAGATTTTACAGTATCGAGACAATGTTATTACGACAATATCACGGCAAGATCTCACCCCGCACTGTTTCTCAGCTGGTCGATACCCCATTTAGCAGATTCGGAAGTCACGTAATCATTATACAGGATTATGATAAAGTAATGCACAAAATTCATAAAACGTACAACGATCACTTTTGAGAAAAATGCAAAAACACGTCAAACGGTGTTTTATATTCCGCATCTCTTGACATAAGTTACAAAAATAACAAGTCAAATTTGTCAATGTTATGACGTCATCAACATATTTTTTTTAATGGGAAGCTAAGATTTTTATTACATTATGTGATAAAGTTTTTTTTTACACTAGGGAAGGATGGTTGCAGTAGGGCTAACATAAGAAAAAAACGAAAAACGAGAAAATGATAAAAAACGAAATAGCAAAACCAATTACAAAAAGAGGTCAAACTTGAACTTATCTAGTCAGAAAATCTGTTCTTATCAATTTTTTCGATTGATTTACTGAAACAAGGGTGTGTAAGTGTCAGTCGTACAATTAGTGTGACACCAGTTTTATTATTATGGCTCGTTAAAACGAAAGAGAAAGGACAGAAATTCTAATGATGGTAGGTTACGGCGATCGCCTCCGAAGTCATGATGAAGAAGCATGTGTTTTATTTAACGCAACACATTTGGAAAGACCTCCAATTGCTAGAAGTACAGTATGCAGAATTGTTGCAAAATTTAATGCAACGGGAAGCGTGAGTAATGCTCCAAAATCTGGACGACCAGGAATAAGCGACGATGTCAAGTTAGATATTTTTCTGTCAGTAGAAGACAACCCTCACGCAACTACAACAGAAATTGCCTTACAAGAAAATGTTAGTCAGTCGTTTGTAGTAAAGATGTTAAAAAAAGAAAAACTACACCCATACAAACTTGTTCACCAACTCTCAGAAGATGATCCGAACAGACGTTTGGAATTTTGTGAAATCTTCATGCGGCATTATGACGATATCCAAATTTTCTTATTAGTGTAGTATTTTCCGATGAGGCAACGTTTTGTCTAAGTGGTTCAGTAAATCGACACAATTGTCGCTACAAGGCTTAGGATTGGAAGAGGTGGACCAATGGAGTGGCCACCTAGGTCACCTGATCTTACCCCCTTGATTTTTTTCTGTGGGGACATTTGAAAAGTCGGGTCTACATTAACCGACCAGACAATGTAGAAGAATTAATGGAACGAATTAGACACGAAATGACTTTTACAACTCCGCAGATGATCGAAAACTCTGTAAATGCAGTCTACCATCGTCTTGGCCTATATCAGTTAGTAAACGGGACACAGTTTGAACAATTCCTATAAGAAATAGTTTTGTTTTAATGGACTGTTCAGTTAATTGAAATGTTATTATGAAACTTACGTTTATTTCGTTTTTTATTCATTTTCTCGTTTTTTTCTTTTGTTAGCTCTACTGCAACTATTTTTCTCTAGTGTAAAAGAACAAACTTTATCACATAATGTAATAAAAATCTTAGCTTCCCATTATAAAAATATGTTGATGACGTCATAACTTTAACAAATTTGACTTGTTATTTTTGTAACTTATGTCAAGAGATGCGGAATATAAAACACCGTTTGACGTGTTTTTGCATTTTTCTCAAAAGTGATCGTTGTACGTTTTATGAATTTTGTGCATTACTTTATCATACCCCTGTATAGCAGAAGTCTTATTTCTGATAAGGGTAATGAGAATTGAAATTGGGTGTGAGAATGACAAACTTGCGAAAACTGAAGCATTAATATCGAATATAATGGATCCAGGAATGAGTGAATTGAAAAAAAATTAATAACGAATGAAGAATACAAGAATAATTTTTCGAAAAAGAGCATGATATTTGCCAAAATATTAATCACACTACTCTTCACACATGGATGTCTCTCGTCAAAAAGTGTCAGACTCATAGCACAAAGTCGCCACTCCTACGACGGTCGGTTCGGGCCACAGTGAATACGAGTGGCCCAACACTGCATACGCTCAAAGACTGTGGCCAGGAGGTGAGCAAACATATACATAACAAACGAGATGATCCCTTCATTCTTGTTGAGATGTAAGTTCTTTCAATTAATCATAGAGTAAATAATCACATTATTCCAGGTTTAAAGATATGTGATAAGAGGACTGTTTACTGTATTGAAAAAAAAAGAATGCCATAAAAAAGCTTTTAGAGATTTTATCTAAAAAATTGAAACAGTTATCTTGAATACCACGAGGGAAATGAAAAAATATCAACAATTCTACATGGTTTATTGTTGTACATGATTAAAATACATAAAAACACGTTTTATATAAAAATAAAAGAAGCACTTAAAATTAATGTGTAAAAATATAGATCAACAAGTGCATATATTCATTCATAAAACATGGCATTTGAATTTTCCATTATTTTTGATAAGGAAACTCTAAGACCTAATGGAAGACAATCATATTGCATCATGTTGCTATAGTAGGTCTCACAAATACGCCCATGAATAAAACAGCCACTTGAATTATCAAACTAAAAAGATCAAAGAAATACATTTCTAAAGTAAATAAATTTTTGTTCTAATGTGATGAATGCATACTCTTCCCATACTAATCAAATAAATTCCATAAATGGAAATACATAAAATAAAATTGCTAATTCCTCTTCTCGAATACCATATCACAAATCGAGTTTCGATAACGTTAAGTTTTGATTTGTTTTTTATCAAATCTATTATCACTTTCTTCAAAAAATTTTGACCATTTGAAAATATTCACCATCTGTCAAAAAACATATTAAAGCTATCTCATTCTTAAGTAGAATATGACTTACACGGAATGATAACAATTCAATATTACATATACTAATTCATGACGATAAAAGTTCCCAGTAAAAGAGAACATTGAGCTGTGCAAATGTAAAAAAAACATTGCAAGAGATCATAATTGCTCCAATCTTCAGGCGTCTTCTTTTGGCTGAAGTTGGTCGGCTTGAGCTGAAAAACGAAACTTGTTGAGAACTGTGCGGAAAATGAATGACATATGTATATATAGAATTTTCAAACAGAGGTAAATGGGGCACGTTACTTTGTCTATGGTGATGTTTTTTGATTTGAACAATTAATAAAAAAAACAATATAAATTGCCATTCTCTGTTGTAATATTTCATTCTTATCTTTACAAAAAATACATTTATACAGGGTGGCCATTTGAAAACGAAACAGACAAGATTACAGACGAAATAAATTTTTTCGATAGAAGTGCTCAGAACGGTCGATTTTTGTTTCAAGGGGGACAACTTAAGATGTAGGTTACGGACGCATAGCGCTTCAACCCTTGCTGCTACATCTCCCACCCCAATTTTGAATAGGGAAGATGGGATGAGTGATACCTCAATTCAAAGGTATTTTTATACTGATTTCAGCACAGTAATTGTTTTTTCATTTTATGCATTAGTTCTCGAAATATTCATACGTTAGTTAATTTTTTCACACACATTTCGTGCTTCCGAAACACCAAAATTTCCGTACTTGTATTTGAAATTGCAAAACATCTACCACTGGGCAAATGAAGTCATACCGTACGTGTTAATGCTACTAGGGTCAGATGTTCGACTAGCTGTTTTATTCACTGAAATCATTCTTCAACTGTACGGTATCAGAACGATTTGAAGTATTGATCTAAGAAATAAGACTTTTCAAAGTAAAGTAAATAATTTATCAAAAACTCACATCAATTAATTAAATATTCAAATTGTTCACCATTAGCTTCCATACAATGAAATAAGTTTTGTTCGAAACGGTGGCGCACATTTTGCAATACTCTTTGTTTGTTCGACATCTTTATTAAAGTTTTCTATGTCAGTGGATTGGAGGAAGGAAGCCACAGTCATGGTTGTTTTGAAGCTCAAATGCCGATTTTTCACAAAAAACACTACAAGTGCCATGAAAACACCACTTAATTTTCAAATACTTAGTTAAGAATATTTCGAGAACTAATGCATAAAATGAAAAAACAATTACTGTGCTGAAATCAGTATAAAAATACCTTTCAAATGAGGTATCACTCACCCCATCTTCCCTATTCAAAATTTGGGGGTGAGGGTTGTAGTAGCAAGGGTTGAAGCGCTATGCGTCCGTAACCTAAATCTTAAGTTGTCCCCCTCAAAACAAAAATCTGCTGTCCGAGCATTTCTATCGAAAAAATTTATTTCGTCTGTAATCTCGTCTGTTTCGTTTTCAAATGGCCACCCTGTATAATATCCAGCATAGTTTCCTTTATCATCCCTCAACAAATGGTATCGGAGCTGTGAAAGAATTTAGTTTGTTAGGCCTTGAAAAAGCCCTGTGGATTTTGGTAAAAAAATTATACTAAACATTAGTAACCCCTAACTCGTGAAAACTATGATACTTGGACCTTCAGGCACAAGTAGTCGTTATCAAAGGTTGACTGTGGAATTGTCATTGGAAGCATGTTTGAATCGACTGAAGAAGATGAGAAAGTAATTTTTGCCAAAATGACTTACTAGCCAAGTCAAAACTATTACTCAAGTTGTCAATAAGTAGCAGTAATGCTTTGATGTTACTGTTTAAAAGGGGACACAGGGCAGAAAGCCAGTTCATGTGATAAGTGTGAGCGCTATATCGATGCGCAGAGGCTAATTTTTCGTCCGCCATTTTTATACTTTCGGTTCATTGGCGTAGCAAGCAGTGTATCTGAGGGATAGTTGGTATAAAATTAAAATGAAATGTATAGAGCATATCAATTTCTTGGATAAATCTTAAGCTTCAGAATCTATACTCAGAATATCAGTCCAAACTGTCCCCATATCAACTGATTTTGGGAAACTAAAAAGAATCATATTACTGAGGAAAGTAATCAACACGCCACTGAGCAGATAAACAATGCCACTCGGTATGATCAGTCGGATAATTTCAATAAAAACTTACGTATAAAATTATATTTCCTCGACCTTCTTTGATTTACAGTTTTTACACGTTTTAACAATACAAGACATGTTGGAAGTATCGAAGTATCTATCAGCACAATGTAAAATTCGTGCAATTTCTACCTCACCTGACAAGTATGTCAGTATGAAGAAAAAGCAATTACTTAAAAATCACCTAATATTAGGAAATTATTTCCATTAACTTCTAGTCTCCTGATTATACTAGAAAGACTATATTAATTTAATACTCACCAGAAACCAGTAGCATGAAATAGGAAAAAAAAGAATATATAAACATTATAATAAAAATGAAATGAAGGCTAATTCTTCTTCAATATTCATACACTCTTAAAGCCTAAACGCCTCCGGTTATGTAATGTATTAAAGTAAAAAAGAATTCACCTCTGCATGAATTAGTTTCTTTATGTGTATAAATATATAGGGGAGTCTTTGACCGATTTCTGAGGTCTAAAGAAACTTTTTTCCATACCATGAACTCAAACCGGTTTACAAAGTTATGAGCATTTCAAGGTTTCCAAATGAAGTTCAATTAGTGTAGAAAAAATCAGTAGTCGTTTAAATTGAATTTGACTGGCTTAAGAATATTATTTACTTGCTTGTTTCACATAGAATAATCCAGCAGTAGCATTTCGGACCACATCGCTTATTTATATTAGGACCGAAACATTCAATACATTAAACGAGAAAAATCTGAGTGACAGTTTCACCAGCTTTGCTGTCCAGAAAAGGTTATCCTTGTATCCTCTTCCTTTAAAACCCGTCCTTTCTGGTGTAGCATAGCAGTGAGCAAACTAAGATCCATCTGAAGCCCCTTTGGGTAAGTGAATTATTCATGTAACTATTCAATGTTTATCTTTGTTCGGTGTTCGCATAAAATTTTCACCTGAAATCGATCGCCCATTATTCATTGACGGCTGATTAGTGTATCTGGAATTTTTTCCAGCAATTGATTTCGAACTCGTAAGGCGGATTCCGAGGTAAAATGGTTCAATAATGATCTTGTTGGTATGAGAGATGAGATGAAACTTCTTAACGACATGTATAATCACTATGGATTTGATAGTTTGCGAGTCTTCAGAAATGCAGCTCGAAAGATACTGGGCAGCATTTTGTGAGGTTAGAACTAAAGCCAATGATAAGTTCCAAAAAAATCCTTTGGTACCCATGAGTCCCGATGATTTTAATGATTATTTTATGTCAGTGTCTCTGAGGTTGAGATGTCTTGCTGGGAATCCCTTAGACTTCTTACCGTCCATTCTAAATGGAGTAGACAGCTTCAGGTTTCATTGAAGTATCTTTCAATGATGTGAGGGATATGCTATCATTTCCTTAAAAAACAGTAAAGCTAAAGACTATGGTATATCTGTACCATTGCTACAAAAATATAAATCAAATAGTTTACCCTCTTACTAAAATGATCAATAAATGTGTGAAATCAGGTGAGTTTCCTGATTGTCTCAAAAGTTTCGAGTGTGATCCCATTGTACAAGAAAGGTGATAAAGATGAAATGTCAAATTATAGACCAATTGCTCTTCTGCTTGCGTTTTCTAAAGTTTTTGAGAAATTGATGTATACACAGATTGTAGACATTTGGAAAGATATAGGCTCTTGAGTGAAAACTAGTTTGGTTTCAGACGGAAGTCAAGCACATGTGATGTACTCCTTCTCTTTGTGGAGTACACACTGCAATGTTTTGAGGAGGGTTGGTTTTCCTTGTCGATATTCCTGGACCTGAGTAAGGCCTTTGATTGTGTCTCGCATCGGGTCCTTCTTGACAAGTTGGGTAGGTATGGTTTCAGTGATAAGGCACTGACTCTTATTCAGTCTTATTTTACAAATGGACGACAACTAGTGTTTATAAATGATAGCTGGTCTGACCAAAAAGTGATCAGTGTCGAAGTCCCACAGTGTTTTACATACGCTCCTTGGGCTACGTAATTCACTTAGTTATCGCAAAGTATACTTTGAATGTGATATAACTTATTAGCTAAGAATACAAGTGATACAAAAGTTTTGAGCCTATGTGTAGTTTCAAAATGTCAATTTGAAGAAAAGCACACAAAAACAAAATAAATTTAGCATCTAATGGCGTTGCCCTATAAAGATGACCATCTATTTTGGCCACTGTCCTGTTAGTCACTGCACATATAAAATGTCGATATCATTCCAATATTCACTTAAATTATAAATAAATGAGTTCTACTTGAAATACTAAATCCTCACCTTGTAATCTTTTATAAACATCTAAATAAGTTTCCGTTAATTTAGGATTTCTTATCACCTCTCCTGCCATCATATCTTGGCCCAATTCAAGCATTTTGAGTATATGTGCTTTGGAAGGAAACAACATCTGAAATAAAGTGTGAGCAATGTCCAATTATAAATTTTATCAGGCTCACCGTAACACTAAGCAAATTTTTATCATTTGATTCTGTGCAGGCGACTTTTTTGTCTTTCACATCAATTTTTCTCTTCTTGGAATTGGAAGCAGGAGCTTTGTCAACGCTGTCCTTTTCTTCCTTGTCTTTATCACGCTTTGGGCAGCTACAAATTCTCACATTGAGAATTCTCCTTCCTAAAATTTCACCACTGAAAAAAATTTGATGTTGGCATTAAACATTTACCATTAATATTTCTTGCCTATTATTAACCAGGACGAACTGTGCAAATTTGGAAGAGTCAACACAACTGGAAATGTGAAAAAGAAAGATTTATGTGATTTACGAATTGTTATACATGAGAGAGAAAAAAAAACAATATGTGCAATCTGTTACTAATATAAAAGAACAAAAACAGAGCAGAAAAATAAAAATCTAAGAAATAACAACACGTCTTTTCCCTAATGTGCCGGGACTGAAAGGTTACAAAGAGCAAGTATACTCTTACATAAATCCTGAATTTGTTATATTCAAGCTGTTTCAAATTTCTCAAATGTAATGATAATGTATTCAACATTGCAGTTGCACGTGATCACAACCTGAATAAAAGCATGCTTGGTATGCAAATTATGATGGGATACTTACTCAAATTTCTCAAGGGTGAATATAATTTCTATAGGTTTTCTGTTCATACCACTTGGGCAAGAGCTCTTACACACGAAAACAAACATCTCCCTAACTGCATCAGTTCCAGCTTGAGGATTGGTTAGAGGAAATAATACTGAAAGCCTCTGATTCTTTTCCCGATTGCCCAAATAGAAAGATCTTTCATTTGTACATCGAATTATGTGCGGGCGAATGTGCAAAGGAATATCTAAAAAAAAATTCCATTTGTAACAATCTTCCTGTGCGATGTAAGATGCAAATTATGTGGAATATAGATTTTGAATATGATATATTAGCCGAGAATTCAATTTTCTACCAATCTTAGAGACAGGATAACTTTTTTTTAGAAAAAGTCAGGGCATGGTATATCACTAAATTGCTCTCAATAGTATATCCCAAAATAACTTCATTAAAATCAATATATAATAAACTTACCCTTATTGAATTGAGGTTGTTCATGTTGAACACAACGATATACTAGTTCTTGGCAGTGCTGTAAGGAACTGAAACTAGGAGTAACTCGTACATAGAGTTCCTCAATATCTCTAGAGTTCACTCTGAATTCCACAGGAAAATAATTTCCCATATCAATAAACACTTTATTGAGCAGAGTTGAATACTGGAAAAATCAAAACAGAAGTACAGTTATTTAACTAAATTAACAAAATATAGTTACATGCAGAATTATATCTTTGAAAACTACGCACCACCCAAGGATTTTTGGACCCATTTGGAATAATTGATACATCGAAATTATAAGGTCCTGCATATTCTTCATTACATACTTTTAAAGGTATGGTAAACACAGGAGGTATCTGCTGAGGAAACTGCATGTTTGGTGAAATATTAAGTTCGTTAAATATTTCTTGTTTGAGATTCAAATCTTCACCATTTTCAATTTGATTGAATGGTAGGGTATGTGTATTTTCCATAGTTTGCTGAAAGTATTATAATGGTTTAACGTACTTTGACTAAGTATAAACATAATAGACTAATTGAACCCATATCAAGAAGCACACTTTTGAAAATCGTATCATCAAACAGAAGAGTAGCAGGCAGACTAGTTTCTAGCTTATTAGCCGTCACTGGTACCGCATTACTTGATTGGTGACAACAACCAACATAAGCCAACAAAGCGTATTGTCAGACTAATGTCTGACATGAACCTCGAAAACAATTCCACGTACTATTCTTGTCTCATCAGAGCTACATAAGTTGAAGTCTCGGAAAAATTGAGAATATATAGAATATTTTTGCATATTTAATTAAGAACTAGATTGAAGAACAAAATTAAGACATATTTTGACGAATAATGGCTCAAATGATCTTCTCTCCTTCGACATACAATTTCATTTGCCAAGAGTAACAAGGTGTCCACACCTCAGACTATATAAGAATAGACCCCTTTAATTACATTGAAAAGTGTCACATCTGAAACTTAGAGCTGGTCGGTTGTAACGTATTGAGCTGGTCCACTTAGGTCATTTTCATGTTGCCAAACTGAGCAAATAGTAGGTTTCTCTATTCCCCCATAATTATGAATAAAAACTTTTCTCCAATCTGCATTCAAAACATTGTATAAAATTTTATATTTTGAACTGAAACTGTCTTATCGGATATATTAGCAAGAAGTAAAAGAAAAACTAGTTGATTCTGCTATTTTATGTCAGAGACCGGAGATGGAAAGAAATTCAGATGAAAGTCAAGACAACGCTGCCGCATTTTCTGTTTGACAGCTTGAAGGTCACATGATGTTTAGAAGACAAACGTTGCCCCCTCTGTATCGAAAATAAATACGCCAATTGAAGAAAATTTGTGAGAGTCAGTTTTTCATATTTTTTGTTTATTACTTTTCATCGCACTAAAAATGGTTCGTAAGTGTGAAAGTTGTAGTAAAGACAGGAATTTTAATCCGAATTTATCGTTCAATAGGTAAGTGTATTGTTAGAAACGAAGTATTTAGTTATTTACATATTCAGTAGCGTAGAAAGTTTTAATAAGGAAGTTTTCAATGAGATTATTATAAGATAAAGTGAGGTTTTCTTGAATTAAGGTTCCCAGATGACGATGAAAAAAGAAGAATTTGGGCTTCGCTGTTGGGATGTTGGTATTTGCCCAAAGAAAGCAATTTTCATTTGTTCAGATCATTTTGACCCTGAAGATATTGTGACCAGAGTAAATAGAAAAAGATTTTATGCGGTGTTGCCGGGTGAGGTTTCACAAGAGACTTTCAATGAGGGAGACAAAACAAATCGACATTTTACAAAGGAATGCTTTGCCTATCTCATATAGTTTAAGGTCCACACCTTCCATTCAAATCAAACATTCAACACATGAATAGTTTCGATAAACACCTGAAAGAGTTACTCTGTTATTGCTTTCCAAATCTTTACTAAAAAACTATAACAAATCTAAAAGTACTATGTTCAGGTGAAAAACAGTCTTTTCTCGAACTCTGGAACAATGTGATACAAATACAAACCTTACTATGATTGAACAAACCTATATCTCGAATTGAAAATAACTTGGAAGCATTTCTAAATTTTGACAACATACGTTATATTATCATAATGAACCATTTCGATTAAATTCTCCCCAACTGATACTGGTTGATAAGTCCGACTCATGTCATATATTTTGAAGGAGATTTGATTATTATTAGAAAAGTTTAATATTTTTGCATTTTTTTTTTTCGGATACTTTTTTGTCAGAGAATATGCTGAGATTATATCAGTAATAACATTTATCCTAAAATCAAATTGTATCTATCCTTTCATGATTAGATATTATTTACATGCTTTCTAATTTATTTTTGAATAGAATATTTTAAAACAAGTTGAAGAATAGGCATTTGAACGCATGAGTGTGGGAATTGCCTTCTGCAACGAGTATTAGACGATATTTTCTCTATTTCGGTCAAGAATTGTGAGAAATTTATTAGAATTCAATGAAAAATTCAGATTATACCTTTTAGTGCCATTTGTATTTTATTTTCGAAAGTTGGTGAGACTGATAAGAAAATTGACAGATTATAGAATTTGAATAGTGTGTTCAAATCTCTACTGGGTTAATATTAACAATTGACATGCAACGGATGCGTGTTGACATTCGAAATGTCAATGTTGTCAACCACAAAACGAAAAATATAACTAAAAACAATGCTGTAATGAGTTCATTACAGCACTGTTTTTAGTACTGTAATGTGCTCATTACGACACTGAAATAGAGAAAATAATTTTAATACTCACCGATAGATTAGGACACAGATCATCCATCTCAACCAATTTAACAATATCATTCCTAAAAATATTTTTTTCATAGAAATGAATGTTGAAATAAGATACAAACACTTACACATTATTATAGAGGGCTTCCGTGTCATCTTTCTCCAATATATCAGAGAACTCTGATCCATTGAAAGACATAGTGGGGTTATATGAATAAAACCTGTAAATGAAACTAGGTATTACAAATTAACTTATTCTGATTCAATTCAATAATTTGTTTTTTCTTTAAGCCATAGTCCCTGAAAAATTCCTTTTATTTCAATTACCAAGAAATACTATGGAAACTAAACACAGCACTATATATCAATAGTGAGATTTCTTGTGAGAAAAAAATAAGCAAAAACCCAACTTGTTTAAATTTCAAACAATCATTTTAAACATTAAAAAGTTATAATTTTAATAATGTTGGCATTCATAGGTAACATTTATAACAGAAGAATTTTAAGATCCGAGCATAGACTGAATAGTGTAGTAACTGTCTTTTATTGCAAGCAATTGACTAAATACAGAAAGATAAAAATATAATAACCTAAAAATTGAATATCCATTCAATAATACACGATTCAAAAATTTCCTACAAGATCAGAATGCACCTACAGTAAAAGTAAACAATGACTAATGACACTGAAAGAGATTTTTTTATGTTGACTTCTATATTTTGGCCACTAATTTTGGAATCGAATAATTTAGGCATAACTGATGATGAATATCAAATTGATGGTCGGATTGGTACTTATGGAACAAAATCGGTATTTCATATTTTATAGGATATCTTTGATATGACCACCATGACTTAGTGTATTTATCTTTAAATAAACATAGCAACAATTTCTTTCAAATGAAACCAGCTTCACGAATTCAGTTCCTATAGGTGAATCCAATAATTTCGTATAGAAATGAGAAACCTACGAAGGATTTCCATATTCGTCGAAATCAATCCAACTTTACCGGGAAGTTTTTCTAATCAGAGATATCCTTCTTTT
Organism: Micraspis discolor; assembly: GCA_030674115.1. NCBI lineage: Eukaryota > Metazoa > Arthropoda > Insecta > Coleoptera > Coccinellidae > Micraspis > Micraspis discolor. Next base: position 1,452,739 of record JARTUT010000878.1, on the reverse strand, counting down.
AATTAGTCCATTAACATCAGTATATACAGTAGTTTTCAAATATTTTTCTTATAAGTTTATGATTGATTGTAATTAATGAAGCATCACAGAGAACATCTCCAAGTAGATAATAGAGAATACAAAATATAATTTTATGTTCGTTAAAATCTATTTCAGCTGAATTTTCTCTACCTCTGTATCAAAATATGATTTTTTTCCCGGCTGATTTGATGCAGAAGAGGTGGTAAGCATAAATACGATATATTTTCACATCACCCAAAGCACAAACTCCAAATCCTCAAGAAATAACCTCACTTCTTCCTTCTACCTGCACCACAAACAACAACCATTTTATGCTGTTTTACAACCACCTGTGCGTTATGCGCGATTTTAGAAGCTGCCATTGCGACGTTGCCGGCTCTTACGGTTATTTTTGAGAATTTCAAATTGAAAATATGTTTTCGCCTATTATTATTTTTCAATATTGGATTACCTAAATATTTACTGAAACAGTCTGTGGAAGTTGTTAATTTATGAATTCTACATTGTGAAAATTATTTGAAAACAATTGTTTTATATGATTCAAATTGAAACTTATAGGCGTTCGTCATGTTCTTACCCTAAGATATTTAATTTAAACCATTGTATAATGATTACCTTTTTAGTATTATATTTTTATTATCTTTATACAATGTTATATAAAAGTATTGTTGTTACCGTTATGATGAAATTTTCAATGGTACAATTTGAAACAGTGTTGCTAATCGGTGGAGTTTCCTCCGAATCGCAGGAAATTTTAACCTGGTGGCTCATTATAAAGGGATAGAATTCTGCAAATACGAATGCGAACAATACATTATTCTTTGCGATAATAGATGTCGAGAGAGTATGAAATCAACAATTTTGAAAGAAGAACTGTCGATGGCCATTTTATTTCTTATTCATCATTGGTAGTTTGACGCATCTGAATTTTTTTTGTGAGTGAAATACGGAATTCTGCAATGCTATTCATCATATTTTTATGTCAAAATCCTCATTATGTGCAAAGAGAGAATTATGGATGAACACACTTGTTTATGTAGGATGAATGAGCTCTACATGTCAGCACGAGCGCCACCAAATTATAATGTTTATAAAAATATGTTTTGATTATAATCCAAATAAAATTAGTCAAAATTCTTTTTGAGCAATGTTTCTAGTTTAAAACTAGTAGAACAGCGAACTATCAGCGTTTTAGCCAAATGTATATAGGTTTCGACTAATGGTCTCATTAATTGGGATCGACTTCCTGAAGAAGAATCCGTTGTGAAACTTGAGTGCATCATCAATTGAATTACCGGAAGCTTGGACGCCGATTGTTCGATGTAACTTGAGGAAATCTTCAAACCACAGATAAGTGCAAATTTTTTCTCTAGTTTTCGTAGTTTGTCTATTTGACATTTAGTAAAGTTGAAAACTTTTGTGAAATCAAAAGCTTTTGTAAAAGCTAATTTTACCGTGAAAACGACTGAGATGTCTGTTGAAATGTTGGTTAAATAAAAATAAAAATAAATAAAATAAAAAATAAAGAACAATCCTGACAATTCTCGCCGTGCTCAAGATGATTTGCTTCTGCGAACTAGATATTACATACTGGTCTATACAAAGTCTCCAAGTAGTTTCAGGTTAATGCTTCTCTATTAGCCTATTTACCGAAATGATCAGCGGCAACAGACTTACGTATTTCAACTTGTGCATTTCCCGAAGTTGGAAGGCCAGTTCGGAGTGTTTGCTTATTTTCTCCGAGTAAACTTTGGCCAGGTTTTCATCCGCAGGCACTGTGAAGTCTAGCAGTAAACATGTTTCCTTAACCTTATCAGAAATGGCAACATTTGGTCTATTATGCGCCACTCCCCTGTCAGTGACGAGTGTGGAGTCCCTATAGCGCTGATACTCCAGAATTGTTTTAGGTAAGTACAGATGTTGTTCAACCTCATTCTAAAGTAATCTCACTTTCAGGACTATCTGCTGGTGATAGATCCTCCCCATCGCATTATGTCTATCGAGATATTCCCTGGGGGCCAGGATAGGGCACGATGAGGTGATGTGATGGATAGACTCATATATATACAGAAAAGGATATAATGCGGTGAAATTAGATATAGAGGAAGGATAATGGGTGAAACCGCAGTAGTGCAGAAAATATGAGAATTGGATGGAAGGTACTTGCCGACACGTGTTTCTGCTTATTGGCTTCTTCAGGGCAAGGCAACCAAGAAACCAGGATAGGGATGGAAAAGAATGATTATGGAAGAAACGACAACAGGTGACCACAACAGGAGCGAGCATCCAATTTGTGGCTTCAACCCTAGATACCTCCAGTTTTGGAGGCTAAACCGAGCATCGCCACGATGGAAGCATAAGCAACCTGTGTGATGCGAACAAAACCCAAGGATACAATTGAATTACAGAAAAGGATGTAATGTGGTGAAATTAGATATAAAGGAAGGATAATGGGTGAAACCGCAGTAGTGCAGAAAATATGAGATGTAATTCAATTGTATCCTTGGGTTTTGGTCGCATCACACAGGTAGCTTATGCTTCCATCGTGGCGATGCTTGGTTTAGCCTCCAAAACCGGAGGTATCTAGGGTTGAAGCCACAAATTGGATGCTCGCTCCTGTTGTGGTCACCTGTTGTCGTTTCTTCCATAATCATTCTTTTCCATCCCTATCCTGGTTTCTTGGTTGCCTTGCCCTGAAGAAGCCAATAAGCAGAAACACGTGTCGGCAAGTACCTTCCATCCAATTCTCATATTTTCTGCACTACTGCGGTTTCACCCATTATCCTTCCTTTATATATATATATATATTTATATTTTGAATTTCACCATATTGGGTTAGGCACTCCAAAGAGCCGGGTAGGTTTTGCCAAAACTGCCTCAGAGGGAAGTAAGGAACTTTCTCACCACTCTGGATTTTGCTATTAGAACCTCCTTTTGGGCTGTACCTACTCACAATCTCCTTGTCTAAGCCAAGTCTTACAGTGTTCTGTACAAGGTGCTTCTCGACCAGTCCATTCGTGGACACAACCAGCGGGGATATCGAAGTTGTCTTTAGGCCATAGATCGTCTTCATTTCAAAAGCCAAATCACTATAATTGGTCAGCTTCTCGGTGTACGCCTTAGGGATGTTATCGTCGGCAGGCACGGCGATGTCAATGATGTCTAATCTCTTCTGCTTTTTATCTAAGAGCACAATGTCGGGTCTATTGTGCTTAATGACTCTGTCAGTGATATCACAGGCCAAAAAAAATTTTTTTTTGGTGCTTAGAATTTTTGAGCTGATTTTAACTACATTTTTATTGCTGAATCTAAATATGATAGCAGTTTTTCTGTATCAGCTCTAGATTTTTAGATAAATTCACTTATCTATCAATGCTTTTTCCTATTTAATACTTTCAAGTATGAGTGTTGTAAAATTTATACAAGAGATAGATTCTTGTATATTTTCCTTATTGTCAGTCTTCATTTGTAACAAATTGAATTTAAAATAATAATATTTATTATAATTATTATTTTAATTCATTTATTACAAATAGAAGACTAACAATTATATAACTGATTGGTTGACAAATTGTTAACAAGTGGGATTTAATCCTATTTAGTGTGATCCAGTTAGTTCCATAGAAAAATTATATAGAAATAAAAATATATAGAGCTGTCCAGTCTGAAGTGAACTTCAACTGCCATTGAGAGTTGAGGTTAGTTTGTGAATTCCCGCGGTGCAGATAGATATATCTTAGCGTCATATGAAATTTCTCTTTAGTAACGAGTTGTTGAAAAGTAAATCTAAAAAGTAGATTGTTAATGTGAATTGTTGTATTTGTGTTGTTGAATAGAAATGAGTTCAAGTAGAAGAAGCTGTGTACATAATCCTGATATTTTTTGCTACATATGCGGTGAATACACGTTCTTGGAAAACAGAAAAACTATTACTGGCTTTGTAAAGAGGGCTTATCTTGGATATTTTGGTGTTAAGCTTGGTGATCAGGATAAAACCTGGGCACCACATATTGTCTGTAAAACTTGTACAGAGCATTTACGACAGTGGACTACCGGGAAAAGGAAAAGTCTGAAATTCGGAGTACCAATGGTTTGGAGAGAACCAAAAAATCACTTCGATGACTGTTATTTTTGCCTAGTAAATATTACTGGAATCAATCGAAATAACCGTAACAAGTGGACTTATGCAGATTTTGTCTCTGCAAGACGCCCTATCCCTCACTCAGAAGAAGTGCCAATTCCAACTTTTCAGCAGCTACCAGAACTCTGTGACGACACATGTCTCTGATCAGAATTCTGACACTACTGAAGGTGACAGTGTTTTTGAAACGATGTCATCAATTCCCCAATGTTTCAACCAAGATGAGTTAAATGACCTCACTAGAGATCTCAACCTGTCGAAAGAAGCTTCTGAATTCCTAGCTTCCAAGTTTAAGGAAAAAAATTTACTTGAACCAGGAACGAAAATTACATTTTATCGCACAAGGGAGAAAGATCTGCTACCTTTTTTTTTCTGAAGAACAAAATCTTGTATTTTGCCATGCTATTAGAGAACTCCTGGTAAAAATGGGTCTTCCTGTATATTTTCCGGATGATTGGCGCCTATTTATTGACAGCTCAAAGCGAAGTTTGAAATGTATTCTTCTACATAACGGGAACAAATATGGCTCAATACCAATTGCTCACTCAACGAAAATGAAAGAGCAATATGACAACATAGCTTTGGTTTTGGAAAAGTATCATGAACACCAATGGGTGATTTGTGTAGACTTAAAAATGGTAAACTTTCTCCTTGGACAGCAAAGTGGCCACACCAAGTATCCTTGTTTCTTGTGCCTCTGGGATAGCAGAAACAAAACGCAACACTGGATTAGAAAAGAGTGGCCTAGAAGAGAAAACATGGATGTTGGGGGAAAGAACATCATCAATGAACCTTTAGTTCCGCGAGAGAAAATCATGTTTCCACCCCTGCATATCAAGCTGGGTCTAATGAAGCAGTTTGTAAAGGCTCTTGATAAGAATGGCCCATGCTTTGCATATATAGGGAAAAAATGCCTCAGCTGAGTGAGGAAAAAATTAAAGCAGGAATCTTTGATGGCCCACAAATAAGACAGCTGACTAAAGGCCCTTACTTTATAAATTCAATGGTTGATATTGAACAAAATGCCTGGAATTCATTTGTTTCAGTTGTCCAAAATTTTCTGGGTAAGCACAAAGCTGAAAACTATGTTGAATTAGTCAATGAGATGCTGAATAATTTCAGATCACTTGGGTGTAACATGAGCATTAAGGTGCACTATTTACACAGCCACTTAGACCGTTTTCCTGATAGTTTAGGCGACATTAGTGAGGAGCGAGTTGAAAGATTTCACCAAGATATCAAATGTATGGAGGATCGCTATCAAGGAAGATGGGATACTCACATGATGGCAGATTACTGCTGGTCTTTAAAACGGGATTGTTCTAAAATACATTCAAGAATGTCACGCAAAAGAAGTTTCCGAAATGTTTAGTGAGTAACTGGTTTAAATGATGACTTTTTCTGTTTTCTATAGTATATAATGAATAATATCTGTAATATCTGTGTAATATAATAAAAGTTCCTTCATTAATTTGTTTCTTTAAACCATGATTTTTCTTTTAAAATAGTATAATGTATAATTCACAAAAATATTGATATCTTAAAAATTCGAGCTGACAGGCAAAAACTAATAGCATATTTGAATTTAGGGCATAAAATTAATATGAAATCACCTCCAAAATCTTCGGCACCAAAACCACTGTTGACCAGTGTAATGAACGAGTCCCAGTAGAGTTTGTATTCTTCGTTCTCAAGGATGTTAGTCGGCATATATTCAAAGGGTTTAGTTGTTCTTTTTAGGAGGCCACATTTTTTCGCAATTGCCTGATGGTATACTTTAGCCATCCCATCGTGCCGCTGCATGTAATCAACCGGCGCCAGTATGGAGCATGAGGATGTAACATGCTGTGTAGATTCAGTTGCCTGAGAGCACTTGTCCGTCGGGATGTTCCTTCCTGTGATATTTTTGATGTATGATCTTGTCGGGACCACTTGGTCTTGAATGGCAATCACTCTCCTTCGGTTTCAGGAAACAGATAACCAGTTTTAAGATGAGTGAGTGATTCCGACTTATCCACATGGTTACTTTGCAGGCTACCAGGGTATCTCCCATGTAGGGCTTTGCCATGCCACTCCTGGGTAAATTTCTCTAGAGTCTGCTGCGATGGTTCCAGCTGACCTGCCAGGCAGTGGCGTATATAGGGGGGGGCCCAGGGGGCCCGGGCCCCCCCGAAATGGATAAAGAAAACTGAACTACTATAATAAATAAAACAGGCTCGGGAAGCATGGCTCCGGCGTCTGATGTGAACATACAACAACTGTTTGTTCGCGTGACGATTTCTAAACTGGTTGGGAACCTATACGCAGGCTCAGATCTTAAAATTCGGAACTATGTGGGTACCAGTTACAAATCTCCGAAGCTCTGATCATATCTTTGAATCCGCGAACGGTTCTTTTCTATCTGCGCTTAAGTGAATAAACCTAATAATAATCTGTAATACGCACGACACGGCTGAAGCCGCTAGGACAGTAGTTGATGATTACCTAAATCTCACGGTTGCGTTCTAAGATCGTAAGAGTATTTTAGTGTTCTCGGGTCGTAATTGAAAGCTGATTAGTGAAAGAAAATCACAAAGAAGAGACAAAGTTCAATTCAAGATTTTTTCACGAAAAGACAAAATGTGGATAGGCCTGAAGTTGAAAATTTGGAAGCCCGCGTTGCCGTGGAAGGACAAAGTGAAATTGCTTGTGCCGATATCTTTCAAACGAGCTCCTCTGGTCAAGATGTGGAAGGTATTTTTCAAGTTATTAAAAATGTAAACGACATTGGAAATTACTGTCAAAGGAGTTATATTTGTTCATTAACAAATGATGAAAAAGTTTCATTGTTAGAAAATGTATAGAAACATCAGTCTGGATACAAATTTCCTACCACGATTTCAAACCACACGAGATCCTTTCAAGCGAAATGGCTTGAAGAATTTGAGTGGTTAACTTATTCAGAGGAGAAATGCGGTGCATTTTGTAAATACTGCGTGTTTTTCTCTCGGATCGAAAATGTAGGGAAAGGAGATCACCAATCATTGGGAATATTTGTAACCCAACCTTTCATCAATTTCAAAAAAGCAAAGGAAATGTTCAAGCATCATCAAGATTCAAAATACCATAGACAATCTATTTTGATTGCTGAAAATACAAAATCCTTGATTAAAAAAAAACGTAATAGTATTATCGATCAAGTAAATTCTCAAAGAAAATTAGATATTGAAAATATAGAAAAAAACTGGTTGCTATAATTCAAACTATTAAGTTTTGCGGAAGGCAAATGATTGCTCTCAGAGGTCACAATGATTCTGGACGAGTAAGTCTTGAAGAACCTGACGAAAATGACGGAAATTTCCGATCATTGTTGAGATATCGAGCTAACAGCGGAGATAATCTTCTCAAGGACCAATTGATCAGTGCTGGTGGAAAGACAATGTACACAAGTCCCGTCATTCAGAACGACATCATGAACACATTCGGTTCTTTGATTCAAACCAAAATTGTGGCAAAAGTTAGAAATTCTATCTTCTATTCCGTTTTAGCGGATGAAACCACCGATATAAGCCAATTAGAAACAATTTTCACTTTGCATTCGCTATGTTGAGGATGAAACTTTTAAAATCAGAGAAGATTTTCTAACATTTGTTCCCGTTCATGATGTAACTGGTGCAGGTTTGGCGAAAACAGTACTAGAGACCTTGTCAAATTTAGGTCTTGACTTGAACAAATTGAGAGGCCAAGGATACGATGGTGCTGCCACTATGAGTGGCAAGTTCAGAGGAGTTCAAGCTGCTATCAGAGAAAAACTACCATTGGCCCTTTATACACATTGTTCTTCGCATACTTGTGCTTGTCAGATGCAAGTAGCATTTCCTCTATTAGAAACTGCATGGGTGTCATTAAAGAAATATGTGCATTCTTTCATGCATCAGCTAAGAACACAGAGATTTTAAAATGCACGATTTCAGAGTGCTTTCCTGATGAAAAGAGAAGGAAACTGATTTCATTGTGCGAAACGCGATGGGTGGAAAGACATGACTCAGTTATTCTATTTAAAGAAATTTTATAAGCTATCATACTCTCCCTAAATAAGATAGAAGAATCGAGTGTTTCATCAACTAAAGGATTTGCTTTAAGTCGTGCCATTTGTACTTTCCCATTTATTGTTAATCTTTTCATTTTGAGCCAGATGCTGTCGACTACACACAGCTTGTCTGAGACCCTTCAGAAAAAAAAATATTGACCTTAGTCAGGTTATAAGCAACATCACAACTGTTTTAGACCTACTGTCAAAACATAGATCAAATGCAGAGCAAACCTTCAAACCATTATATGAACAGGTGAAGGCAATAGCCTCAAAACTTTTTGTCACAGAGGAGCTTCCACGATTTTGTCGGCTTCAAACAACACGCACAATGTACCTCATACCACAGAAGAAGAATATTATAGACGAGCAGTTTACGTGCCATACCTGGATGATTTTTGTGAAGCGTTAAGGGAAAGATTCCAATCTCATAAAGACACAATAATATCTTTACAAAACATTCTTCCACAATTTTGTATCAGAACAGACATCACTTCATTAGACGCTGCATTGAAATTATATGAATCAGATTTGTCATTTAACGACATTGTGCGAAGGGAGTTTAAGCTGTGGCAAGAAAAGTGGAAACAGGAAGTTCTGCCAAAAATGACTTTTAGTTATCTAGAAAAATGTGACAAAGATTTATTCCCCAACATGTATATCCTTCTGAAAATACTAGCTGTCCTTCCGTGTCAGTCGCTACCGTTGAAAGGACTTTCTCTAGCCTACGAAGACTGAAAACTTACCTAAGGAACACAACATCTGAGAATATACTAAATGGTCTCGCATTGCTCTCTATTCACAGAAACATCACAGTTAGCGATGAGGAAGTTCTTGATAAGTTTGCTAGTGTACCGAGAAAACTGGGGTTTGTTTTGTAACCATCTATGTAAGCGAATGTTCAGCTAACCTCGTCTTCAATATATTTTTTCCACTTATAATCAAATAAAATTTCTCAATGTCGTTTTTGTAGAAACCTCACTACTCTTACAGACGTGAGTGAGGCTAGAAATAGCAACAAATGGTAATTTCTTTGCATCGAAACGATATGAACATAATTTGTATGAGATATTGATGAAAAACAGGGAGACTATGCCCAAAGTTATTCTTTGATTCTCATTAAAAAAATTGCATCGAACCTAATCTAACCATTGGATCATTTGATGGTACAAGCATCTCGGGCCCCCCCGAAAATATGTTCTATATACTCCACTGTTGCCAGGTTTAACGGGCTGAACTGTTCATCACCTATTCACTGACGCATGCGGGTAGTGTCTGGTAAGTTGTGCTCTTACTTTTTGGTCCAGATCTTTCAGTTCTTGTTTTGACCATTTGATCACCTATCAAAAATCTAGGCAGTTGTGATCATTGTGGACAAATCGGCAGATATCTGAAAACTCAACAAAAACTCGAGCGTAAACAGCCTGAATAAATATAGTTTGATATTGAAAATTTCGTAATTCAATGATCACGAAACTATTAGGAGGTAATATACATATTTTTTGAGGGAATTGTCTCTTGGAAATCCTCAGTTAAGTAAAGGGTTCTATGAGTATTGTATCCCACTTTGTTTTGTTGTTTCATTCCGGAGAAGCAACCAAAGCAACGGGAAAGCTTCTTAGTGAGGATTATGGTGGGTCCGGTTTTGATCCGGGTTCGGTACAATGTGACACACAGGACTTTGTTGTCGGATTGTTTTGGAAATAATTGAGCGTTCGAGGCGTATCCACTCCTTTATGAGATAATTTCATTACAAATTCGTTCTCAGTGTAATATGGCGTTTTATCCATCTTTAACGTCACACTTTCATCACGCTATTCCACCTTCTTAAAATGGAAATAATTTCTTATTGATATTTTGAGCATATTGAAGTCTAAAACGATTATTCGAGGTATTAAGAGCCCCATAGATGGTCACGTGAAAAAAATCTTCTTTTTGAAATACTCAGGCGCGTCAGATTAATATACAGGGTGAGTCTTTGACCCCTGCGTTAATTTTAATGATAGATTTTTGACGTCAAAATAAACATTTCCCTCCTATAACATTTTTCCAAATTTGACCCCGTTCGAAAGATATAGGGTGTTGAAATTTCATAAAAAAATTGCATTTTCACCTGTAATATTCAAACGACAATATCAATTGAAATGATCTTCTTTAGAAGGTTTTTAATAACAGTCATGCATATTTTGGCATCAATAGAGTTATTCCATTTCTTGTGGGTTTCTCACTACTACTGTACAGATTGGTTAAATTGCATGAAAAACAAATATCACTTGAACTAAATTCCTAGAATCATTAGTCCTTTTTGCAGATAAAATTATTCGTCATCTTTTTTCTAAATTGCACCATTTTTGAGACATTTGAAAGGAAAAAATTCGATATAATTTTGTTCAAATTTTCTGATTTTCTCAGAGAGAAAATAAGGTTTTTAAACAATTCAATAGTGGATGCTGCGGAAGGTAATTTTAATTCAAACTAAACTAGACTACAGAGGGGTATTAGCCCAATGTGAAAACTCAAGATACTTAGATTAAAATTAATGCAGTGGTTAAAGACTCACTGTATATCGGGTGTGCCAAGGTGGGTGGCATATTGAATTATAATGGAAACCATTCATGTAAAATATTTCAAACTTTTCAGTTCAATATTAGGTTATCTAAGGTACATTTCTGAAATATTTTCAAATTTTCAATGTTGCCAGATGAACGCAAATTTGGCAACAGGTTCGATATTTCAAATGCGATATCCCATTATATTTTTTTATGAATTTACATGAAAAACTTCAATTAATTTACCTTCCTTCTTTATATCTATCTATAATGGTGATTTATATATTATTTTTTAAAATTCTAGTCAAATTTGAGATATAGGAAAATTACTATATTTCGCTCAATATTCGAGAATTTAGTTGGAAATTTGGCATGATCTGAGATAATAGTTTTAGAATATTAGAGAGTTGTCGAAAAAAAAACTACTTGCCAACTCACACAATTGTAAAAATTGTTTTTTCGAATTAGACACTCAATATATTTTTTATTTTCATAATAAGAACAATCCAATTTAAAATTCTTCTATAGATTTCCCTATACCTATATTGTGTGGATTTTAAGTTATCTGCCTTTCATCTGAATTTCCGATTGATTTATTACTTAATTTCTTTGTATTGTTATTTTCTTTGTGCTTTATGTTGTGTATAGATACACATATCTGTCACTCAACTAGATCCATAGAAAACCATTACTCAAGCTGACATAACAATAAACAAGTATTCCATGTGTGTTGCAGAAGTGTATATATAATCTGAGATTCAATAAGCGCAAAATTTAAAAAAGATATGTGTAGAAAAATATATAAAAAAAATTGTAAAGTGGATTATTGTCATTCTGAAAATGAAAAAATATACTGGGTGTCTAATTAGATAAAATAGAGTTTTCTACAAGTTTTTGACTTGACAAGTGTTATTTTTTACCACTCTGTATAACCAACAACTAGGACTCGAAAACGGTGGCGGAGATCAAATATGCATCTAAGATCATAGCAAATATTGAAATGAAATCTCAATTTCCACGCTCGTAGGCCAAAAAGAACTAAAGAACTCTTCACACAGGCGGAAAAGCATCTGTTGGCCTTCAGCTGCCATATGCTTAGCTCGGGCATCAAACGGTCTCAGGCCAACAAATGCATATTTTCTCCCCTTGAGACACAAAGTACTATTAAGCAATTATTATTATTTTATTATATTATATTATTTTATCATGACATAAGTCATGATAAATGTCAGTCGATAATTTTTCCTCTGCTATTTTTTCAATGAAATAAGTGTTATATAACAACCTTCCCCAAGTATGGATGATGATTTCCCTTTGAATGGGTTTCATAGCAGACTTCAAACATCAGAAGATCTGAAAAATCATCATTTAGACCGCAAGACCCGATTCGAAGAATCCTCCTTGCAGATTGGCGACAAATTTTGTGTATTACATTTGAATATAGAGGGTATTTCTAACGACAAGAGTGATTATATTTCTAAACTAGCAAAGGACTATGGTACTGAGATTATACTCCTTCAAGAGACACATACGGATACTAAAAAAATCTTCGTGAAAGAGGAACCATAAAAGGTTATGTATTCATTGATTATCTCCTTAGTAAAATTTACGGTTTATCTTGTTATGTTAAAAAATCCTTGATTCACAATATCGAGTTAATCCAAAAAGGCGAATTTGAGGGTGTTTTCTTTATCTCCTTCAAATTTTGTATTTTTGTTATTCAGTTCTTTTTTCTGCTTTGTCTTTTTATTTCCAGATTCGATGTGGGCAACTTGAAGAAGTCTCTGTTTCCATCAATAGAAGACCACTTTTGAAGAAAGAAGTCCCTAAAATATATTTCAGCTTATTTTTGTACTTTCACACTTAGGCGGGGAGCCAGGGTTTTTTTTACTGGGTTTTTTTTTCCCTAGGCTTTTATGTGATAAGCCGAATTGTATGACACCCCATCACTAACCCCTGATCTATATGCTTTATTGTTTGCTAACTAAATTTTGTCAGCCAAAAGTTCAAAAGAATATATATATATATATATTAAGCAATTGAATGCGGGATATTTGCGAAAAACCGATTTTTATGACCTTTGGCTTCCAATATCTTCAGACGCGGATAGGATACATTTCTGACTTTTGTAACATAATTTAAAACGACTAAACAAAGGTCCATACAAATTTACCTTATCTTAAATTCCGTGGTGGAATCTGTTATATAATTTAAGAATTAATAAATGAATAAACCAATTCACAAACATCTTGTACATTTGTTGGAAAATATTATTCCATCTCCCAGAAATCTACGTAGGATCGCTGCTCATGGTCAGAAAATTCGGAACGAAATTTCGCAGAAAAAGAGTTAACACTTAGGTAAACACCTGACGACGTGAGTGAATTAAATGAAAACACCGGTTCCTGGTCCCCACACTGTGTTTGCAAGTGCATCTATGCGACAAGAAAACTAACAGAGCACTCGTATGGACTACGTCACCCTGGCGAGAGAATTCATCTGGTCCACACGGAATCCCCTGTGGAAGGTAGCAACGCCGTCGTGACTTGATGGCCTTTCCGCTCCCTTCTCGTGCACCAGGTCGGTTTGATATTTCTTGCCAGTTTACGTTCACCGGTGTCTCGCACAGTTACACAACATCGTACAAGAAACGGAGAACGGTCGAGAAAACTCAAAACCGCGATCCACACGGTTCACTGTACTTTGTAAAACCAATTATTCTTTATTATTTACCGCGTTGTTTCTCATCATGACGTAATTGTGTCTCATTTTGTGTTAGTTGGTTCCAAGTTTGTGTGCGGGAGATTCGACCAGTCGTGTGTGTCATCTATGCATATTGCCATTTCAACAACCGTAAAGTTCATCTGGGTTCAACGTAGTGGGACAGAGCAGCATCTCGGCAGGTGCGTTCTTTTGTTGATATTAAGTGGGTCCAGAAGGGTATTGTTTTTGTTCAGTAGTTCAAAACGACCGCTGTTACACTTTGATCTAAGATGTTGGTTAATGAAGGTTTTACGATATACTCTGTGTCATAATAGTATTCAGAAATTTCTAATGAAACGCAAACATATTAAACTTCTTCAATATTTATTGAATCTCCTTGGAAATATGCTCCATTTGAAGCAATACACATGCGCAAACGTTTTTTTATCATGGAAACATTTTTATGGGTGCTTTCAGGAAAGGTGGCTCGATGAGATGCTGCCTTATCGTCATGCAAAATCCACGAACTGTTTTGCCAAAAATCGGGCTGTTTACGGTGAATATTTACACGCAAATGTCTCAAAACAGTTGAATAGAAGTCCTTATAGGCCGTTTGACCTTGCGGAACGAATTAATTAGGAACCTCACCACGAATATCGAAGAAAAGTGAGCATCGTCTTGATTCTCAAACGACTTTTTCGGTTTCGGCTGATTTTTCCCACCTATTCCGAGGATTGCTGGGTTGTTTGTGTGTCATATTCATAGAGCCATGTCTCGTCACCAGTTATGATTTATCCCATGAACGTGTGACCAGAATCCGTACCATCCAGCGTGTCTACAGCTACCTGCATTCGGAATCATTGGTTGAAGAGGTCGACGGTCGTCCTGAATGAGGCAAATCTTCGACGATCATCTGATCATTTTTAAAGGCTTTGTACTATTTGTGCGCTTGGGATTTCAATAAAACAGAGCCTCCATCCGCATTTTCAACGAGCAGCACACGAAAATTTGTTTGAAACGCAAAATTTGAAACAATCGCTTTGTTTAATGTTTTTTTAGACAATTTAAATGAGAATTTCAGGATTTTATAGTATAGTCCAATCAAATTAGATTCATAGGAAGTCCAAGCGGTGGCAGACTAACAGGAGGGCGGAAGGGGTCTCCCGCCCTGGGCCTTCGGTTTTGGGGAACCCTCAAATGCCTCACTTCTGGGTATTGGTATGAGAGTACTCAACTATAGTAGGTAAACCAATGTTGAATGATTGTTTGGGCTATTACCATCATCTATTGTGAATGTAATGTTTTCCGACGTTTCGATAGACATCTTCTATCTTTATCAAGGAGGAAAAGTAAAAAACCTTTTAAAAATGATCAATTTTCAAAAAGTCAATATTGACAGAAGTCATGAAAGAAAATGAACGATGTTATATACTCATCTGTGATATGATGATCTTTTTAAGTTGGATCGAACTATCGGCGTCCAAACTTCTGGCAGATCTATAGATGGAGCACTTATGGAATCAGGTGTTATTTTTCTTGCTGCTTCTTTGATTTTTCTTCTTGCAAGTTTTTCTTCTTTGGATATTATTGATGCTTCATCCCATTTTATACGATGATTCTCATCTACAGCATGTTGGACCAACCTGGATTTGTCGCTGTCTAGTACTCGTAGAAGCTTCTGATGTTCTTTTATTCGTACATTCAGAGGGCGTTTAGTTTCTCCGATGTAAGATCTTCCGCACTCGCAAGGTAATTCATATATGGAGTTGTTTGTCCTTTGTGTCTCATTATTAGGCTTAACTTTTGTAAGTTTAGCTCTGATAGTTTCTTGAGTTTTGAATGCAGTCGTTATGTTGTATCTATTTCCAACACGAAACTCTTTATAGAAATAATGAGAGATGTTATTTATTTCTTCATTTTGGTCTTCTTCAGTGCAACAAATATTTATTGCTCTATCAAATAAACATTTTGCTACTCCCAATTTAGTGTTTAGTTGGTGGTTTGAATCAAAATGTAGATATTGTCCTGTGTTCGTTGGCTTTTTATACACGGTGGTTCTTGGGATTCCATTTTGTTTATGTACGAGTACATCTAAGAAAGGAAGTTGTCTGTCATTCTCGATTTCCATTGTGAATTTAATTGATTCCTCTTGATTGTTTAGATATTGAAGGAATCCATCTATAGTGTCTCTTCCATGTTGCCAAATAATGAAAGTATCATCTACATATCTTTTCCACAGTTTGGGTTTAAGTACATATTTTTCTAATGCCTTCTGTTCGAAAATTTCCATATATAAATCAGCTAAAATTGGTGATAGTGGTGAACCTATGGCCATTCCAAATTCTTGTTGATAAAAGATGTCTTCAAATTGGAAATATGTTGTTTCAATACAAATAGAAATGACCTCTATGAAATTGGTTTATGCTGTTTACGTGTTTACTGATAATCGGTGTCAGAAAACGTTTTGAAATTATGAATACGTTAAGATCAACACCAGGTATAATTTGGGTAATTAATAAGAAGTGTGCAATTATCACATACCCACAATTGTTATATTTATGTAATTTTCATTACCAGTCGTGTTGTATTTTAATTATGTTATGAAATATGAATGGAATACTGTTTGCTTCAAATGTCAAGATCACATCTAGTTGTGTCAATTGGGTAACGAAATAATTTATTAATTTCAATGTGTCCGGAAATTGACTTTAATTCCATTCTTCTATTTTTTTGCGCACTTGTTCTAGTACGACATCAAGCCTAAAATGGTCTCCATCGTTTGAGTTTGACTTCCTGATCAAGAATACAGGATCAAAAGTGAGTAGACATGCAACTTCCGTTCTGACCTCACGTCAGTGCTTTTCTACAGTTTTTTAATTTGATTTAAAACATTCATTCAACTGGAGCGATCTCATTTTCACATGAATTCCGATTATCTCAGAGCTGAATTGAACGACAATAGTTCCTTACTTTATAGTTAATTCATAGTAATAATCACATTGACCTTGTTCTGTGCATGATTCTTTGGATATGTGTTTCAAAACATTGCTCATTTATACCTTCTGATAATGGTAAATAACTACTATTTCGTAATACATACAGCAACAACTTTCTCTGCGTTATGTCAATCGTTCAAAATGGATTGGTATGTTTATTGTAGTCTGATGTAGTATATGAGTTGAAGAATTATTTGAGATCTACTAAGTCGTGAACTTTCCTTTTCAATTATTGTCGTTTTGATTCCGAAAAGATGACAAATGCAATATATATATATATATATATATATATATTATTTATAAGTATTCTTTTTGGGATTAGTATCTATTTCAATTCTTCTCATTTCCTCCGACAAACCTTTTACATAAGGAATTACGGTTTTAATGGTCTGATTTATATCTGTTGGTTCAGGTTGACTTTCTCTTGTTCGTCTAGCTTTTTCTAATATCTTTTGGGGTAGCCATTGCTTCTAAGCATTTTCGAGATGTTATTTATTTCTTCATTTTGGTCTTCTTCAGAGCAACAAATATTTATTGCTCTATCAAATAAACATTTTGCTACTCCCAATTTAGTGTTTAGTTGGTGGTTTGAATCAAAATGTAGATATTGTCCTGTATTCGTTGGCTTTTTATACACAGTGGTTCTTGGGATTCCATTTTGTTTATGTACGAGTACATCTAAGAATGGAAGTTGTCTGTCTTTCTCGATTTCCATTGTGAATTTAATTGATTCCTCTTGATTGTTTAGATATTGAAGGAATCCATCTATAGTGTCTCTTCCATGTTGCCAAATAATGAAAGTATTATCTACATATCTTTTCCACAGTTTGGGTTTAAGTACATATTTTTCTAATGCCTTCTGTTCAAAAATTTCCATATATAAATCAGCTAAAATTGGTGATAGTGGTGAACCCATGGCCATTCCAAATTCTTGTTGATAAAAGATGTCTTCAAATTGGAAATATGTTGTTTCAATACAAATAGAAAGCATTTCCATAATTGCATTCACGATTAGTGTAGTTCTTTCACTGAGGGTTTGATCTTCTTCAAGCTTTTTCCTAACTATGATAAGTGTTTTATCTGTCGGAATATTAGTGAACAAACTGGTGATGTCGAAGCTGACCATAACGTCTTCTTCCATGATTTCTTGATCTCTCATTATTTCTATGAAGTGTTTCGTGTTGGAAATAGATACAACATAACGACTGCATTCAAAACTAAGCTATTAGAGCTAAACTTACAAAAGTTAAGCCTAATAATGAGACACAAAGGACAAAGAACTGCATATATGAATTACCTTGCAAGTGCGGAAGATCTTACATCGGAGAAACTAAACGCCCTCTGAATGTACGAATAAAAGAACATCAGAAGCTTCTACGAGTACTAGACAGCGACAAATCCAGGTTGGTACAACATGCTGTAGATGAAAATCATCTTATAAAGTGGGATGAAGCATCAATAATATCCAAAGAAGAAAAACTTGCAAGAAGAAAAATCAAAGAAGCAGCATTTATGAAAATAACTTCTGATTCCATAAGTGCTCCATCTATAAATCTGCCAGAAGTTTGGACGCCGATAGTTCGATCCAACTTTAAAAGATCATCATATCATAAATGAGTATATAACATCGTTCATTTTCTTTCATGACTTCTGTCAATATTGACTTTTTGAAAATTGATAATTTTTAAAAGGTTTTTTACTTTTCCTCCTTGATAAAGATAGAAGATGTCTATCGAAACGTCGGAAAACATTACATCCACAATAGATGATGGTAATAGCCCAAACAATCATTCAACACGAGCTCCATCATCAACAATATCTCGTCATCAACTAGGTAAACCGATATTTCTTCCAAGAATTCAGAACTCTGGTAATATGGGGTAGGACAATGTTAGACAAAACTGTAAACCAATGTGTAGGCCTTATGGTTTCAGTAATTATTCTATGGATGTATTCGATTGTGCATCGATTTTTTTTGTATGTAACTCCGCAGAAAGTTATAGAAGTTGAATTTGTTGTCAGATACTTGCCGACACGTGATGTTGTTTATTGATTTCTTCAATGCAATTTAAAACTTGAAAGATATTTGAAGGAGAGATTGAAAAAAAGGGATCACGGATTCATCACCAGAAAGCTATACTAAGTGCCAGGAATAACATCGCAAAAACATATCAACATTAACTCTTATAGCGATGGGGGTCCATAATATGAACCACCAATTTTTCGACGCAACTGATGCGGTGGTACTATATTTGAACGGCCATTTCAAATACATTTTCGAACTGTAGCAGCAGCTCTAATTTTATACCACCGTTGGCAAACCATCTGGCGACGTGAAAACAACGTATTAAAACTTGTCGCAACACGTATCGAAAGACCTCTGGTAAAATATTCGTTTTCTTTTTCAGTGCAATATTGTCCTCATAGTGATAGCGTCGTTTTCTGGCGTACTGTATATTTCAATTATTTCTGTGCCGAATCAGTATTGTACAAAACATAATATGTAAGTAATATTTCTCATAGATTGATTCAATTTTATTGATCAATAGGAATAAGACTTTGATGTTGGTATCCAGTTTTTGGACCACCGCTCCAGTAGAGAGAAAAATTATAAGTCGAAGTCAAATATAAAAATTTATATTTTTCTATAGGAAATGTGTGATAATGAAGATCTACCTTTCCGGTTAGAGAGAATGACACGTAGAGATTTGTTGGACATAATGGAATCCTTAGAAGACCCTGTCTCAGATTTCGAATCTTTGCCAAGCGGTGATGAATCAGATCAGATCAGAAGATTGAGATGAAAGGTGTGTACACATTTTGTCCAATTATCATGGTCCAGAATGTTGCACAGAAGTGAATCGAAGGGAAAGAAATGGAACTATCGTAAAAATTCCCTGTCCGAAAGCACTTACTGATTCTAATGCCAACATGAATGGAGATGACAAGTTTGATCAACTCCTAGCCAGTTACAAAATAGATCGCCAAAGTAATAAATGGTGGCACCGTTTCTTTTTTTACTTTCTCGACGCATGTGTAATAAATTCTTACTGTATTCATAAAAAATGGAAACAATCGAGCCAAAGATGACCGCCAAAAACTTCAAAAGGGAAATTGTAAATGGCTTCGTTGCCTCAATTTTAGTGTCTTCTAAACGAAAAGCATCGAGTAGTCAAGTTCAGATCCAGAGAAAGAAATCGAAACCCTTCATACCTGAAAGTGTGAGACTGCATGCAGCTGAGCATCAGCCTGAAAAGGAGATCTAGAAGAAGATGTGCCTTGTGCAGTACCAAAGCTAAGGCAATGCGCACAGATTGGCTTTGTACAACTTGCCAACTACCGCTTTGCCTGGGCAAGCAAAAAAGCTGTTTTCAGCTTTTTCATCAATCATTTTAGCACTTTTTTTTTTGTGTTCGAGAAAATAAATATTTTTGATAGATTAATTTCATTTTTCTTTGAACTGTTGCGGTGGTACTCAAAATAGACCACCCTTTTACACAAAAAACACGAGTTAGACGACATGAAAAATAAAATTTTCGGCTTCATAGAGTGCCGATATAAGATAAAAGTGATAAAATAACAAAAAATTATTTTGTTGTCAAACCGGCTCCAGTTGGGTCGGAGACGTTCGTGAATTTTTGCTCCAGTAAGAGTTAATACCCTCTTTGTAAATTTTTTTCTACTGAAATGACCTCTATGAAATTGGTTTATGCTGTTTACGTGTTTACTGATAATCGGTGTCAGAAAACGCTTTGAAATGATGAATACGTTTAGATCAACACCAGGTATAATTTGGGTAATTAATAAGAAGTGTGCAATTATCACATACCCACAATATATATATTCTTTTTCTTTTGAACTTTTGGCTGATAACATTTAGTTAGCAAACAATAAAGCATATAGATCAGGGGTTAGTGACGGGGTGCCATACAATTCGGCGTATCACATAAAAGCCTAGGGAAAAAACCCCATTCAAAAAAAACCCTGGCTCCCCGTCTAAGTGTGAAAATACAAAAATAAGCTGCAATATATTTTAGGGACTTCTTCAAGAGTGGTCTTCTATTGATGGAGACAGAGACTTCTTCAGTTTGCTCACATCGAATCTGGAAATAAAAAGACAAAAGCAGAAAAAAGAACTGAATAACAAGAATAAAAATGCAATTAACTGCAAGCATGAATTTTAAAACTTACTGAGTCAGAATATTTCAAAGATGATGTTTAAGTTTGTCTCAAATTTAAATGATATTTCTCAATGGAGGGTCTAAACATCGAAAAACAGGTTCTCCAATTTTCAGCGATTTCTCTTATTGCGTTTGTAATACAGGGTTGTCATAATCTTTGCATTAGTCGTTTTTTGGCTTTTTACGAAATGGATTGTTGAAATTCGGCAGACGGTCGTTTTCGGAAGGGAGAAATGCTAAAATCTCACTTCCGGTTGAAATATCACGTGGAACTATCCATCTTTTCTCGTACTCTGGAACAGTGTGATAGTAATACATCCACCGCGATGAATGAACAAGACTATATCTCAAATTGAAAATAACTTCTAACAGCTTTTCTTAAATTTTGTTTGAAGCTCAAATTCTCTTCTCTTAAAACCATTATAGGTATACCAACTCCACCGAAAACTCTTTAGAATATCTTTCTTTTATAAAGCTCTTGTCCTTTGATATACGTTATATATTCAAGTCGAAATGAGAATCTTGAATTAAAATAAGCAAACTAACAGTTTTCCCTCAGTTACATTCCTTACACATTCATGTTACGCTTAAAAAAACATAAATAAAATGAATATAAAGAAATATAATCACTTTAATGCATTGGCAACTTTATCTATCAGAAAACAAGATTCTTTCATCATTAAACCAGAATTTCTGGAAAGCAAACACTTGTCCTCCGAAAAACCTCATGTATTCAAATCCAAATTACACAGAAGCTATGATTCTGCGGAATCTGATCTTCTGAAACATCTTAATAACTTTTACGAGCATTGCATTAAACATTTCCAGAACAGGAATTAACAACTCACATTATTTCACCGCAAATGAACTATTTCGATTCATTTTCCACCAACTGAAACTGAGTCCAACCGATGTCGAACATATCAATACGTTTCTGGGAAATGATCGATTATTTAAATTTTTGACGGACCTTTTAAAATTTCTCTTTTCCGGTTTCACGAAAAATTCGTATTCACAGACGAATCATTTGGGTCTTTATTTGTTTGAGGGGAACGGGGCGTACCAAGAGATAAAGTTCTTGTAGCTTTGTTATCGACGGCAGCCCCAAAGTGTCAATGAACGCAGAGTTGACACGAAACTTAAATGTCAATTTAAGTAATTAATATTAATGAGAAAACTGATTTCTACTAATGCCTTTGAACTGGCACGACAAAGCAATATATTAAAAAGGAACGACAATTACCAAGAACCATCGCTCTAGTGGTGTGAGTGAATCATTATTGACGCATGATAATCCCAGAAAATCGAGACCTCAAGTGCAACTGTGGACCGATTTCGAGCTCAGTGTGGCACTGACGGTCTTAAAGGAGGATGCCAGACTTAACAAAGAATGCGATGAACCTTCTAGACATATCCAGAAACCGGTTAAGAGTTGCACTTAAGGTCTTGATTCTCTGGGATTATCATGCGTCAATGATGACTAGCTCACACCATTGGATCGATGATTTTTCCTAATTGTCGTTTTTTTAATAAATTAATATTAACTTCAACTTTTATGATTGCTGGCCTTGAGTAAATGAATAAATAATTTTTTGTTTAGATACGTCAAATATCTTAGGGATGAAGTATTGAAAATTTTTTAAAACTTTTTTGGTGATTTCAACTAAATTTTACAAGCTCATTTGTTTTAACATGATTCGAATATCTTCTTAGTTACAACCTGATCCGATGGATATTCTGGGATTTATAGAGCAAACCAGATGCTAAAAACTCCTAAACCATTGGACGGGTTCGGCCGAGTAACAAACTTGACCAAGATATTTGCACAGTTGTCCTAATCCGAAAATATTTCGGCCGAACGCCCTTAAGTTTGAACCTCTATTTTTCATCAGGAAGTCAAATCCAATAGATTGAGTTCATTTTCAGCTCATTTGGGCAGTAAGATAGCACGCTGTTCTCCTGGAACAAACGCGCAAAAACAAATGAGGTACTCTAAGAAAAATCAATAATTTTGTTTTGTATTGCAAGACCATTGAATGACGAAATCCTATTGAAACTGTAACAATAAACTCAAATATCGGAGACATTTCAAACAGCGGTAACATAATTTTTTAAAATGGCATGCACATATTTTCTGTACAGAAACCGAAATAAAAGTTAATTTAAAACATCAACCCAAAGGTTTCATGTATTTACATCTTCAATCGTTCTCTAGAAATATGATATTTTATGTGGAATTGTGAAATTTGATCCATGAGTTCATGTTTTTGGTCGAACCTAATCTGCTCATTTTTCTGAATATTTCTTCTTATACAGGGTGATCAAAAATTTGTATCGAGCCTTCATAGGGTGTCAAGATTAACATAGCTTCTGAAATTACATGAAATTTGTACTCATATGTAGTTTGCAAAATTTTCAAACATTTTCTATTTATATTCAAAATAATAATTTTTCACCATTACAAATTTCTTGTAAATAACTTCATATAAACTATTGGGTTGTTCAGAAAGTCATTTCGTTTTTTTTTTGGGAACATGAAAGACAGTTTTCGTATAATGAATAAATATTTTATTAAATTATATATTGGCCATTCTGGTCCAACACCTTTTGCCATCTTTCTGGCAGTAACATAATTCCCCTCTCATAAAAGTTTTGGTCCTTGCTGGCAAAAAACTGGTTCAGGTGGTTTTTGACATCTTCATTTGAGGTTTTGCCATCCAAAAAATTTTGCAGGGACCGGAACAAATAGTAGTCGGAAGGCGCCAGATCTGGAGAATATGGTGGATGTTGCAGTACGTCCCATTCAAGCTGTAAAAGTTTTTGGCGACTGACCAAACTTGTGTGAGGTCTCGCATTATCCTGGTGGAACACTACAGGGTGTCTCAAGTTCGAGTGCCTATTAGACGTTTCAGGAGAACTAGACATATTTGAAATCTGAAAATTGGGATTATAATAGTGTTCGAAGTTCTCTACAGAGCTAAAATATTTTCGAAGCCCAAAAACTGCTGGTTATACAGGGTGTGAAAATAAATTCGACGAAAAAATTTTTTTTCAAGTTCTCCATTCCTGGTATGAACGAGTATTCAATAGTGAATACATTTCTGTTAAAAAAGACAAATATGTTCAGTCAGTAATATGCTCATTATTCTTATGTTAAATATCCTGAGCGTAAACCGTTTTTACAACATCGAAGAGGAAGAATGTGAAAATGTCATGCATCTTTTGGATTTCAAAAATATCATTACAGGGTGTTTCAAATTTTGTGTTGAAAATTGTGATCTTAAATTGGCCATAACTTCTGTTTTTCAAATTAGAACCCTATTTTTTTATAATTTTGTTGGATTCTGCGGTCAAAAATAATGATAGTTTTCTCACATGATTATGCTCCTAAATTCAATAATTTCTGAGTTATTTGAGATTTTCTGGATTTATGGTGTACGTAGAGTCAAATTGATTGCATCTAAAATAATTCAATGAATATTCTTTCGAAACCATGGTAACACTCTGTACCCATAGAAGATAAATTATCTGTTAATAATTCACAAGTGTCAGGTGTTATTGTTATTCGTTATCTTCATTTCTCGATTTAACAAAATGAACCGTTATTCTAATTACGAAATTCTGGATCTATTCTATATACATGGTGAATGTGACAGAATTATTAGTAGAACCTGCCAGGCCTTTAACGAGAAGTATCCCCATTTACCTTCCATGACGGAGAAGATCTTTAGAAAATATGTTTCAAACTTTCAAAGTTTTGGATGTGTAAGAACCCCTAAAGAATACAAAAGAAGGGTAGTTGATGATGAGGAAAATGAAATTAGTGTTTTGACTTATTTCGAAGCGAATGAAAATGCATCTATTCGAAGTGCAGCTCATGAAATCGATTTAGACAGAAATTCAGTGCACCGAATTTTGAAAAAACACAACATGCATGACTACAAATATGGGAAAGTTCCTGCATTAGAACCGCATATTATCAATTGGATGGGGCTCCGGCACATAGTTCGCACGAGGTGTCTGAAGAACTGAATGCAATGTTTGGTAATCGGTGAATCGGACGCCGTTCTTCACTATTTTGGTCCCCAGGATCTCCCGATCTTACTCCCTTAGATTTTTATTTATGGGGTAAAATAAAAAACATAGTCTATGAATCTCCTATTGAAAGCAAAGAAGATTTGATACGGCGTGTGGAGGATGCTTTCCACTCACTAAAGGGGGAGGAAATTGAGCGAGCGACTAACCGAGGTGTTTCAAGACGTATTCGAAAGTGTGTGGAACAAAATGGTTACCATATTGAGACTCTTACCCGATCATTTATTTTGTTAATTTGAATTTTGAAACGTATTTTTATTTTTATTATCATAATTTATTTATAATCATAATTCGGTGTACTGAAGTAGCGAATCTATTTAATGTGTTTCCTATTGAAGAGATGAATTATCATTCGCTTCGAAATAAGTCGAAATACTAATTTCATCAACTGCCCTTTTTTGTATTCTTTAGGGGCTCTTACATTCCAAAATTTGGAAAGTTTGAAACATCTTTACAGAAATTGTAAAAAATAAATGGGGATACTTCTCATTGGATACTCTACATTTTGTGTCATCCACCATTTGAAATAAACAATATCATTAAGTGCATTGGATACAGTATAAGAAATAAATCCAAAATCTCATTATTAGAATAGCAACGATTCATTTTGTGAAATCAAAAAATTTCATAACGACTAACAATAAGACCTGTCTGACACTTGTGAATTATAAATGGGATGATTCATCTTCTATGCTCACAGAATATCCTTATGAATTTGACTCTACGTACTACATGAATCCAGAAAATCTCAAATAACTCAGAAATTATTGAATTTAGGAGCATAATCATGTGAGAAAACTATCATTATTTTTGACCACAGAATCCAACAAAATTATAAAAAAATAGGGTTCTAATTTGAAAAACAGAAGTTATGGCCAATTTAAGATTACAATTTCCAACCCAAAATTTGAAACAACCTGTGATGATATTTTTGAAATCCAAAAGATGCATGACCTTTTCACATCCTTCCTCTTCGATGTTGTAAAAACGGTTTACGCTCAGGATATTTAAAAAAAGAATAATGAACATATTACTGACTGAACATATTTGGCTTTATTTCTAGTTTTTTTTGGATATTTTGAAAACTATTCGATTTAATACAATGGTTTTAACAGAAATGTATTCACTATTGAATACTCGTTCATGCCAGGAATGGAAAACTTGAAAAAAAATGTTTTCGTCGAATTTATTCTCACTTCCTGTATAACCGGAAGTTTTCGGACTTCGAAAACTCTGTATACTTCTATCATAATCCCAATTTTCAGATTTCAAATATGTCTAGTTCTCCAGAAACGTCTAATAGGCACTCGAACTTGAGACACCCTGTATACTCTTCCTGTTGTTTAATTCGGGCCTCTTCTCTTTAAGTAAATCATCCAATTTGTCCAGCTGATGACAATAGACTTCTGAATTAATCGTTGTATTGCCCGGCAAAAGCTCAAAAAAACGATTCCTTTGACATCCCACCAAACGGAGAGCATCACCTTTTTTGGTGAATGTTGGCTTTGACACGCTTTGAGCTGGTTCATCTTTTCTGCTCCATGACCTCTAAGCGTTTAACATTGTTGTATACAATCCATTTTCGTCCCCAGTAATAATCCGCTTCAAAAATGGATCATTTTCCTGACGTTTGAGGAGCGAATCACACGCGTCAACGCGACGACACAAATTTCGCTCCGTAAAGACATACTCGTGTCTAGACACACATATTACAGTTTGCCTCCGTTTGTATCCGCATGCGCAGTGAGTTGCGATGAACCGTTGACTGGCGGTTTAGCGGGATATCATTTTATATTCCGCAGCGATTTGTACCTCGCACCATTTCGTTTAACATGGAAACATTCTGCAAAACCTGCGAAAAAAATTTTTCCAAGAGGACTTTCAGAACCCACTTGAAAAAAATCCATCCTGGTGAATATTAAATTTAGAAATATTTGTTTTTTGAGATACGGGGCTTCTAACCTGATACATCAATTTGAAAATGAGAATATGATTTTTGATTCTGTTAACGCCGGTCCATAAATATTGGGATTTCGCATGTCGAAAACTGAATATTACCTTATGATGATATTTTACTGACCAAATCTTGAACCTTGGGCTATAATATAACGTATTCAATGTTAATTCAAATTCATAGGATCATATTACTTTTTTGGGAAGAGTTGCGCAAAAATAAATTATATCAGGTCAGAATTGGCCTACACTTTTGGGCTTGACCCTTCTCTTTTTTCAAATTGTAATCAACTCATATGTTATTTCAAATCATTTTGCTATGATTCCAAAGCGAACTAATCCGCCAAAAGCAAGTTGCAATGTTTGTGGTGAATTTTTTGTGATATATTGTAATTTAATAAGACATGTAAAAAGGTTTCACCCAGGTATTAATTATTATATATATTATTTTATATGAGTGAATTCTTTTTTAACACGTTTATAATAGCGAAATAGTTTAGTGCGGAGATTTAAATACAGTTGAGATGGAATTATTCGTGGGTGATTCCGCAGAAATGCAGATCTGCAGCAAAAATTGAGATAAGTAGGTACTTGCTGACACGTGTTTCTACTTATTGGCTTCTTCGGGGCAAGGAAACCTTGAAAATGTGAAAGGAATTAGTACTATGGAGGAGCTTTTAGCTCTGAAAAATATGGTAGCTCGGATTAGACCGACATTACACTCTATACAGGCACAACAATGACGGAATATTCAACAGGCTCGAATAATATTCATATTCACCATAATAAGAATATTCCGGTTCAAAGGAACCTGTATAGAACGCATAAAACGAAATTTGTGGTTTATCAAACGCAACTAATGATGAAGTAAATGAAATTTCAATTAATTTACTACAAACAGAATGGTTAATTAATAATAATTTTATTCGTTATATATTTTTCAATGAATATTTTCATGGATATTAAAGTGCTTTTTTTGTACCTACCTTATTACCATTCTTTCGAACCCGTTTCGAAGGAAAATGGTTGAGTATCAAAGCAGCCAAACCATCAAGATTAAATCAGTTCACGGTGGAAAAATTGTCAAATTACCTCCTCAGAATTGTGAAGTTCATTGAAAATACTTTATTTTACCATTAAATACCTACATATATATTATACCTTTAGGCTGTTAGTGGTAGATATGTGGCCATATTATGACCTTTTTATCGAAGCTCAGAGACATGAAAACCAATTTCCTTTTAGCTTAACACTATTGATTTTACAGGAGGACAGAGTTAAAAAAGGTCAATTTTTCAATGGCCAATGTTTACCGAACCAAAAATAAGACAATGTTGTTGAAATGTATCTATAGAACTGAATCTATGAAACAAATATTAGGTACCTATACATAATAGGGCCATTTAAAAATGTCAAAATGATATTGCCACAACAATTTTAAGAACTACCCTGTACCTACACTCTTATGTGGAAAAGGTTTTCTTTCAAGAAACTTTTACGATTTCACTGTATGATGCAATAGTACAACCGTATTCATTGTTTAATATACCTTCCAGGTAAAGCATAGAGACTCTTTCAACGAGTTAAAGACATGGGGCACCCACACATCGAGCTTCGAGGTTAAGCCCATGCCTTTCAAATGGCTATAAACAGTCGAATTCGACAAATTTAATCTCTCACCGCCGATTTGCATCAACTAATGCCTTTATCGCATCTTTGTCAGCTTCGACCGGCCTTCCAGACCGTGGTGCATCTTCGACATCAAAATTGCCGGATCGAAATTTTGCAAACCAGTTCTGGCACTGGCGTACTGTTAACACGCCTTCTCCATAGATATCCGTCAATTTTTTTCTCGCTTGGACAGCATTTTTACCTTTTCTGAAGTAAAAAAGTAAAATATGACGAAAATGCTGCTTATTGCTCTCCATATTTAAAAGGGCACCAACCAAAAACTACTGTGTAGAATTAATAGAACTTTTTCACACACAAGCCTTGCAATATCAGCTCTCAAGACATATAATGGTTATGCGGCTTAAGTGTGAAGTTGGTTTCAAAAAACGTAATCAAGTCCTCTGACGGGAGAAAACGAACAACCTAATATAATGTATCCTAAATAATTCAGTCGCCCTCTGTATAAATCTGTCAGGCATTGAATCTAAATTCGTTTCATACATTTCGAGTGGCCACTGTAAAACTCACGTAAAGAATTGCACCCTGTATCTTCGATACAAATTTCAGTTTTCCAATCGTATAAATTCAGATTTACCGAGTCGTTTGCCATGTTTAGAAGCCCTATTACGTTTTCGCAACGAAGGAAAGAAAATCAATAATTCAATATTTCACAAGACTGAGAAGTGTAAAGGTTCGATAATAAAATATTGTTAACAAAAAAAAAACGACCAGAGTTCGTGCAATCTGCTATCACACGTTTCCTATGGCTGCCGCTGGTGGAACCGGAAATGAAACTACCCGAGATAAAAGCCGCAGTATTTACGATGAGAGGGATAATCGAAGTTGGAAATGGAAAAGCACATAAAATATTGAAGGGTTGAGAGGAACGTTCTCTATTCGTGGCTCAGAATCTGCTTTCTAATTTCCAGCTTGGACGATATAAAACAGTCTTCATTACTGGCGGTTCATTATTCATCCCCATGTTGTTTTTTCGCAAGGTTTGAGATGAGCTCGTAGAAACGGATTAATTTTCAGGGTGCTGCTTTATTGGTTTCAATAACCTCGCTTCGCTTGATTAAAGATGTTATGAGCTTATGAAGTAACTTTGATTTTGACAATCGGTATCACAGGGAGAACGGCTTATGAAGGAATGATGAAATTGAATATACGTGCTATCCCCAATTCAATCAGGGAAATGTACAGGGTGGGCATATTTCGATGTTTTAGCACTTCAACTTTTAAAAAATCAGTGACGGCTCGTGCCCTCTAGGAGTGGGTCGGCCAGACCAAGCATATATATGTATATATATAATTTAGAAGCAATTTTCTTGGGATTAGAGCACTGGATTGAAATTAGGATTTCATCTTTATTTAATTAATACTTTACTACATATGTTTCGGCGTACATTGAACCTTTTTCAAGTTTACATGTTACAAATACAGTGACAATCATATCTAAAATGTATAACTGTCCAACAATTCATCTTAAAACTTAGAAAAATTAAAATCATATTCATCATGTTGTGAACGCTGTCAATTGAATTCTAATAATGGAAAACCTGTTATCTACTGAAAAACTAATCGAATCACCGCAATTTGATACTACCTCTCTTACACTTGCCATCTGGATCACTCACATTCAACTTGTAACTGAAAACGAACGAAAACTCGTACAACCCTAAGCCCTACATACTAAAATCTTACTCCAAACTACTGACCTAGTGAACTGAACTCTGATAATCAAAGTGTAAACACACGCAATGCAATTCTCATATACCCCCTTCCCAAGGGTATCTTGGCCGACCTAGTCTTTGAAAAATGAACAAGTCGTGGGTTGCTGTTTTGCTATTTACAGTTACTAAGAATGAATTTTTATTGTCTGAAAATCACAAAATTTATTCCATACAGTACGAATACACTTTTTTCTGAAATTGAAATAATATTCAAGTACTTATGATAATAGTCATTTGAGATTTGAGGGTGAAAATTTCAATTATTAACAGGATACGTGACAAAATTATAAATACATAATGATTTCTCTTTCTATCTCAAATTTAGGATAAACATATGAAGATGTCGGATATTAAATTACAATTTTTAATTTGATATTTGCAATAAACATCGATAATAATAAACAATTTCACCCGCCTGCCGTTTCACATAGGGACGGCCGACGGCCAAGGGTTCTCGGTCGACCTCACAAGTGTCACAGTCGAGGTATTGTAAAGTTCCATAATAGGAACTTCGAGCGACGTATATGTGTTAGATGAAATCATAAACTGAAAGCTGTGGCTCGGCTGGCTGAGCTGCGTTATTACGTATAAGGACAGATGCGGGAACTTGGAATAAAAATTATTTGAGGTGTTTGACCGAAATAACGTGTACTTCGATGTGTTGAGTGGAAATATGAGATATATAGAGGGCAGAGGAAAAGATACAAAAGGAATTTCTCGAGATTAAAATATTGCTATAATTTTTCAAATAAGTTTCGATTAAAAAAATATTTATTTTCACCTTCTCTTTTTCGGTTGCGTTTGAGTCGGCCCGGCCGACCATGCCTATCCTGACGAGCCGTCACTGTAAGAAATAGACAAAATCTGATACCCCATTCGCGTTTTTCTGAGAATCTAACAAGAGTGGTATTCATCTTTGGCTACCTTCTTTTGTTTTCGAATTGAAAGCGAAAATTTGAAAAAAAGGCGATATCGAAAAAAATTTATATCTGCACTATTACTGATAGTAGAGCTCCGGAATCAAAACACTTTTTTACGTAGAATCCAACGAGGTGCTTCTCTTTTTTTTGCACCATTTTCAATTACGAAGATATGACACAAAGTTATTTATTTTTGAATAGGAACACTATACAGGGTTATGATAAAGTAATGCACAAAATTCATAAAACGTACAACGATAACTTTTGAAAAAAATGCAAAAACACGTCAAACTGTGTTTTATATTCCGCATCTCTTGACATAAGTTACAAAAATAACAAGTCAAATTTGTCAAAGTTATGACGCCATCAACATATTTTTGTAATGGGAAGCTAAGATTTTTATTAAATTATTTGATAAAGCTTGTTTTTTTACTCTAGGGAAAAATAGTTGCAGTAGGGCTAACATAAGAAAAAAACGAGAAAATGAATAAGAAACGAAATAACAAAACCAATTATAAAAAGGGGTCAAACTTAAACTTATCCAGTGAGAACATCTGTTCTTATAAATTTTTTCGATTGATTTACTAAAACCACGGTGTATCAGTGTCAGTCGTACAATTAGTGTGACACCAGTTTTATTATTATCGCTCATTTAAACGAAAGAGAAAGGATAGAAATTCTAGTAATGGACGGTTGCGGCGATCGCCTTCAAAGTCATGAAGAAGCATGTGCTTTATTTAACGCAACACATTTGGAAAGACCTCTAATTGCTAGAAGCACAGTAAGCAGAATTGTTGCAAAATTTAATGCAACGGGAAGCGTGAGGGATGCTCCAAAATCTGGACGACCAGGAATAAGCCATGTGAAGTTAGATATTTTGCTGTCAGTAGAAGACAACCCTCACGCAACTACAACAGAAATTGCCTTACAAGAAAATGTTAGTCAGTCGTGTTAAAAAAAGAAAAACTACACCCATTCAAAGTTTAACTTGTTCACGAACTCTCAGAAGATGATCCGGACAGACGTTTGGAATTTTGTGAAATCTTCATGCGGCATTGTGACGAAATTCCAAATTTTCTTAATAGTGTAGTATTTTCCGATGGGGCAACGTTTTGTCTAAGTGGTTCTGTAAATCGACACAATTGTCGCTACTGAGCTCGGGAAAATCCCCACTGGATGCAGACAAAACACACCCAGCGCCCCCAAAAAATTAATGTTTGGGTAGGAATCGTCAGGGGAAGATTTATTGGTCCTTATTACTTTCGCGGGAATTTAACAGTTGAACGATATTTGGAACATCTTCGTATGGCAGTGCTTCCGGACCTACTTGAGACATTTTCGGATCTAAATAATGGCGAAAACTTGGATCGCAGTATTTGGTTACAACAAGATGGCGCACCACCACATTATGGTCTTACATTTCGAAGGTTTCTGGATAACCAGTTTGAAGGACGGAGGATTGGAAGAGGTAGACCAATGGAGTGGCCACCTAGGTCACCTGATCTTACCCCCTTGATTTTTTTCTGTGAGGCCATTTGAAAAGTCGGGTCTACATTAACCGGCCAGACAATTTAGAAGACTTAATGGAACGAATTAGACACGAAATGACTCTTATAACTCCGCAGATGATCGAAAACTCTGTAAATGCGGCCTACCATCGTCTTGGCCTGTGTCAGTTAGTAATCGGGACACAATTTGAACAATTCCTATAAGAAATAGTTTTGGTTTAATGGACTGTTTAGTTAATTGAAAAGTTATTATGAAACTCACGTTTATTTCGTTTTTTATTCATTTTCTCGTTTTTTCTTATGTTAGCTCTACTGCAACTATTTTTCCCTAGTGTAAAAAAAACAAGCTTTATCACATAATGTAATAAAAATCTTAGCTTCCTATTAAAAAATATGTTGATGATATCATAACTTTGACAAAGTTGACTTGTTATTTTTGTAACATATGTCAAGAGATGCGGAATATAAAACACAGTTTGTCGTGTTTTCGCATTTTTTCAAAAGTGATCGTTGTACGTTTTATGAATTTTGTGCATTACTTTATCATAACCCGTATTTCTGTGCCATTTTCTGAAAGCTTTATTCATTTCTTATTCAAAAAATGTGCCACATCGTATGGTTTGTATAAATATAAGTGATAGAATTAGGTCAAAAACATTTTTTTACAGGTGTCCCAGTATATCTATGCTTTTAACTGTTGATGAGCACAGAAAAATGTAGCTTCCCATAACAAGAGCAGTCTCCTTCCGTTAATCTCATTATTTCTATGCTTTCAATTAATTTCTACAAAATTCGAACATGGATATATTATTTCATAGCCTTAAACCTTTTCCAAATCAAATTGGATCACGAAATAACGAAAAGATCCACATGATCCACCGTTCAATTTATATACTTATAATGAGATGGATGCAGCATTTTTGTTGTCTCCCGAATGAATTCAGGCACAAGTACCAGTCTATTTCGCATATCAAATAACGCATATTGATGTATTTTAACTCATCAATTCAATTAGAAAAACAGCAAAGGAAATTTATATTTTTAGACCCAATAATGATTATAATCAGGTAATAACTTAGAATGAGGATCAAATATCAGAGAAGATGCTGAAATCGTTGACCATCAGCTGTGTTGGAGAGCCGACATCTCTTCTCTATACTTCGTCCTGTATTCAATAGATAAATATTTGAAACTGTGTTCGAACAGCTTAGAAAATTGACTCTGAGTTCATTTATGCTTGTATGATCATTTCTATAAAGTTTATCTTTAATATGTCCTCAGAAAAAGAAATCTAACGGTGACAAATCCGGTGAACGAGCCATCTTATGGACCTCTTGGTTTCCTATCCATTTATTACCCGAAATTGTTGTCAAATTTTCACTTATATCTCTACTGTTGTGGGGTGCAGCACCATCTTTGTAAAAGTAAATATTGTTTTTCTCGATAAGAGGTGAATGGTCCAAATATTCTTCAATAATATGCTGCTTAATTATTTTTACATAGTGTTGACTCTTTAAATTCCCATCGTAAGTACGACAGGTCAACACATGGTTTTTCTTAATAGCACACCATACATTAAACCCGAACCTACCCTTACGAGGAACATCAAGAGTTGTTTGACCAAAAATGTTCATTGTGCCTCTTGACTATCCCAGTGCTACTCAAGTGAACTTCGTCCGTCCATATAACTTTGTCAAAAAACAAAGAGTCTTGTTTTTGTTTTTCCAAATACCAATGGCAAAATGCTACTCTATTGTTAGAATCTCTAGGTCGGAGAGCAGGTTGTTTCCTATAGGTATAGGGTCGGAATTTATTTTTTTTTATATTTTCAAAGCTTGTTGTAGTTATACTAGTTTCTTTTTCCATCCGATGACTCGAAATATTGGGATTTATGGATATATAACGGATTAAACTCAATACAGTGTCTATTTCGTCTTGTTTAACATACTTTTTGATCGTTTCGTTTCGAAACTTTCATGTTCAATAAAATTGCAAACAACTCGATCTATCTCTACAAAATTTGAACGTTGATAGTGAGAACAAGAAGAGATCGTTAATATTGAACAAATAATAATTGTACATTTTATTTTCAGCAGATAATACATTTTTACGCGAACCTGCCATAGTAATTAACAAAAGAATGCCAAGGTCTACCTACTAATTGTAAGACTATAAAAAAGCAAACGACAAGTGAGTAGAGAGATGTTCATCACTTTCAAATTCATTATCGTTTGGAAAGTACCCTCATATTCTTGTACGCAATTAATTGATACCATAATGGAGAATACTAGTTTAGTATACACAGTGAGTGTTATCGATCCTTCAACTTATTGAAAAAAAATGTAGAAAGGCACTGACGTGAGGCCAGGAGCTTGTTTCAGTAATTTTCTGGACTTACGAACAATGCAATACAGACACAAACGACATAATAAATGAAGAAGTCAAGAAACATATATCTTAAGCGAATAATAACAAATTTACAGTTTTCCTTCAGTTTTTTAACCACATACTTAATACTCGTAATGATAGTTCAACAGAACCGAAATTTCATGGAAACATGACATTTTTACGATATATTTTTCAAAGCCGGTATATACCGGTGTATACCGGCCAGACGAAACCAAAATCCGGCGAAAACAACCATTATCAAGTAATAATATATGTATATTGAAGAAGGCGGATGCGCCGAAACGTCTATACAAAATAAATTATTAGTATTTCAAGAACCTAGATGCCCAATTTATCAAAACTACACATATCAGATACTAGGTAAAAACCATAAAAAATCACTATATACATATATATAAATATTCATTAAATTCTGTCAAAGTTAGTATTTTTTTTGGTACATATACTCTATATGATAGATAATATTCTGTTCTATTTTCTCCTTTGTATTATATATTAGATTTCAATTGTCTACCAATTTTTTTTCAATGGCACTATTGTAGAATTTTAGCATTTTTTCTTCCTAAAATTGGCTTCTGCCTGTCCCAGGAACTCGATAATGAATATGCCTAATGAGATGGAAAGTGACAATACTATTTTTCTAGCTGAGTAATCAATGTACCATTGACACACCGAATGATCTTTTCCATTAGCGGTCAGGATTCCAACTTTCCCAATACTGTCCCGTTTCATTTTCTATCTCAATCACTAATTATTTGGCGAACGAAGAGTATTCCATTTTTTTCAGTTTATACCGAATAAAAAAAATTGTTTTTTCAAATTAGTTACCCAGTATGTTTTTTTTTTCAGATTGAGAACAATCGACGTTACAATTTGATATACATTTCCCTATACCTTCTCTTGATTCTAACTTATCTGCGTTAATTGAATTTCACTTTATTTTAGAAAAAACTCCTGCAAAATACTTGAAATATTTGCTGTTCGTCGTGTGAACTTTAATGATGGTTTTCTATGTATTGAGTTGAATCATAGATATGTCGACTATAGACGACATAGAAAGTACAAAAAAAAATGAATGCTAAGGAATGATAGCATATTAAATTAATCAAAAATAATATAATAAAAACACATAACTTGGAATCCAAACAAGTTAGGTATAGTATTATGAAAAAAAAAAAATTGAGGAGTAGGTTATTATAATTGAGATAAGAAAGCTGCTGCCAAATTTGCGTACATCTGACAACATTGGAAATTCTAATGTATTTCAGAGATGTACCATATATAACCTAATATTGATCTAAAACATTTGATTTTTTTTCATGAAAAGTTTCCACAATAATTAAATATGCCACCCACGGTAGAACACCCGATATATTATTTTGAGTGAATATTCTGAAGGTGAGATTGTTTAATGAATTGATAAGTCTTTAAGTGTCAAAGAAGTAAAGAGCTAAGCAATTTATAGGTGTCATGAGTTCTGGTAATCTTGACAATTTTCAAACTGTTTCTGTTTCTGCTATAAGGCTTGAGGCCTTTGAGCTTGAGAACAATAGAAGATATCTATCGACACGTTGGTAAGAAGAATATCAAATGAACATGGTAGACATAGCTCAAAAAATAGTTCCACAACCACAAGTATCTTGAAGGAGAAAGCAGAACAGAATAACTGATATTATGAACCTGAATTCGCAGACGAAAATATGTAATCACTGCAACTCCCTGTGAGAAAAGAATCTCTCAGAAGTAATTATAGCTATTGAATATATTAGGTAATTCATTGTTCGGTAAGCTGGGTTGATGGGAACTATTGGTATTATATCATTCTTAAATATACGATATTATAATTTATGATAGCGAAACTATTTCGTTCTGTACAGGATATCCGAGATTTTAGATGTGTTAATTTTGTGTTTTTCAGAGTATGATTTTATAGAAATTAGGGAAGGCACTGACGCGAGGTTAGTAGCTTTTATGCGTTCTTTATGTTGAAAAGTAGATTAAGATCCAGGCTTTCATGTAAAAATAAAATTATTGCGTCTTTTTTTAATTCCAAAACGGTACTTAGTTAAAAAACATGCCTCGTAAATACAAACTCTAAATACGCACATTTTTTACTAATTTTAACTTTGGGCAATGATTACATCTTCGTCCCTTCAGAGTAATATTGGCACAAAACTTCGAGAACATAATATTCAGCTAGATATACTCTATTCTCATTTCATTCATCATTCTGAGAATGCCGGGGATAGTTCATTCAAATAAAGAAAAAACTTCTTTCCTCCATAAATAGCAAGCTTCCAAAAATGAGGATTTACAACAGGAATTATCCATTACAATTCAGAAGGGAACTAATGATCTAACAACCTTTTTCAATTCAGAGAAAAGCCGTAATTTTTCATGCGCAAGCCAGCAATTGATTTTACCTCGGAACTCTCAACCTTCCGTCGATTAATTGCTGAAATTAATTTACTATCTTGTTTGTTCGCATGGTTAATCATCAGTTAAAACTAATTCCGCAGAAAAATTGCATATTTTAGATGATTTGATAATGATGAAATGGAATTCGAGGACTTCTAATATAGGGAGTAAGTAACAAATAATGCACAATAGTGCATATTAGAGGTGGGCATTATGAGATATACTAACGAAATCTTTCGATTATAGAAATGTCTCGAGATATCTCGATTATAAATAACGGTTAGTAGTTACTAATACTGATCTGTACAGTACAGCTGTGTGGGGACGAGACATAGAAACTATTTCGTTCTGTACAGGATATCCGAGATTTTAGATGTGTTAATTTTGTGTTTTTCAGAGTATGATTTTATAGAAATTAGGGAAGGCACTGACGCGAGGTTATTAGCTTTTATGCGTTCTTTATGTTGAAAAGTAGATTAAGATCCAGGCTTTCTTGTAAAAATAAAATTATTGCGTCTTTTTTTTTAATTCCAAAACGGTACTTAGTTAAAAACATGCCTCGTAAATACAAACTCTAAATACGCACATTTTTTACTAATTTTAACTTGATGATTACATCTTCGTCCCTTCAGAGTAATATTGGCACAAAACTTCGAGAACATAATATTCAGCTAGATATACTCTATTCTCATTTGATTCATCATTCTGAGAATGCCGGGGATAGTTCATTCAAATAAAGGAAAAACTTCTTTCCTCCATAAATAGCAAGCTTCCAAAAATGAGGATTTACAACAGGAATTATCCATTACAATTCAGAAGGGAACTAATGATCTAACAACCTTTTTCAATTCAGAGAAAAGCCGTAATTTTTCATGCGCAAGCCAGCAATTGATTTTACCTCGGAACTCTCAACCTTCCGTCGATTAATTGCTGAAATTAATTTACTATCTTGTTTGTTCGCATGGTTAATCATCAGTTAAAACTAATTCCGCAGAAAAATTGCATATTTTAGATGATTTGATAATGATGAAATGGAATTCGAGGACTTCTAATATAGGGAGTAAGTAACAAATAAGGCACAATAGTGTATATTAGAGGTGGGCATTATGAGATATACTAACGAAATCATTCGATTATAGAAATGTCTGGAGATATCTCGATTATAAATAACGGTTAGTAGTTACTAATACTAATCTGTACAGTACAGCTGCATAGGGACGAGACATAGACAACACGATATTTCGCTCTTATAATCGAGTACTGAAATAATCGATTATACCGATCATTCGTAATCGCCCACCTCTAATTAACTTAAATTTTAATAATCGATTATGGAATCAGTTACTAATAGGTTTTCATAATCGAATGATATTAGTAGTTAGAACAACTTATGGCGTTTTATGATAATATAGCGTACAATATGATGCTGTGAAGCGTATATACTCCATTCAAAGTTTATTTGTATCGCGGGTGGCCATGATTTAAGTTTCTTGGGTTGGCATCAGTGTTTCTTCGGATTTCGACGTTGCCGATGTCAAGCAGTTAAGCCAATTTTCACTTGTCATCTGTCACATTTGATTCTGAAGAGAATCAAAATATTACAGAATTTTTTTCAAAATGCCTAAAGTAATAACCAAAGAACAAAGACTTAGCATCAAAAATGCTATCTTGCACTCAAATCTGCGCATAGTGGTCAGGAAGTTATGGACTCAACGATACAGCAAAGTGTATCAAACATTTTCAACGTAAGTGAGATGTAAATATTATGTTTTATCCTAATCGAAATTTCATTACAGGTTCATATTAATTCAATCAGAGGAATTCTTAATGAAGACGACGACAAAGAGTTTCCTTCTATTGGTAGGCCCAAAAAACACAAGAAGTAGACGATTTCATTTTTAGAAAAGACCTGCAACGACAAATTTGTGAATGCTCCTGAATGTGTTTATGAATTCTTCAAAATATTCTGTTGTATACATAACATACCTGTAAGAGATATTATTCGGATTGAAAGAATTTTAGAAGTAATCAACATTTATTCGATTCTTTATGTTAAAAGCTATTATTTCAATTTTGAATATTGAGGATGTGATTAGAGCTGAGTATATCCCAGACCAACAAAACTATGAAACAATCACGATGAAAAATATATATTGAATGGAAGAATTAACTCTTTTCGTCAGTGACTCAAAATGAAACCTTCATTTCACATAATCACCAAGAGATTTGCAGAGAATACCTACTGAACGAAGCATGTATAGCTCTCATCGAGAAGATCACAATGAAGGTATTTTTATGAGGAAAAATAAGAGATTTGAAAAACTAAATGTGCCTACCATCACTTTTATGCATTGATCAACTAGAACATGTTCAGAATACAAGCTTGTATTGAATCTTATTTTGTTGATAATTAAATCGAAGTGTTTCATAGAAGTGAGATGCTCTGTTCCAATTCTGCATTCAAGAATATATACCATTCCCTTATTAGCTACATCTTCAGATTCAACATTACTTCTTTGTGATACCTTCCTTAATTCTTTTGAAATGTTGAACCAACTTCCAAACGATTAAAGCAATGTCCTTTCGAATATCAAACAAATTCCAATCGGAAGTTTCATGTATCATGATGAACAGATTAATGTTCAAACTTCTTCAGATTCCCGAAAATCACTTAAAATATATTCATCCCTGATGAACGGTAACTTAAATATTATAATTTATATTTTTGAGGTTATCATACAACATCCCAATCAAAATAAGAGCAGCTCCTTTAAAAATTTCTGCCATAATAATTTCAAACCTTTCGAAACTCTTCCAAGGTTCAGAAGTAAATTGGCATGTTGAGTGAATCCAAGTTTACTAGGACCTTTATGTGATATAGACAACAGTGCGTATTAATCTGACAGGAAAATAGCGAACCCAACCTAACTTTTTAATATACAGAGTGAAATGTGTCAAACTTCCATGGCCAACCGAGTTACAAATAAACTTTGAATAG
Organism: Micraspis discolor; assembly: GCA_030674115.1. Taxonomy (NCBI): domain Eukaryota; kingdom Metazoa; phylum Arthropoda; class Insecta; order Coleoptera; family Coccinellidae; genus Micraspis; species Micraspis discolor. The sequence continues at coordinate 1,412,374 of JARTUT010000878.1, read as the reverse complement.
AGTATACGTTTTAATTTCAATGTGATTACGCTCAATAATAATGATATTATTATTATTATTAACATTCAATTTTCATTACCTGAATATTTGCCAATCTGCAAATTTCACAATAGTTCGATGGTATAATCTCGAAATTATTATAATATGCTTCTCTAATAAATAAGGGGAGACGACTCGTATCATCGAGTGATGCATAATCGTCTCTCGGCTTAGACAAGATACGAGAGACTGCATAATCGTCTCTCGTATAATCGTATCTCGCTCGCATAATCGTATCTCGCTCGCATAATCGTATCTCGCTCGCATAATCGAGTGCTGCGTCTCTCGGCTATTAGACCCCGAGAGACGATTATGCAGCACTCGATTATACGAGCGAAAGATCGTGTTGTCGTCTATGTCTCGTCCCCACGCAGCTGTACTGTATAGATTAGTATTAGTAACTACTAACCGTTATTTATAATCGAGATATCTCGAGACATTTCTATAATCGAATGATATCGTTAGTATATCTCATAATCGCCCACCTCTAATTATTAATGCTATATATCATTTCTAATATGATTTTTGTTTCAGGTTGGATTGGTTTTAATGAAACTTCCTCTAAGGAAGCAGAGATCAATCAAAACCATCAAAAATAAATTAATTGTGTAGAGAACAATTTTGAAAACTATTCTATTGATGGGTACCGATGCCTTCCGCAGAATCTCATCTGCTTTCTATTAATAGATTCTATTTACCAAGTGTACAGCCCTATCTGTGCTCGAATAAATTGTATCCAAGGCGATTAATTCGCAGCGTTCCTATCAAAGAGAATAATCTCGAATCAAACGACTTTCGAAGAAAGCAAATTACCTATCCATATTCCTGTCAAAGTAATTGAAGATGGGAGTCACCGTGCAAATTGTGTTAATGGCCTAAGTTTAAAGCAATCCGAATTTTCTGGTTCCATTAGGCGGATAAGCTCCATTGGACCGGGAAAATTTATTGGTATTAGCATTAATATTTCTGAATAGGTTCAGCGTTGCGTCGGACAGAAAGAATCTAAAATACCAAATTTACGGATTTCCTCCACGGTATAACGCCTGTTATTGAATTTAGGATCCGTATCGAACACATTGGTTGGGGTTAACGGTAAGCGAACATAAATATGGGGGACAACTCTATCGTACATGGGAAATATCGTATTTTTCTCAACTTTATGAGACAACGGCCGAAAGATCAGTTTTGTTTCGCTTTGTTCTCAGCAATGGATTATGGAATCTCGTGAAAATTTATGATATGGCTGGGCATTATTTTGTTATATTGAATTTTTGAGTCGTACTTGATACAGAAAGTGTAATGAAGAATAATCTATAAACCCCTACTTAAAATCTCATCTAAGACAATCTCAATCGATTCAAAAATTTTTACGTTAATAAATGGTGTGTCCCACGATGGGTGGCCTTCTGAATTATTATGAGATCTATTCATGCAAAATGTTTCAAATTTTATAAATCACTACTAGGTTATCTGAGCTACATTTCTGGAAAACTTTAAAATTTTCAGTGTTGCCAGACATATGGAAATTTGGCAATAGCTTTGTTATTTTAAATTAGACACCCATTATTTCAATTTTTTTATGATTCTCCATAAAAAAATTCAATTAATTTATTTCAGTTTCCTATATCTTTCTTCAAATTTTCAGTTATAAATTATTTCAAGAAATTTTTAATCAAATTTGGAAGTTACGAAAATGACTATATCTGGCTCAACATCCGAAATATCAGTTCGAAATTTGGCATGATCTTTGGTAATGATTTGATCTGCGCTTCCATTTTTGTATCCTAGTTGTCAGTTATACAGAGTGGTCAAATTACCATTTGTCAACTCACAAAGTTGTCAAAAATTCCTTTTTTTTTTAAATTAGACACCCATTATGTTTTTTCATTTTTTGAATGAGAACAATCAACCTTACAATTTTTCCATATCAGGGTGAGTCTTTGACCACTGCGTTAATTTCAACCATAGGTTCTTGAGATCAAAAGAAACTTTTTTTCCATTACGGTTTTTCCATATTCAGCTGCGTAAAAAAATTATGAGCATTTTAAGTTTTCACATTAGGCAAATACCCCTCTGTAGTCCAGTTTAGTTTGAATGAGAATACCTTCCATAGCATCCACTATTGAATCTGAATTATTTGAAAACATTATTTTCTCTCTAAAAAATGATTCACTCACTCATGTTTCATCCGTTTCATTTTCTGGTAAAAAAAATTCAACACCATAAACATAGATTTTTGTTGTTCTCCTATAATTTCTTTCTAGTTTAAGAATTTAAACCATCCCTTTCTAGTGAGAAATTCCAAAAAAATCTCAGAATTATTGGATGTTATCATCATACATTTGTAATTTTCTTCTTAAAATTTCCAAATCATGAAAACCATCATTTCTATGAAAACTTCCAAGGCGAGAGGTTGTCACTGTGTTTTTTTTTCACTCAAAGCCAGAAAAAATCATCTATGATTTTCCAAACACTGATATTTCTGAAAGTTCTTCTCCTTGACAGAGACCAGTGAACAGGTCTATAAGGTCTCTTTATATCATACTGTCAAAAATATGAAAATCTTTATCTTTTTCGAAATCTTTAACAACAATCAATGATGTCACTACGAATAATTATTTTAAAGTGATGTTACTTTGCTTGATCATTTTTTCTGTACTGAATCCCAATAACAATTTACTTGGATAGATTACAAGTATTCCCAGATTTAGGTGTGCAATTATACTTGTTTGAAGGAATTGAATTTGATCACCTAAATTTGATTCTGAAAAATCAGCTTTAATAAATTTTTTTTATTAAATCATTAATATGAATCTATTTTGTTTAGACTATAATTAATTACTGAACATGCGTAAATTTTTGGTTTCTATAATCTGTTTTGATTACGTAAACAAAAACATAAATATTGAATAATGGTTATTCACAGATTATGTCGAATTTCAATACCTTACCATAGAATATTAATTTGTTACCGAACCCCAGGAGAGGAAAAATTTATAATTTAAAGGTTTTTTTAATGAAAGATAATATCTGTAACTATTATTGATCTTTAGTTATAATTTTACTCAGAATAACTAGAGAGAATTATTATCACACTAAAATATTATAACGTCTCTGAGGTGGGTAGTTCCCAATAAAATAGTGTTCTGTGGTTCCTGTTTTGATTCTGTTTGAAACTGTCAACAGTTATTTGTAGTTTTCTTAAAAAAAAAGTGAAAAATATTTTAAGGATAATTTCGATAGTTTGAAATCATTTAATTCAGTATAAAATGTTATGGTCAGAAAATGCATTCTATTCTAATCTTTCTTGTTTATGAGCTTATAGCTTCCAGTTTCAATACTGATTGAATTTAATTAACCATGCATAATAACAAACATTCAGAAATATTAAAACTAAGTCAAATTCTATTATTTCCTAAGTTTGTGAACTAGGTTGAATCGGTGTATGAAATAAAGATGTGAAAAAACTTCTATAAAGATACAAAACAAATCTAGGGGACTGGGTTCGAAGTTTTTAAAACTCATATGAGCTTAATTTGAAGCATTCTTATGTTAGAATAGATATAATAATTTGATGAACCCTAAAAGTCTGAAGCTATAAAGAAACAGCTCTTCATAAAGACAAGTCCTCAATTAAACAGGTCCTGACAGAAAATACATTACCTATTTCAACACTCATCATGAAAATATACCGAAGTACCTATGTGAGTGATGGAAATCTTTTTCTCTATTTATTATGGAATATTACTCTGGATTAAATATTAAACAAGGTGCTAGACATCATTATTAATGAATACAGCAAATGGCAATTTAGATTTTGTAGTGAATGTATGACAACAATTGTTCAGTGGTTAATTTCATCTATAGTGTTTAGTGGTGGAACCATAGACTGGAGAGATTTTCCCAACATTTTTTAGAAATATTTAATAAAGACATAAAATATGGCAACATTGAACAAATCTGATAATTGAATCATTTCAGCACAGAGTTGGATTTGGGAAAATCAGAAAATTTGGACAAAATTATATCGATTCAATTCCTTTCACCTTCAAATATCTCAAGAATGGTGCAATTTAGCAGAAAAGATGAGGAATGATTTTATATGCAAAAAAGACTAATGATTCCAGGAAGTACGAGATACGGACCTTTAGTTCAAGCGATATTTGTTTTTCATGCAATTTAACCAATCTATAGAGTAGTAGTGAGAAACCCACAAGAAATGGAATAAATCTAATAATGCCAAAATATGCATGACTGTTATCAAAAACCTTCTACTTGAGATCATTTTAATTTATATTGTCGTTTGAATATTACAGGTGAAAATGCAATTTTTTTGTGAAATTTCAACACCCTATATCTTTTGAACGGGGCCAAATTTGGAAAAATGTTATGGGAAAAAAATGTTTCTTTTGACGTCAAGAATCTATGGTTAAAATTAACGCAGTGGTCAAAGACTCACCCTGTATATCCCTGTACGTTTTTCATTTCTATGTAATCACTGTTTATTGAAATGCAGATTGATTTAATATGCCTTAATTTCTTTGTATTGATACTTTCTCCTTGCTCTCCAAGTCGTCGACATATCTATGACTCAACTGGATCCATAAAAAAACTATTATTCAAGTTTACACGACAAACAACATGTATTCCAATTGTTATCCTGGAGTCTTCGCATAAATAATCTGGATTTTAATAAACGCAGATAACTCGAAATCTAAACAAGATAGGTATAGAGAAATGTATAGAAAAATTGTGGAGTGGTTCTCATTTTAAAAAAATACTGTGTGTCTAATTTGAAAACACAATTTTTTTTTCAACTTTGTGAGTAGACAAATAGTAATTTTGTAACCATTTCATATAACTGACAAGTAAGGTTAAAAAACATATATGCAAATCATACTATTATTTAATATCATGCCGAATTTAGAACTGAAATCTCGAATATTAAGCGAAATATAGCTATTTTCTTTACTTTTAAATTTCATGCGATGATTGCTTTTTATATTTCGGGATTAAACAACCCTAATGTTATCATCTTCTATTTGTGTTGTTTACAGTAACTTAAAAGATTTATCTCGCCTAAAAAATGGAATTAAATTCAAAGATGAACAAACAAGATTATGTTTACCAAAATGGTAGGAAAACAAAGCGGCTGACACCCGGTACAATTGAGTAACTGGGATAGAATTGATTTGAATCCAACTGGAAATCTTCCATAGGTTTTGAAAATTAAAATAGCAACATCTAAAAGTGTAAAGGTAAGTGGTAAAGCTGTTCTTTAAACGTAACATCAATATAGATCAAAATTTTATTATAAGGAGATATTTCATGAAACGGAAACTCGTTTCAGTGAATTTCAGGTTTCAATACAATATGAATAGTGTTTACATCCGCAAGTGACAAATCGAGATTTATTCTTTGGGACTACTTGATTATACGGGTCCCATGTTCCCCTAGTGCAATCAGTTAGGGGCTTATTGTGAGCAGAGTCCTGAAGCAATTTCATTAAGAAGGATACAGTTTACCCTAGTTAGTAAATTATTATTCAGAGTTATGTTATGTGATTAATAAATTGATAGATATCTATACTTTATGAGATTTAGAATGAGGAATAAGTCACAAGTAGTAAAATAACGATCAACCCGAAGTAGGCTATTAAGTTTGGAACAGCGGTATTATAAACCATACGGAAATAGATCCATAATCTTGTAACTTTGAGATCATCATCATTTTTATTATGCTGAATTAAATTAAACATAATTCTCTAGACTCAAGACAGTGTGGAATGAAAGCAAGATGGTGGAGGTGCCGGTTGAATTGCAAAACTACTTCATAGAAAATGTTTCAGTTCTCCAGAGACCTTTGGGCCTTTGGTATTCAAATGGCTTCAGGCAATTGAATCATTAATTTTTAAGACCTTGTTGATTGATTTATATTGTTTTTTTTTTTACTTGTGTCGGTTGTTTTTTCAACGTACTGTGCAGAGTACAGGAAATGACTTTAGAACTCCCAACTTCTCGTCAGTGCTTTTCTACAGTTTTCAGAATAACTAAAATATTTTTTTATTCATGTTACAGAATGTTTGGTTATACATCATATAACCCTACAAAAATATTAATTTCACAAATGAATTATTTTCATCAATTTATAGATGTCACTAATTGGACCATCCTGTATATTATATGTGTATTTTCATCGATTTCAGTTTTTTTGTCGAAATGTCAATACTTTTATTCAAAATAGTTATGCTGTTGCTGTTAAGATAGTATATATATATTCTTTTGAACTTTTGGCTTACAATATTCAGTTAGCAAACAATAAAGCATATAGATCAGGGGTTAGTGACGCAGTGACATACAATTCGGCGTATCACATAAAAGCTTAGGGAAAAAAACCCCAGTAAAAAAAACCCTGGCTCCCTGTCTAAGTGTGGAAGTACAAAAATAAGCTGAAATATATTTCAGGGACTTCTTCCTTCAAGAGTGGTCTTCTATTGATGGAGACAGAGACTTCTTCAAGTTGCCCACATCGAATCTGAAAATAAAAAGACAAAAACAGAAAAAAGAATTGAATAACCAAAAAATGTATCATATTCGTTTGAAATTTATAACCCATTCCAAGAAAGATTCGGAAACATCATGAATAGCCCTAAAAGCATCTTGAAATTTATATATGGGACAACTATTGATGAGATGAGGTATTGTTTCTTCTGCTTCTCCACAGTCACAACTTGCGCTAGGAACCGAGTTCCTTCTAAATAGCATGCTATTGGTATTACCATGACCTGTCCTCAAACGACTAAGAACTGTCCAAATTTTTCTTGGAAGATCAAAACCAGGAATTTTTTCAGAAGGATCAGAAACGAGATACTTATTGAACATTTCGTAAGAGTTCCACTCAGTCTTTCATAATTCTTTATCTCTTATGTTCATATTGAAGAACGTATTATGCCATAATGGTTTACGTGACTTCAATCTGGGAATTTTATTTTGTGAAATAATTGGGAATAAATTGGGAAAAGAATGATATTTATTCCAAGAATTCAGAGCTGCAGTCTGTCTACGAATATGGGGAGGGACAATATTAGACAAAACTGGTAACCAATGAACCGGTGTAGATCTTATGGTGCCAGTAATTATTCTCATGGATGTATTCAATTGTGTATCAATTTATTTAGATAGTAAAATTTTGTATTCTTCAGACATAAGGAGTGATTCATTTAGAGGTCCTTTTTCTCTAAATAAAAAAAAAAACTAATAAGAACAATTTTATTATCCAATACCTCAATCGTAGCCAGCTTGTTCATGAAGACTCTGGGCTTCACATAGCCCCAAAGGAAAAAATCAAGAGGTGTGACGTCTCATGATCTAGCCGGCCAACTCACTGGTCCGAAGCGTGAAATGGTCTGCTCGCCGAAATGCTCTCGCAATGAAGCTATGGTTTCACGGGCTGTGTGGCAAGCGGCACCATCTTGTTAGAACGATATTTCGTCGAAACCACGGGCCTCAATTTCGGGCAACAAATAGTCTGTTATCATGATTCGATAACGGTCACCATTCACAGTAGCATTCAGAGCGTCCTCTGATTTGAAGAAATATAGACCCATTATTCCACCGGCCCATAAAGCACACCAAACAGTTGTTTTTCTTGATTTAGCGGCAATATTTGGGAATCTTTGGGTCGTTCATCACCCCATATTCGGGCATTTTGTTTGTTCACGAACCCATTAAGCCAAAAATAAGCCTTATCAGTCAACAGTTGCAGATTTATAAGAAGCCTCACATCATGTTGGGTAAATTGCACCCGCTAATAAATTCCATCCTTGAAGATCAAGCTTGGGAACATTGCAGCATAGTTCGTTGGGGGTGGCTTAGGTAGCCGCCAATATACTAAAGATAATGATTGGATTAATTGTAGATAAATGGCGATGTAGTATTAATGAAATTATTGGGTTTATCTCAAAAAGTATAAAGGTGGATTGAATGTTTGATGAAGCACCAATTTGGTCTATTCAGACACAAAACATTTGACTTTGTTTCATAATTGGTGCTTCCAACTTTTCGCTAACTTCAGGCTTGGCAAAAAACATTTTTCGATTATAGTAAAAAATGATCTTGCAGCCGTTCTGGAAGCGCCAATAGTTACCAATTGCACTTATTGAAGCAACAAATATTTTCACGAAATTTTAATATGTTTGCTGAGCGTGAAGTCAGCACCAAGGAAAATATTCTCTGATATTTCGGAAACAGCTGATTTTTTTTCATTGGTTCCAAAAGCACCAATAGGCACCAATTGAGCTCTAAATATTGGTATATTGATTTAGAGGTAATTTGAGAATGTTGGTGCTGGGCGGGAAGTCACCACTAATGAAAATATTCTCTGATATTTTGGAATCATTTGATTTTTTCAAATTGGTTCCAAGAGCACCAATAGGCACCAATTAAGCACTAAATATTTGTATATTGATTTCGAGGTAATTTTGAGAATGTTGGTCAGCAACAAGGAAAATATTCTCTGATATTTTGGAAACGGTATAGTTTTCTTAATTGGATCCAGAAGCACCAATAGGCACCAATAAAGCACTAAATATTTGACATAGTTTCAGAATTATTGCTTCCAACCTTTCGCTAACTTCACGGACCCCCCGGTTCACCAAAGAAAGCGATTATTCTTAGTCCTGGATAATTCTGAATTTTCGAATGACAAATCTTGGATTTCGCTTCATACTAAATGAAGGCGATTTCTCCCTTCTGAATTCAAATCACTGTTTCTGAATACATCGATCTTGATATGAAGCTCAAAGTTCGTTTCGTAAATTTCATCTAACTATTTTTTATTCTCATTTTTATCTCCTAAACTCCTAATTAGATTTTCTTGAGTTATATCTTTCGTTTGCTGAATTAAAATTAGAAAATGTGTAGTTTCATCAAGATTAATAGATTCAAACTTTTGCAACGGTACATGAAGGTAACTTTCCCAACCGAACATGTTCTAATTTATAACATCGAAACACCTGATACAAAATGATCTTCTCGGCTGACTTCCAAACGATAAATCTCTCAATGTTCCTATCAACTTCGAATCTGAAGTCACGTACCATCTTCCCGATTCCGGCACCTAAAAGTTTCCCTTCGAATTTTTATCCACTTAGTGTCACATTTCATTTCGGTAATAACACGCATCTGCCGTTATAATACTTTTATGAAACTTTCTATGCACGTAAGTGTAGCAGGATGTATGTGTTTCAGTTCGAACCCAATCTAGTCAAAGTGGGCCTTCACTCTCTGGGAAAAGTTTTCATCAAAAGAGCAGGAATTCTAAGAACATTTCTTTGTCATTTCGTATTCAACCCTTGTTTTCAACCTGTCCCCCGGAGATGTGTGACACGGATCCGGTCCTATATTCGAAATATGGGGATGTTCCTTCAGGCTAAGGGTGAATTCTCTGTGGTGATTCTTCAAGCATTACACTTTGCGTCTTCTAACTGAGCCACGAGGGATCGGGCTGACAATGATTGTGTTATGTATGGGATAAGTTCGGATAAAAGTGGCAATTATTTAATTCTTGTCTTAGATCCTGTCAATTCTGATTTAAGTTTGTGACAATAATAAAAGGCATTTTAAGGTATTCATTCCATTTCTATTGTATTCGAAAAGGTTTGAAGTCAATCAGATACAGTGTGATAATTTTCCACTTCAAATTTTGAGCCTTGGGATGGAATAACGAAAAAACTCTGGGATTGGTCAAATTTTGTTGAAAGAGGGGAAAATAAGGGTATTCAAATGAGTTTGATCACCTTCCTGCTTGCAGAGTGACTCAATATTCTATCAATAACTTTCACAAGCTGAATTTGGATCTTTGATATGGAAAAAACGCTAGTACTGGTTAAAAACTGAATTCGATATCACTACCCCTCTAGCCACTACCACTTAAAACAATTATTTTTGAAAAGAGATAATAGGTCGATTATTTTATATTTTCCACAAAATAGAATTCCCAGATTGAAGTCCATTATGGTATAATACGTTCTTCAATATGAACATAAGAGATAAAGAATTATGGAAGACTGAGTGGAACTCTTACGAAATGTTCAATAAGTATCTGGTTTCTGATCCTTCTGAAAATATTTTTTCAAGTTTTCCATTCCTCGTATGATCGCGTATTCTTTTCTCCTGAAAGTACACTTGCCTTGATTGAGGCATTTTTAATGTACTTCGGAGGTTGAGTCTTATGACATTAACCTTTTCTCATATATATATATATATATATATATATATATATTTGTCCCACTATATTTAGGTCCTCCATCAACACCCGATTTACATATCATAGGTCCTCCGGGGTCGATAGGTCTTCCGTATATGGAGGACCTAACGCAATCAATGCTAAACGCTTACAAACATCACCCTGAGTCTACCATAAAATTTTCAGGTGGACGACTGAAAACTGGAATTTCGCATTTTTATATAATTTAGTTCAGCGCTTTGCACACTCGCTCATTGGTGGCGCTCTCGCTCGCGTATACCCTTATGAGTATATGCAATTTACATTTTACGGTGGATCACTCCTCCATGTATACGTCAGAACTAACTTGCAGTGGATAGGTCCTCCGAAGAATTGACAACGTTGCATTCACCAAGAATAAATGCCGAATTAAATGAGGATATCGCCTATTCTGCAAGTTTGGCCTGCGGTTGAATAGATCAAAGAGTAGAAAGAAGTACGTTCACGATATTTGTCCGACTTTCTTCTTCATATGCGTCACGATACTTTACTCTATTGAATAAATAATAAATAATTGAATAAATGTATAGTTGTATAGGGTTATGTTGGTCGCATGTGTTTTTTGTTAGGTCGCAAGGGGTTATAAGAATGATTCATTTCGTCATAATTCCCAAACTACTGATGATACATAAAAACTAATAACAGATTAGGAATCCACGCCCTCGATTTGGTAAATAACGAGATCCACGTTTTCTTGAACAAAAAATTGTGGTTTTCCAATTGGTAGTGAAACTCGAGAAACGTTTTTGTCAATTGTCAAATGAACTAATTTCCCCATATCTCTCGATCAGATAGGGATGCAGAAAACTAAACTCGTAAAAATCAACAACGGGCTCTGACTAGTAATCAAGGAAAAATCGTTAATCGAGAAATAAAAATTCTTGATTTCCGTCTAGGAAGTTTTTTCGCTAACTTCCGGGTCCGAAGTGTCGAGTCGAGTCGAAAAAATTTTTTCACTTTATATCGATGCAGGTCTCGTCATTCACTAAATCGAAGGCGTAGATTTTGAATATAATTTTTTCGTGTTTTCAGCAATTTGGGAAATAATCCACTTTTAGTGAAAAATTTGTCAAAAATTGGTCAAATTTGATCAAACACGCAGCTCAGATGAAGCTAAGTAGGAAGATGCTTATTTTTTGGATTCACATCGTTTCTTCATCTATCAAATAATTCTGAAAACGACACCTCTGGTCGGTACCTACCGTTCGAAAGTTACGGTTTTTTCCCAAAGGTCTTTTTCGCGGATAATTCAGATCGCGATAATTTCCTGGATTAATTATTGAAAAAATTAGAAAAGCACTGACTTGACGTCAGGACTACCGATTAAACGAGTTTAATTTTGCTCTGAGTTCAGTTCAGTACCCACATAAATATTTGCTAAATAATAATAATAATATTTATCTTTATTGATCCATTAAGACTACAAAAGTATAGGACAGATCGGCAAACCAAGGTATAAAGAGATACAGATAAAATAATCTCATATCACAAATCCAACATGGCGTCATTCGTGAATTCCGCCACCGAATTTTAACATCCATCATACAATAGGTGCTTTATTGCCTTCTTGAAATGAAGTTCACCCAATATCTTAATTTTTGTTGGAAGATGATTGAAAAGACGTATGCTCTGATATAAAGGAAAGCGCTCTTATTTAGATTTTGCATGAACTGGCACTTCCGAAACACTGTTATGTCTTGTAGAATAATGATGACGACTCGATAATTTGTGCATAAAGCTTTCATTATTCTTAACATAAAGGAGATACTTATATATACAGGGTGTTCATAAATTGAACGTACAAACGAAAAGGAGATTCCTTAAGTGATTTTAAGAAAAAAGAGTCCCATAAACATGGGGTCTCAAACGTTTCGTTTTCGAGATACAGAGTGTTGAAGTTTGAATTTTTTCAAGTTTTTTCTCATAGTATCTACACTTCACGAGATATTCAACTGAAATTTGGCATAGATATTACATTTGAGAGTTCTCACCACGTGAGATTGCAATTTCGATAGATAATCTACAGGGTGATATTTATTCTGGAACACTGCCACCTGTTCTTCTGCAGAACTTTTTTTGGTGAGCAACTGTTAATTTGAAAAAATGTTAAAAGAAGCTTTGTTCTTATACTAAACTTTTCGGTCTCATGTAGTTTTGTCGTATCTACCAACGATTTCGAGAAAAAAATTTTGATCGATTCTCTCGAAATCCTCGTGAAAATCCAAATTATGATCGAAAGGTCAGTTTGTAAGCTGTGGTCAATGAATTCAGTGTCAGTTTTTATGGAAATTTTCCTGATCTGTATCGATGATTCATAAAGATTCGATAAACTCGTATAATCAACACAAGAAATGTATTACAACAGGAAACGTAAAACTAAAAAAATCATAACAAGACACCTCATCAAGTAACCGCAAAAGACTGAACTACAGCAATTGTTGAAAATGTCCTCTCCCAACTGTTATACAAGTTTCTGATCTTCGTCTCATAGACGACCGAACTCTTTCAAACACTCCCGGAATATTCCTAACTGTATCAAATGCGCCTATTTTATCAGTTCTTCTACGGTGTTCACGGGTGTCGAGTATAGTAGAGATTTCAGGTGGCCCCATAAAAAGTAATCTAAACATTTAAGTCTGGGGATCTGGCGGGCCATGACTGAGGACTACCCCGTCCAATCCACCTGTTTTCATAATTTTCGTCCAAATACTTTCTTGCCAAAACTGAAAAATGAGCAGGAGCACCGTCATGCATGAACCACATTTCTCGTCGTAGCATAAGAGGTATCTTCCAATAACAAGGCCAAATCGTTTTCTAAAAATGTCTTTTTGATTGACCTGTTAGTCGACCTGGCAAGAAGAAAGGACCAATCAAATCATCACCAATATTACCACCCCACACATTTTGTGAAAATTGCTCTTGAAAAAGGGTTTCTACTTATCCATGCGGATTCTCCTCAGCTCATACGTATTCATTATGAAAATTGATAATTGAAGTCCTTGACAAACAGGCTTCATCAGTGAAAAGAATTTGGCAATCAAAATAAGGATTTATGAATAGTCTACTGACGTACCACTGACAAAAACTAACCCTCGGATGAAAATCTCGAGGCAGAAGAGCTTGCACCCTCTGAATGTGATAAGGATATAGCAGAGAATCCAGCAAGATCCGCCAAACAACTTGATGACGTGCATTCAAAAGTGCACCAATTTTTCTTGTACTAGTTCTTGGATGTTGTTCTATTTCGTTCATAACTGCCTCGAGTTGTGGTGTTCTCACACTGCGTGGTCTCCCAGCATTAATTCTTTCCGTGGAAAAAGATCCAGCTTCTGAAAGACGCCTATGAATATCAGAATTATCAGAGAACATTCAATGATTTGGTATCACTCTATTGGGATAGCGTTCCATGTAAAGACGCCTAGCTTCTCTTGCATTTCCATTTGCAAAACCATACATGAAATGCATATCAGTCATTTCGGAATTCGTGAAATTCGGCATGTTTTGGTATTGAAATGTGTAAAGGTTCTAATTTCTGATCAAATTATTGTTGTAACAGTCATAAAAATCGTAATGAAAATAGTAGTCTAACTACATTCAAAAAAATAAATAGCTACAAATGCAACCACCTTCACTTTAAAAAAAACATAACGCTCAATAATTTGATGTGTCAAAACTGGCACTGAATTCATTCACCACAGACTTCAAACTGGCCTACCAATCATAGTTACGAGAATTTCGATGGAATCGTTCAACATTTTTTTTCTCAAAATCGTTGGTAGATACGACAAAACTAAATGAAACCGAAAAGTTTAGTATAAGAACAAAGCTTTTATTCACATCTTTTAAAGTTAACAGTTTTTCACAAAAAAAAAAGTTCTGCAGAAGAACAGGTGGCAGTGTTCCAGAAAAGATTTCACCCTGTAGATCTTCTATCGAAATTGCCATGTCACGTAGTGAGAACTCTCAAATGTAATATGTATGCCAAATTTCAATTGAATATCTCGTGAAGTGTAAATACTATGAGAAAAAATTGAATAAAATTCAAACTTCAACACTCTGTATCTCGAAAACGAAACGTTTGCGACCCCATGTTTATGGGACTTTTTTCTTAAACTCACTTAAGGAATCTTCCCTTTTCGTTTGTACGTTCAATTTAGGAACGCCCTGTATAAATACATGACATGTCAGAATATTATTTGCTATATAATATGGTCGACAAGAAGGTAAATGTGACAAATTGAAAATTACTGGGATTATCCTCTTTTGACAAATCAACACCCTTTCCAGTTCGGTAGATCCTCCCCAGATAAGAACATTATATGCCATGTGTGGATAAGCTATACAATAATACACATTCAAGAGTGAATGCAGGGAAAACAAATTCTTAATCTTATTTATGGCAAAATATGAGTTGTTCAGTTATTTACAAACCGAATCAATATGGTGGTTCCATCGTAAGTATTCGTCAATTTGTACTCCAAGAAATCTAGGGAGCCACTTGTAGTTACTGACGAGTTTTCACAAGTGAAGACAGATCGTTTTCCACCGAAATTTGTCAGTTTGAAGTGAATGCATACTATTTTTTCTGTGTTAACAATCAAATTATTCCTACGCCACCAAGTGGTAAACGTTTGAAGTAGTAGGGCTATCAGGTCCTCAAGCTCCCCAAAGCTCCCCGCAGTTACCAAAAATGATGAATCATCCGCGAAAAGTATGATCAAATGAGCAAGAACATAATCCGGCAAATCATTTATAAACATAAACGTGCCTAAAGAAGTTTTCACTTCAAAAGAGTTCACAACTCCCAATTCAATAGTATGCTGATCATCTAATGAACGAGTGGGACTCACGTCAGTGCATGTGGCATTCAAATGATATTCGAAGTTGAAAAATTTGTCTTGGTTCATGTGATTTCTGATTGCCTTTTTGACGAGAGCTATTGGCTTCAAGTGTCAACAATTTTCAATCAATTCAAGTTCCAGTGATTTATCAGTGATTTAGATATTGGGATGGGGATCAGAGTGACAATATGTTGGCGCTTTTCATATTGAAATAGAGGTGAAAAATATCAGTTGAAACCGTTTATTGAAGTAGATTGTTTTTGACAGTACGTCATTTCTATCGAATTTTAATATTTTCCTACTCTTCCGGGTTCGAACCTCACTCTCGAACTGAATTTTTCATTCAATAAATAACCAATAATCTATTATTATTTGTAACTGGAAAAATTTTTTCAACTCTTCTTTATTTGCTGCCAAACTTCTTACATCTTCCTGCGGCGTAGCACTCTCGCCTTCCAAATCTGCCTATCAGCTCTCTTCCTCCATTCTACGGTTCCTCTCAGATATTGCTTTCTATATAACTCTCATCCAGGTAAATTTTGGTGGAAAAGACACTTCAATGTAGCTGTTGGGTACATGGTTTTAACGAAAAGTTCATAATCACCTGTGATGGGTCCTTCGATGACTGAAAAGAGCTTTGCCACATTTTGAACATTCGAAATTAGTGTTGATGGGTTTCTACGTCTGATTGATATAGCCAAAAGAAGCACGCCCTGCCCGCAGCATTGGCTACAGGCGTGACATTTGGTTTACCCATGGCACAGAAGGTCTTCGACGATGAGCCTCTTGCCAGGTCTTGGGTAGCCTGGAGTCTTATTACTTGTACTCCCTTCATGAGCTCTTGGGCCTGTTCACGTAAGAGCCTTGTTTTTTTTGGATAAATGTGCGCCACTTGAAAGTGAAGTTAGTATTTCGGTAGCAGGGGCTTGAGTTCGTATATTTACCCCTTGCACTAGCAAAGTAGAAATTTAAATTCTCAGTGAAAAATCAATTACTTCACTCATTATAACAACTTAGCATAAAATTAATACTACCATAACAAATACTTATAGATGATCACAGTGATGTGAATCCATGGAGAAGTATAATCTGTAACATCATTTTCAGAAAATCTCTTATATCTTCTGGAAATTGAACGATATGATGATGAAACTTCAACATATGCTAAGTACCTACCTATTTCGTTCATAAAACCCAAAATTTTGTTGTCTGTTCTGACGAATAAATGATGAGGTAACGAGTATTGAGAACAATATTTTGGGATTTTTTTATTAAATGTTCTATCGAGCCGATTCCTTCGAAACTCAACACACTCCTTTCTTTCAACGTTATGTAAACATTTTCTGAGTTTGAAATTGATTAGAGAAATATTCAAGGAATTATTACATAAACCAAATTTCAACGAACTCAACCGAGATATTTAGACAATCAACCTATTCTGAAAATATAAAAACTCTAGGTCCCTTCGTTCGGAAGATAGAAAGTACGCGACCGGCCGGAGGACCAGGAACACTCAAATTTTATCATGGATTCTTCATAAGGAAGTCAAACCCAATCGATTGAGAATATTTTCAACTCGATATTCGAAAATTAAAGACATTTGGACAAAACGATAGCTCGCTGTTTCACTAGAAACAATGTAACCAAAAATGTAACCTGGTACCATATTTCACGATGTTTCTTCATAACTCAAATCTGCATAAAACATTTAACAACATTTGAAAGTAATTTCCTACTTGGAATCTTTCAGAGCTGCACCATACACTGACCATAGTTAACTGAATGATGTTTATAGGCGACTATCAAGAGCCGAAACGTAGAATAACGATAAAATAGCGCGCCAAATTGTCGTGATCACAACATCATATGATTGAAAAGATGGCAACCATGTCGGTTGACCTAACCACTGTAAGGTGGATAATATTTACCCTCCGGAGGACCAACGGTTTGCAGTGTAGTAATGGAAGTATACTCGAGGTGGACCTACATACTGTAGTTTGAATGGTTGACCTATGGATAGGAATTCTGAAGGAAAATGAATAAAAAAAGTCACTGATATTTCGTTGGATTCGTATTAAGGACATCAAATTATGTAATATACTTTGAGAATATTCTGCCTATACGCTTTCTTTCTGGTGGAGGATATATGTCTGCGTTTTAGGATGGGGACCTAAATATAGCGGGATGTAAATATATATATAAATAGGTCGAGTAGCTTTTTTGAAAAGGTAATTCGATTAACTGTATAAGGGTATAATTTTTTTTCCCATCGATCAACTATTAAACAGCATGAAACAGTATTGCAATCTATGAACTTCCACTACAATGTTTGACTTTCGGGATGAGAAAACGAAAAAAGAGTTGGATGAGAGTGATGCAGTGCTATGAACGCGTAATTGAATGAATAAACTCTTCATTGAACTACGGACAATGAAAAAAATGAATTAACATAATGACAAATACTTCAATTTAGTATATATATATATATATTCTTTTGAACTTTTGGCTGACAATATTCAGTTAGCAAACAATAAAGCATATAGAGCAGAGGTTAGTGACGGGGTGTCATATAATTCGGCGTATGACATAAAAGCCTAGGGAAAAAACCCCAGTAAAAAAACCCTGGCTCCCCGTCTAAGTGTGAAACTACAAAAATAAGCTGAAATATATTTTAGGGACTTCTTTCTTCAAGAGTGGTCTTCTATTGATGGAGACAAAGATTTCTTCAAGTTGCTCACATCGGATCTGGAAATAAAAAGACAAAAGCGGAAAAAAAGAACTGAATAACAAAAATACGTATCATATTCGTTTGAAATTTATAACCCATTTCAAGAAAGATTCGGAAACATCATGAATAGCCCTAAAAGCATCTTGAAATTTATATATGGGACAACTATTGATGATTGATGACGAGATATTGTTGATGATGGAGCTCGTGTTGAATGATTGTTTGGGCTATTACCATCATCTATTGTGGATTTAATGATTTCCGACGTTTCGATAGACATCTTCTATCTTAATCAAGGAGAAAAGTAAGAAACCTTTTGAAAATAATCAATTTTCAAAAAGTCAATTGAAAGAAGTCATGAAAGAAAATGAACGATGTTATATACTCATCTGTGATATGATGATCTTTTTAAGTTGGATCGAACTATCGGCGTCCAAACTTCTGGCAGATCTATAGATGGAGCACTTATGGAATCAGGTGTTATTTTCATAAATGCTGCTTCTTTGATTTTTCTTCTTGCAAGTTTTTCTTCTTTGGATATTATTGATGCTTCATCCCACTTTATACGATGATTCTCATCTACAGCATGTTGGACCAACCTGGATTTGTCGCTGTCTAGTACTCGTAGAAGCTTCTGATGTTCTTTTATTCGTACATTCAGAGGGCGTTTAGTTTCTCCGATGTAAGATCTTCCGCACTCGCAAGGTAATTCATATATGCAGTTCTTTGTCCTTTGTGTCTCATTATTAGGCTTAACTTTTGTAAGTTTAGCTCTGATAGTGTCTTGAGTTTTGAATGCAGTCGTTATGTTGTATCTATTTCCAATTCTTCTCAGTTTCTCCGACAAAACATAAAAGTAATGTAGTATATAAGATTGATGAAACACAGAATGGACTTCGACAATGTCACAGTGTTAAAGACAGAAAATAATTACCAAAAGAGATTAGTGCATGAAATGATTGAAATAAACAAAACGGATATATAGTTACCTTTTAAATGTATCAAAATACAAAAATTTTTACGATGGCCCTATAGATGAGTAATTTACCCAGAAAGATCACAGAGGAGAAAGTCAAAACTACAAATCATAGAGGACCGAAACATAACCTATGATTTCTATCAAAACAATGAAATTGTCAAAATATAATGTCGTAGACCTTCTTGTTGGTTTTAGATGACTGGTTTCACTTTTATTTTATAACATGACGAATCTCTTATTGCTAGGTGCTGATAATTTAATAAATCTAATATTCAGTTAGTAATAGAACAAAACAAGAAAATAATTTTATATTATGTTGTTATTATTGTACTTTTATAGAAGCCCTGAGGAAGCATTAAATAAAATGCGAAAGCTTGGCAAAGAATAAATAGTATTAATTCACTTATCCTCCAACTCTGAGTCGACAAACCCTTATTCAAGTCTTATATATATATATATAGGTCGAGTAGCTTTTTTGAAAAGGTAATTCGATTAACTGCATAAGGGTATAATTTTTTCCCATCGATCAACTATTAAACAGCATGAAACAGTATTGCAATCTATGAACTTCCACTACAATGTTTGACTTTCGGGATGAGAAACGAAAAAAGAGTTGGATGAGAGTGATGCAGTGCTATGAACGCGTAATTGAATGAATACTCTTCATTGAACTACGGACAATGAAGAAAATGAATTAACATAATGATAAATACTTCAATTTAGTATATATATATATTCTTTTGAACTTTTCGCTGACAATATTTAGTTAGCAAACAATAAAGCATATAGAGCAGAGGTTAGTGACGGGGTGTCATATAATTCGGCGTATGACATAAAAGCCTAGGGAAACTGAAATATATTTTAGGGACTTCTTCAAGAGTGGTCTTCTATTGATGGAGACAGAGATTTCTTCAAGTTGCTCATCGAATCTGGAAATAAAAAGACAAAAGCTGAAAAAAAAAAGAACTGAATAACAAAAATACGTATCATATTGTTTGAAATTTATAACCCATTTCAAGAAAGAGTCAGAAACATCAAATAAAATTTATATATGGGACAACTTTGATGAGATGAGGTATTGTTTCTTCTACTCCCACATTCAGCGCTGTTCCATCTAAATAGCATGCTATTGTTTGACCATGTTCTCAAACGATTAAGGACTGTCCATATGAAGATCAAAACCAGGAACTTTTTCAGAAGGATCAGAAACGAGATGCTTATTGAACATTTAGTAAATGCTCAAAATGGCCTCCAGCATCCCCCATGCATTCATTCAGCAGTCCCCCGAAGCGATTCCTCACATTCCTTGGCATTTCGGGTGTTATCAAACAACATTCGTTCACTATGAGCTGGCGTAATTCATCCAAGTTGCGGGCGCCGTCGCATAAATTTTACCTTTCAAATGGCCCCGGTCAACAAAGCAGATGTTCTTCTTGCACATTCATAGTCGCAAAAAACATTGAAATCATTTCCACACGTTTTGAAGTGGTATTGCAAGTCACTAGCTGATACTGAATACTGAAATTCGGAGTGGAAAGCTATGGTTGGCCCACCCTTTATGTGTGCATGCCTAAAATATCAGAGAAAGAAAATAAATCTATTTGTTAAAATCCTCGATACTAGTTTTTTTTTCACATTATATACCGCTCGCTCTTAAATAACTGAATTGGTAACTCGTGTTTGGAATCGAGCCCTAACTTCCCAATAAGCCATTATTTCGTGAAGAGAATCGCAGGAAATAATTCTTCTGCAGAAAAACTATCTTAATTCTCCGAACATCTGTTTCTGGCGAATACAACAAACATAAATTGATTATTATCAGTTGGAGCGCTGCCCAACCAAGCTTATTATTGCTTCAACAGTAAGGACCTTCTGAAGTGTTGGCTCAGCGGTACTTGATAACACAATTGCTGTTTCATCAATATTGTTTTTTTTTTCTATAACACGGCATTTTCATTTAACTTTCTTGAATTATATCGGAGAACGTAATACAATCGAACTGGACTAATTATTCTGGAATGGTTGTGATAAAAGTTAACATAATGCAAACAAATTTATCCACTCGGATGTTTCTCGTTTGATTTTCATTTTTTGCGAGCTTCTGCCATCGGAATATTGAGCTCTCTTGAATGTCGTTTGACAGAGCTGTTCCTAATTATATGAGTGAGTAATACAGTTCAACTAACAAAGATACTTCTCTTAAATTGGAAGGATCTTTTTTAACTCCTTTTTTTCAAAGTAGTATCGTTATGCCTTGCTTTTATTCATTCGGTAATTTACCCGCGTTGAATATTCAGTAGTGCAGTTGCGCTTTTCCCCATTACTTTATCAAATCATTGATTATCTGATCGTTTTTCTGTTTTTAGTTTTTTTACCGCATCACTCACTAACTTGAATGTCATATGTATTTATTTAACTTTGTCTCTCTCTCGTTTCTGACCACCTTCAACTTCCACGCCCCATTCTGGATTTCAACAGCACGGCAGAGTTCTCAAAATATTGTATCCCTTTATCCTTATTCAAAGCTCTTCATCCAATTTCTTTCATTTCAGATTTTTTCAAACCTGTGAAGAGCTTTTATATCATGTTTTTGCAAACCGTATATCTCAGGTTCCAAGTATTTCGCGAATCCTGTTAATCCCGGTTTTTATTGTGATGTAGTTTTAGCTCTCTTGCTTGTTTACATTTAAATTTCGAGAAAGTTCATTTCTTTATTTGTTTTTTCGTTGCCTCCACATTTTCGGTAACCCATAGTTTTGTTTATGGGTTGCCATTTATATTCACTTTCTTTTACGTATTACTTCTTCATCTGCTCTCTGAATGTTGTTATTCGGTATTTTCCAGTTTAATTTCAATATTTTCTTGTTTGATTTAGTTGCTTGCTATGCTATGGTGTTTCAAGCGATTTTCGTAGAGTTGTCTTGTGAAACGGGTTTCTAGTGATTGCATATTGAATTTTTCGACGTATATGACGTATTACATAAAAGCCTAGGGAAAAAACCCCAGTAAAAAAAAACCTTGGCTCCCCGATTAAGTGTGAAAATACAAAAATAAGCTGAAATATATTTTAGGGACTTCTTTCTGCAAGAGTGGTCTTCTATTGATGAAGACAGAGACTTCTTCAAGTTGCTCACATCGAATCTGGAAATAAAAAGACAAAAGCAGAAAAAAGAACTGAATAAAAAAAATACTTATCATATGAAATATATGATAATAATATTAATATATATATGAAATTTACAACCCATTCCAAGAAAGAGTTGGAAACATCATGAATAGCCCTAAAACCAGCTAGAAATTTATATATGGGACAACTATTGATGAGATGAGGTATTGTTTTTTCTGCTTCTCCACATTCACAACATGTGCTAGTAACTGAGATCCGTCTAAATAGCATGCTATTGGTACTATCATGACCTGTTCTCAAACGATTAAGAACTGTCCAAATTTTACTTGGAAGATCAAAACCAGGAACTTTTTCAGAATGATCAGAAACGAGATACTTATTGAACATTTCGTAAGAGTTCCACTCAGTTTTCCATAATTCTTTATCACTTATGTTGATATTGAAGAACGTATTATGCCATAATGGTTTACGTGACTTCAATCTGGGAATTCTATTTTGTGAAATAATTGGGAATAAATTGGGAAAAGAATGATATTTGTTCCAAGAATTCAGAGCTGCAGTCTGTCTGCGAATATGGGGAGGGACAATATTAGACAATACTGGTTCATGGATGTATTCAATTGTGCATCAATATTTTGTGTATGTGCACTATTAAACCAAACAGAGCAACAATACTCAGCTGCAGAAAAATCTAGGGCTAGAGATGCTGTGCGAAGAGTGGAAGCATCAGCACCCCAAGATGATCCAGCTAATTTCTGAACAATATTATTCCTAGTTTTCAGTTTTAGACTCAGATCATTTAAATGAGCCTTGTAATTGAGAGACGAATCTAATTTAGCTTCTAAGTATTTTGGATAGAAATTATTTTCGATAGGAGAATCATTGAAAGTTACAGCTAATTTCCTATATTTTTCATGATTATTCAGATGGAAACAAGATACCTCTGTTTTGTTGGGATTTGGACATAATCGCCACTCAATAAAATAATTCCTTAAAATTTCCAAATCAGATGACAGTATGTTTTCCAGAGTATGGAAATCCAAATGTTGGTAAGCAATAGCAATGTCGTCAGCATAAACAAAATACTGAGATGATGTCGTAGGTAAATCACTTAGATATGAATTAAAAAGTAAATGAGCTAAGACTGATCCTTGAGGAAGACCGTTTTTCAATGTTTTGAAATTGCTACTCTTATTGTCAATAAAAACACGAAATCTTCTATCAGATAACATATTTTCTAATAATCGTACCATTTTCCTACACTTAAGATGGTTATAGAGTTTGAAAATTAATCCATCTTTCCACACAGTGTCATATGCCGAAGATAAATCAATGACAGCAGCCCCTGTTTTCAACCTATCATTGAAGCCTGATTCTTTGAAAGTTGTAAGGCTGAGATCCTGATCTGAACAATTTCTAATTTTCCTAAAACCTCCCTGGAAATTTTGTAGAGCATTTTCTATAGAAGGTTGAATTCTAAAAAAAATAGCCTTTCTAATATCTTGAATGGAACACTCAATAAACTGATGGGTCGATAACTACTAGGATCACAAGGATTTTTTCCTCGTTTCAAAATACCTATACTTTAGCCTTACTAACTTCGGAAGGAAAGTTTCCTGAATTCAGAATATTGTTATAGAAAGACAATAACCAAGACTAGGCCTTTTTTCCTAAATGTTTGATGAATTCTGGATAAATTCCGTCAAAACCTGCTGCCTTTCGAGATTTGGTAGATTTGATTGCAATAATCAATTCATCTATATTGAATGGATGTGACAAATGTTCTAAAGTAGGAGCTGATCTCCTGAATATGTGTAATTTTTTCTTCATATTCCTCATTTTAGATTGGGATATATTGACTGATCCAGATACATTAACTAGGCGGCGAGCGATTAGACTTGGATCAATTTTAAAAGGTTATTTGTCCTCTCGGTATGTGTTAATACGTTTTCTTATTCACTTTCTGAGCTTTAAACTGGAAAGGCGACTATACTGAATCAAATCATAGATTTGAATCATGATAATTTCGATGAGGTGTTATAAAAGAATGTTTCTTAATCCTGGGCTGAACATTCATCATGTCCATATTTCATTTTGAGCATAACTTCTCGATTCGTTTCTCCAAATAGAACGAATATCGAGATATTAGGAATAAGTTCAGTTCAAAGCTACACCCAAATTCGTGAGGCGTACTTTACTTCTTTTCCAAGAGGTAACTGACGGATATTGAAAAACTTCTACCTGGGGAAGGGATATTACGGTGTTTACTTCATTTCACAACAGAAATTTGACAAGCAATTTCGATACTCAAGTTTTACGCCTGCGATCCTCGATTTCATGAAATTTTCAGCAAATTATTCGAGAGAGTGGGACTTGGTGATGAAATTCTTGCACTCACAAAGGGCCGCTATTAACTTCGTAATGAGGTTATCGATTCCTAGCTAACACTCAAGGTTTCATTTCTGCTTAATTAAAGAGACCCAAAAAAAAAACGAAGTTCTAGGATTGAATTTCGAAAAATGAGCCATTATCTCGATATTCTTGCAATGATATTTTTTATTTGATTTAGGTGACTTAGTTAAGATGAAACTACGGCTTATTTTGCAAAACTTGATTTTTCAAATCTTTATATATAAAAATGAAACCCATTTTTCGTTGTCACGGCATAACATGAAAACGGCTTGACCGATTTGGCTGGGTTTTTTTTGTGGCTTTCTAATACGCTGTACATGGTTCTTACGAAAAAAATATTAAGAAACCCTCTCGGAAAATTGAAAAATATACATTTTAATTGTTTAATCATTATGCCAAGTTGTTCAATAGTGATTTGTAAAAATAAACTGCTCAACAATTGATAGGGATCACTTACTTTTTCTAAATTTATTTCTGAAATATTCGCTCCAAGATCATAAATTTAGTCAGATATCAGAGTATTTTCAGTTGATAATATGGTTCACTTGAGAAAAGAATGAAAAAATGGAAAGTTGGAGAGAAAAAAAGACTTTATAAGGAACACTCAAAATTCTGTGTTTGAATAACATAAAAATTTTATGATGAAACCACAAGAAGGCTGAAGTTTCGGTTAAGCTAGTACCTAGTTGGTCCCCCACGAGCTCGTCTCAAGCATTCTACCCTACGAGGCATACTTTCAATAAAACGATTTATAAAATTTTGGGGCAAATTCGTCCAAATATCCCGTAAAGCATTAGAAAGGTCCTCCAGGTTATTGATCGGTTGTTCTAAGGTTGAAAATTGTCTATACATCTCAGACCAGACATGTTCGATGCAATTCATGTCTGGAGAGCGAGCTGGCCAGTCCATCCTATCAATAGCATGAGTTTCTAGCGCTTCATTAACCAGACGACTACGGTGTGGACGGGCATTATCGTCAATTAAAATGAAATTCTCGCCCAAGGCAGCCGCAAATGGAACAATTATGGCTTCAATAATCATATCGTGATATCTCTGGTTGGTCATTGTGGTGTTCTGCAGAACAACTAACTCTGTGCGTTGGTTCAAACAAATGACTCCCCATACACATATAGAACCTCCGCCAAAAGCTGTTGTGGGTACCATAACCAGTTCTGCATATCTTCGACCTCTTTCCCTCCAAGCAAGAATACGTCCATCGGAGTTGACCAAACGAAATCTAGACTCATCCGTAAATAAACATCGGCTCCAATCTTCAACTGTCCAATTGCGGAGCTCCTCAGCCCATTGCCGTCGATGAACCCGGTGTTCCCTATTCAAACGGGGATGTTGTACCCTCCTACGTGCTCTCAAACCACGAACATGTAGTCGTCGTCTTACAGTCTGGTTCGAAATTAAAACTCCTGTTGCAACTCTCAGTGATCTATTGAGCCGCGACGCCGGGTAAGTGGGATTTCTCCTAGCATTGAGGATCAAAAGACGATCTTGGGCAGCTGTTGTACTGCGCTGCCGACCTTCCCCATGAACATAAGCTACTGAGTCGTTTTGGATGAACCTATTCAAAGCTCGACTCACGACACTTTGCGAAACATTCAACCGCCGTGACACTTCTCGCTGGGACAAACCTTCCTGTATCCATCGTATGATTTGGTCCAGTTGCACAGGAGCCAAACGTCTTCTCGGCATGACTGATAAGCTGATATTGTTCTCATTTCTTCAATTATTGT
This sequence comes from Micraspis discolor, assembly GCA_030674115.1. Classification (NCBI taxonomy): domain Eukaryota; kingdom Metazoa; phylum Arthropoda; class Insecta; order Coleoptera; family Coccinellidae; genus Micraspis; species Micraspis discolor. Next base: position 1,386,219 of record JARTUT010000878.1, on the reverse strand, counting down.
CACCTTATGTGTTTGAACGAGAGAAAAACAGATTTAATAACAAATACCACATTGCTTTTCACTCCACCTGTAACAGCCTACAGATAATAATCGATTTTGTGAACAAGAGCCGATGAAGTGAGGAAAAATTTGATATAATCAGCTCAAAACATCTTAATTTTTCCTTAGAGAACATATAATGTACATATATTCACGAGATAACTTGAAAAAAATACAAATGAAGAGAAGTTCATAAGTGATCCCTAGCAATTGTTGATCAGTGTATATGTGAAATTATTGAACCGTATGAAATAAACGCTATTATGAAAATATATATTATTAATATTAATACACAAGAAACTCTCCTAATAGAAACATGGGTGTTACCAATGGAAAAGATTGATGGTCATCTTCTTTCGATCTGAGTTCAAGATAAACACAAAACCATCCAGGCCGAATCGTTTCATGAAAGCAATAGCCTCTTTTCCACCGTCAGTTACACCCTGATAAAATAAAATCCAAACCATTTCCGGAAGCTCACTGCACGTACTATAATATATGCCCGGATTTATCACAATACTAGATGAACGTTGTGTACGGTCTGCTACGTAGACGTGGATAAATAACACAAACGTACGTATAATTCACTTCCAGGGCTCTGCCAAAACACGGATTCTTTTCTCGACACACTTCGCAAATTGGAAACCGTAAATGGATTCCTATACTATTTAAAAGTCTCCCCTTGAATCCGTACCGGTTTTCGGCTATTGTTGGAATACAATATCTCGATCGAATTTTTATTATTGGAGAAATAACTTGCTCGTTATGCAGTACTCACAATATTTATTCTTCGGCTTTATATTTCATTCAAGAATACTTATTTTGAAGCAGGCCTTGAAAGTGTTTTGAAACTTTATTTCTAGTTACTTTGTTCATACTCGCAGTTTTCTAAAAAATTATGTAGTATATGTTTCTATGTTAGATATATCAGGTTTACCGGTATGAAATAAGCGTTATTTTGTGAAAATAAAACACCAATTACACAGGCCTACAAAAAAATTTTTTTGGTGCCTAGAATTTTTGAGCTTATTTAAACTATATTTTTATTGCTAAATCTAAATATGAAAGCAGTTTTTCTGTATCAGCTCTAGATTTTTAGATGAATTCACTTATCTATCAATGCTTTTTCCTATTTAATACTTTCAAGTATGAGTGTTGTAAAATTTATACAAGAGATAGATTCTTGTATATTTTCCTTATTGTCAGTCTTCATTTGTAACAAATTGAATTTAAAATTATAATATTTATTATAATTATTATTTTAATTCATTTATTACAAATAGAAGACTAACAATATGAGATATATAACTGATTGGTTGACAAATTGTTAACAAGTGGGATTTAATCCTATTTAGTGTCATCCAGTTAGTTCCATAGAAATCCGATATATGGAGCTGTCCAGCCTGAAGTGAACTTCAACTGCAGTTGAGAGTTGAGGTTAGTTTGTGAATTCCTGCGATGCATATAGATAGAACTTAGCGTCATGTGAAATTTCTCTTTAGTAACGAGTTGTTGAAAAGTAAATCTAAAAAGTAGATTGTTAATGTGAATTGTTGTATTTGTGTTGTTGAATAGAAATGAGTTCAAGTAGAAGAAGCTGTGTACATCATCCTGATATTTTTTGCTACATATGCGGAGAATACACGTTCTTGGAAAACAGAAAAACTATTAGTGACTTTGTAAAGAGGGCTCATCTTGGATATTTTGGTGTTAAGCTTGGTGATCAGGATAAAACCTGGGCACCACATATTGTCTGTATAACTTGTACAGAGCATTTACGACAGTGGACTACCGGGAAAAGGAAAAGTCTGAAATTCGGAGTACCAATGGTTTGGAGAGAACCAAAATATCACTTCGATGACTGTTATTTTTGCCTAGTAAATATTACTGAAATCAATCGAAATAACCGTAACAAGTGGACTTATGCAGATTTAGTCTCTGCAAGACGCCCTATCCCTCACTCAGAAGAAGTGCCAATTCCAACTTTTCAGCAGCTACCAGAACTCTGTGAGGACACATGTCTCTCTGATCAGAATTCTGACACTACTGAAGGTGACAGTGATTTTGCAACGATGTCATCAATTCCCCAATGTTTCAACCAAGATGAGTTAAATGACCTCACTAGAGATCTCAATCTGTCGAAAGAAGCGTATGAATTCTAGCTTCCAGTTTGAAGGAAAAAAATTTACTTGAACCAGGAACGAAAATTACATTTTATCGCACAAGGGAGAAAGATCTGCTACCTTTTTCTCTGAAGAACAAAATCTTGTATTTTGCCATGCTATTAGAGAACTCCTGGTAAAAATGGGTCTTCCTGAATATTTTCCGGATGATTGGCGCCTATTTATTGACAGCTCAAAGCGAAGTTTGAAATGTATTCTCCTACATAACGGGAACAAATATGGCTCAATACCAATTGCTCACTCAACGAAAATGAAAGATCAATATGACAACATAGCTTTGGTTTTGGAAAAGTATCATGAACACCAATGGGTGATTTGTGTAGACTTAAAAATGGTAAACTTTCTCCTTGGACAGCAAAGTGGCCACACCAAGTATCCTTGTTTCTTGTGCCTCTGGGATAGCAGAGACAAAACGCAACACTGTGTAAGAAAAGAGTGGCCTAGAAGAGAAAACATGGATGTTGGGGGAAAGAACATCATCAATGATCCTTTAGTTCCGCGAGAGAAAATCAAGTTTCCACCCCTGCATATCAAGCTGGGTCTAATGAAGCAGTTTGTAAAGGCTCTTGATAAGAATGGATCATGCTTTGCATATAAAGGGGAAAAAATGCCTCAGCTGAGTAAGGAAAAAATTAAAGCAGGAATATTTGATGGCCCACAAATAAGACAGCTGATTAAAGACCCTGACTTTATAAATTCAATGATTGAGATTGAACAAAATGCCCGGAATTCGTTTGTTTCAGTTGTCCAAAATTTTCTGGGTAAACACAAAGCTGAAAACTATGTTGAATTAGTCAATGAGATGCTGAATAATTTCAGATCACTTGGGTGTAACATGAGCATTAAGGTGCACTATTTACACAGCCACTTATACCGTTTTCCTGATAATTTAGGCGAGGAGCAAGGTGAAAGATTTCACCAAGATATCAAACGTATGGAGGATCGCTATCAAGGAAGATGGGATACTCACATGATGGCAGATTACTGCTGGTCTTTAAAACGGGATTGTTCTAAAATACATTCAAGAATGTCACGCAAAAGAAGTTTCCGAAATGTTCACTGAGTAATTGGTTTAAATGATGACTTTTTCTGTTTTCTATAGTATATAATGAATAATATCTGTGTTTATAATAAAAATTCCTTTATTAATTTGTTTCTTTAAACCATGGTTTTTCTTTTGAAATAGTGTAATATATAATTCACAAAAATTTTGATATCTTAAAAATTCGAGCTGACAGGCAAAAACTAATAGCATATTTGAATTTAGGGCATCAAATTCATATGAAATCACCTCCAAAATCTTCGGCACCAAAACCACTGTTGACCAGTGTTATTAATGGGAAAGTAAAAAACATTTCATTCAAAGTATTGGCCTTTGTTTTCTATACATTTTGATCACCTTTCTGGTAATTTGTGGATACCACGCCTATAAAATTATTCGTCTTTCAAAACAAACCAACCAGACACCCAATTTTTGACCTCATCATACGAATCAAAGTGCTGCTCAGCCAATGCGTGTCCCATCGATGAAAACAAATGGTACTCGGAAAGAGCCAAGTCTGGTGAATACGGCGGGTGGGGTAGCAGCTCCCAGCCAAGTGTTTTGATTGTACCCAGAACCGATTTTGCTTTGTGTGCATGAAGCAAAATTACCTTGCGTTGTCTTCTGGCTCATCCTGGTCGTTTCTCGATGCATGGTTCAAATTGATCATTTGTTGTCGGTAACGATCAGTATTAACGGTTCACCAGGTTTTAGGAGCTCGTGGTACACCATACCTTTTTCGTCCCACTAAACACACAGCATTGTCTTCTTGCTGAATCGAGCTGGTTTTGCAGTCGATGTTGATAATTGCCCCGGATTAATCCATGATTGTTTCCGTTCCGGATTCTTAAAATTAATCAATTTTTCATCGCCAGTAACAATCCGATGCTAAACCGATTTTCTTTCCTGTCTTGAAGCAGAATTTCACAAGTGCTTTTTCGGCATTCCGTCTGTCTTTCATTCACGTGGCACTCATTTTCCAAACCCTTGGATCTTTCCCATAGCTTTTAAATGGTCATGAATTGTTTATTGTGCAACATTTAGCATTCCTGCCATTTGTTTTTGAGTGTCATCTCCATCCAATATCGTTTGCATTTCGGCGTTTTCAAACTTTTTTGGTGATCTTCCACACCTAATGTAACAACATTACAACAGTACGAAATAATTTAAATATTCTTAATTCACTGGATATATAACTTTGACTTATGGAATTAATTTTGTTTCAGGTTTTCTGGACATCGACAACTTAGGGTGAGTTGCTGGAAATTTAAGTTCTTACCATCGGTTTTACCTCTTTGAATATTTGCTATATTTGGGTATGTTATCAATTTTCTTTTGAACGTGGATGGAATTAATACCTATAAACAAATAGCAAGCAGTAATAATAACCTAGTGAAAAAACTAATGATGAAAAAAAATCCCCACGATATATGCCAGAAAAAATAAACACAACTTGATCCATGTTTTAACATTTATCAACACAAACCCGAAATTATTTATGTAAATTTAATTTCAAAGCAACATTCTCCAGAGTGATCTAATTTAGAAAACATTTTATACAATTCAAGATTAATACTAATAAAAAACCGTCAAAAGTCAGGCAATGTCATAATCTGAAATAATCAGGTCGATTCTGATCGAATATTGTTAGCAGGGTTTTACCATTTAATAGAACATAATAGATGTTAATATGAAGAATAAATTGACGTTCGAAGTTAGTAGATAGTTGTGTTCATATAAGAAAAAGAATTCTAATTCTGTGTGTTTTGTTTTATTACTATAAGAAATCGATAATGACGATGATTAAATATAAATAACCTGAAAAAGTGAATTGTAATTGAAAGTAAATTTCCTAGAAAAGATACCAATTGTTGTGAAGTATTTTCCTGTACGGATTCTTCATCAAGAAATCAAACCCAATGAATTGAGATCATCGTTAGATCAATATTTCAACATTTCAGACATTTGGGCAAAATGATAGCACGCTGTTCTAGTAGGGAACAAGTGCTGACAAAATGGGATCAACTTACTGACCTAAATAGTTTTGAAATGGAGCTAGTGAAAAAAAATTGGAAAACTGTATGCATGTAACCTATTTATGGATAACCCCTTTGTATAAATTGGATATTGCTCCAATACTTGGAAGAAATGTATAAAGGAGGGATTCATTGTCATTTTCCACATTGTTATTTGATAACTAGTAACTTAGTACTAAATTGATGTTGCGAACATAGGGAACCGAAATAACAATAGTATATTCTAAAACAAGTTGCGGAATGGGCACCTATTCCAACACGAATGCGAAATTCGAAAACGTTTATAAAAAGAACACAATTTGACAGTTTTACATTCTAACAAATTATATACCGATGTCCATTTACGATCGTATACTCATCTTTAGGAATTGGATCAATGAAATCTCTGTACTTAAAAACACTCCACATTTCTGTTGCAAGTATCTTATTAGCATGATAATGTTGCTCGTAACTTACATCTAATAATACATTGACAAATATTATATCATCTTTATTAACTAAAATATACTTAATTTGACTAAATTTATTTGTTTCATTATTTTTAAAATCATCTTTTCATATATTTAATACTGTTGATCATGGCCCAGGAAGTATTGACGAAAGTACCGCTCAAATTAAAATCAATATTTCTATTCTTCAAAAAATGATGTTCATTTAAGTCTGTTATTTTCATTTCCGTTGACGGACCAACAGAAATATGTTTCTCAAAACCTTTTCGAGAAGTAAATCTTTCATTAAGTACTAACTAGCTCATGAGTGCAAGGCTGTAACAAATATTTTTTCTATTTTTAATGACTAGAGCATGATGATGAGGATCACGATGCTTTGCTTCAAATCGCATGCATGATAATGGTGATAAAGGACCTAGTAAACGAAGAATCAGAGCATAATGCGTCATAAAGTGAAACTTAGGTTTTAGTGAGGAGTTTTTATACAATTTTAAATATAATTTATGGTGATCGGTAATAAGTTGATTTAATATTCCAATGGTAGCACTATCCACAGAGTTACTGAATAAAATGGTCTGAATCCTACAATAATCAATATTGTAAATCGTTGTCATTACATACAGAGACAAGTAAAATGGTAATAATAATGATGTAAGTCGAATAACTCACAGAGTCGCTCTCAGCTCGGCTTGTCTGGCTACTTGATGGGCCAGAAGATGGATGTAATGTTGAAGAAGCCTATTATCAGGATTTGAGCGAGTTTTTCAAATTGAATGAACGCATGAATGTTGGAATTCTTGACTTCTACAACAAGTATTAGACGATTTTTCTCTATATCAGTCAAGAATTGTTAGAAATTTATTGAAATTCAATGTAAAATTCAGATTATACCTCCTAGTGCCTTTTGTATTTTATTTTCGCAGTTGGTGTGACTGATTCGAAAATGGACAGATTTTAGAATTTGAATAGTGCGTTCAAATCTCTACACATGGTTTAATATTGACAATTGACATGCAATGGACGCGTGTTGACATTCGAAAGGATAGGATGTAAGTGTTATCAACTACAAAACGAAAAATATAACTGAAAAAAATGCTGTATTGAGTTCATTACGACACTGAAATAGAGAAAATATGTTTCAAACTGACAGATCATATTGCTGAAAATCAATTAATGGAATACCAGTTTTTCCAACTTTGCAATGATAGCAATATATTTTTTATAACCATATTATTGCCAAACAGAATCGATCTGATCTATTAACAAGGTTACTTTCTTTTACTAAATGGCGAATGCACTGAAACTACCTATTTTCATATTGTGAATGCAGAATGTCTGCTGCTGTAGAATTTTGAAACGAACAAGAATTAAAATAAGAGATTTGAGCCAACCGTTCTTTAATTAGCTTGTTAAATAGTTACCAATGATAATGTTTTCTTAGACCGAGTGAACAAACTGATTACATGGAGAAAAAAACACATACCAATACTCTGATTCATTCAATTAGGAGAAAAACTCGAATTGTAGGTTATGATCAGAATTTTGAATTTCTTCCAAATTCAATGTCGAAAAATGTCATTAAATTCAAAAAGAGAACCGAACTCAGTTAAAATTTCTGTTGTTTATAAAATAGATTGTGAAGATTGCAATCTCTTTCCACTACACCTTATTCTAAGGATGTTTTCAAGCCATATTTTTCACAAAATTGTCTGTTAACAAGTGCTAGTGATATTAGGAATACCTGAGCCATTTTAATACTCTAATAAATGCAAATAACTTCATTCTTCTGTAATGCTTCCCATTTATCCTAAATCGAGAGTGAAGGAACAAAGTTAATGAATATCTAGAGTTTCATTTCAACTAGCAGCACTCTGGAAATCGACTAAATGAACAAATAACTGCTAATCGTTATTCTCCAGAAGTATCTCATTAGCATTTTTAGGTACTTCACCTAAAGATTCGCGGAAACGCCGCAAAAACTCCTCAATCTAGAAGGGCGGCAGTTGTTTAATTTCAGCAATTAGTGTTTTTAAATGCAAATCTCGGTATAAAGGGATCATTACTCAGAATGGCATTTGAACGGAAACCTATTTGGACCCTATAAGCTCATTAAATTAGCCTGGATGATTAACCAAACAAAAAGGGCGATTTCGCTGCCTTATGCAGGTCAAGTGGATTTCTATTCGACCGTAACATTCGCAATGGTGCCATTGGTTGAAAGACATTAAGGGTTTTTCCATTCGTTTGTTAATGTTGTTTCTTGTTTCCCACTTAATTAAGGATGATGATATCTTGTTTAGTTGATTTCAACTATGAATTATTAAGACGGTTGTTTACGTGATATTGGATCTTTTTCCAGGTATCAAAATAGTCCCTACTAATTCTCTAATTCATTTGTGTCGAATACTTTATATGTCATAGAATATTCATCAAGGATGCACAAAATGCATTCATTATAAATGATCGAAGCAAATCCAGTGTTTGGCTATGGTGCCAACATATTCAAGATTGACCAAAACTTTTGTTGAACTCCATCCATGATTCCATCAAATTCACGTTAGAAATAGAGGATGATAATAGATGTCTGAACTTCCTAGATATACAGATTAAAAGAAAAAATGAACACCTTGAATTTGATATATACAGAAAATCCACCTTCTCTGATATTTTAATACCAAATAGTAGTTCACATCCTTATAAAATAAAAATGTCAGCATTTCACGCACTAACTCATAGATTAGTCTCGATTCCAATGTCAAAAATTAACTATGACAAGGAGGTTCGCACACTGAAATTTTTAGCTGGGAATAATGGCTACTCTCCGGATATAATAGATCAACTCCTTTTCAGAAAGCGGCAGAAAAAATTGTTACATTCAATTTATCCACCAAATAATGAAACTGAAACCAAAAAATACGCATATATCGACTACATCCCATCTCTGAGTGATAAAATTTGCAAAAGACTCAGACATTATAATATTAACATTAGTTGTACTAATAAGAAAAATCTGAGATCAATGTTCTTTAGTGGTAAGGATCGAGCGAACAACACACAATTAAGCGGTGTATATAAGCTTCACTGTAATGAATGCCCTGCATTTTACATAGGTCAAACTGGTCGTTCACTGGCAAAAAGAATTGATGAACACAAAAAATCAATCCTCCAAAACAAACCCACTACTGGTTTCTCTAGTCACTGTATCACCTCAAACCATTTTATTGATTTTGAAAAAACCAAAATATTGCACAAATGCCATAAAGGTAAACGCATGGACCTTTTAGAATACTTAGAAATAACATCAGCTTTTAAACAAAATCTTCCCATTGTAAATGAGCAGTTAGATTTCCGTCTATCATCAATTTTAACATGTGTTACTTGATATGTTATGTAGATGTGTACTGTATTAACCGATATTGTTTTATATTCAGTTTTGAAAATGGGATGAAACCCGAAACATGCATGTCAACGATGCTTTAAATAAAATTTGTGAAACGTACAGTCAAGTGTTTTTATTCAATTTTTGTTAATTAATATTTAAACGAGCGTTGTAATTGAGAGATGAATCTAATTTAACTCCTAAGTATTTTGGATAGAAATTATTAATTTCTTGAAGCTAATTTTCTATATTTTTTATGATTATTCAGATGGAAATAAGATACCTGTGTTTTGTTAGGATTTGGACATAATCGCCACTCAATAAAATAATTCTTTAAAATTTTCAAATCAGATGACAGTATGTTTTCCAGAGTCTGGAAATCCGAATGTTGGTAAGCAATAGCAATGTCGTCAGCATAAACAAAGTTCTGAGATGATGTCGTGGGTAAATCACTTAGATATAAATTGAAAAGTAAAGGAGCTAAAACTGATCCTTGAGGAAGACCGTTTTTCAATGTTTTGAAATTGCTACTCTTATTGTCAATAAAAACACGAAATCTTCTATCAGATAACATATTTCCTAATAATCGTACCATTTTCCCACAATTCAGATGAGTATAGAGTTTGAATTTTAATCCATCTTTCCACACAAGGTCATATACCGCTAAAATTGGATTATTTTCATAATGATCAATATTGGAAAGTTCAGGTCTTTTTCCGAGAAAAAATTGTGGTTTTTTTAATGCTATTTCACGCCCACGATCTCTTAATTCAGTCCAATGATTTTAGGTTTTACATCTTTTGCCGCCAAAACAATGCATTAATCTCTCAGCTGTATTTGTGGAACCTCGGAAGTATTTAATTGAAAGGGTAGGAGAGAAAGGGGAAAATCTTTTCCTTTCGTGAGGCAAGCAATTAGCACAGATCAAGATGTTAAGCAACTGCTGCAGCACTCGAGCTGTGAACCATCTGTCTTGAACACGTGAAATCTCCATTAAATTCGCAATGGATCTGCTTCCCCACTATATAATCCTCTTGAATCGAAAACATAGTGGGAATGTTGGAAAGATCGTCAACTTTCCAGTTTGTTCAGCTTTTATCAGCCCTGCTCGTATTCTTCTGGATCGTTTTTTATGCCATGCTCGCCTTTTTCAAACCTCCAACGAATGGATTTCGTCGTACAATAGATTTTCACACTCCACCACCTCAACGAATATGGCACAAAAAAATACTTCTGCTCCTGAGCGTGAGTTCAGTCCAGTGAGAAAGAAAATTGGTTATGAAACTCTACCCCCTAAATTATCTTAAACTTCAAACAATTTATTACAGCGCCCAGGTATTATATTCCACTTATTAACATTCATTACAATTCTTGTATCTTAAATCATTTTCTCTCACTCTCACTCGAACCAATAATTCTTGCGAATTTAATGAAATTCCACATCAGCATGAATATTTGAAAGCATTATTAGTTTTTTCAGATGAGGAGATTCTCAGATACTGTACTGGACGGTCAGATTTTCTAGTTCAGTCCTACATCTCCTGAATTATAAGATATAGCAAGAAAGTGATAAGAATCAATCTATGTTCCTTTTTGAACTATCATGGGTTTCCGGAAGAGTGAATCAATGTATAATCATTTATAATAATAACTAATAATAATAATATTTTCTCTACTTCAGTATCGTCTTCAACAAACCCATTTGATACTTTGTCTATGACTAATCAGTTATAGTATATAACATTACTAGCAAGGTAAGAGGGTTTTTACTGGCGAATGGAGGATATAACTGACGAGCCGTTACCTTGCGTGTATTATTTTATATTTTTCGTACTTCCGGGCCTAAAGTGACAACTTCACTCCCTTGTGACAGGTACTAAAGTGTCACATTTAATCCCTCCGGGATTAAATGTTGACGAAATTCCCGGAACGATTAAATCACAAACAAACGAATTTAAGGGATATTTTATTGAAAAATACAATTAATTAGAATGGTAATTAACGTTAATATTCAAATTAATATTGTGACAGTTCGTCTCATTGACCAGTCTTTCCTGGGTTAATGCAGCAGGTAACTGACGAGTAACAGATAGGTCCTTATCATATTGAACTGGTGTTTGTTTCGAAGATCCTGCGGAAACAGGAAGCGAGAATGAGGACTGTGGCATAACTATAGTGGACGAATCGGCGACTTGACCAAATATTTTATCTGAAATTTTTTATTTATTTTTAATAGACGATTCAATATATCCCTCGGCCACGTTGGAGGATTTCCATCCTCCATGTCTCTTCAGCACGTCTATTGTTGCTCCCGAATCAGCTAACAAAGACGCAGATGTGCGTCTAAAACAATGTCCCGTATAAGACGTCGCATTTTCTAATTTCAAGAAAGCTGCTATTTGCCGTGGAAATGTACCAAACATGTTTTTTCCTACTACTCGCGTAGTACATTCTTTGTTGATGTATTGAACAAAAAATTTTGAATGAGGTGTCCCTGTCTTTCGCAATGCCACATATTTTCGAAATATCGCCACAAAACTGATGGCACTGTTTTCTGAATTTTTGATCACAAAATTTCGGTCAATTTTATTTTTGGTGTTTCTAATCGCAATTAGGAAGGAATCGCCCAAATCTCTCACATCGTCGATTTCTAAATCAACCAACTCTTTTCCACGACAAGCTCCCGCAACGCCCAAAATAAGTGCAACCTACAAAAAAATTGATTTCTTAAAATTTCTGAATATAAACACATTTCCAAATTTACCTTAAGCATTAAATATTTATCATCCGGAGCCTCCCGTAAGAACTGATCTACCTGCTCAGACGTGAGAATTCTTGACTTCTTTGGCTTAAATCCCTCATTTCTTCTCTTCAAAAAAGCTAATAATTTTGGAAATTTACTTATATCAATATCTTCTCTAATGTTAATAACCGATTTCAGCATTGAGTAATGTGCCCAGAGAGTTGAGGCACAAACCGCTTTTGATTTATCATTGATGTAGACTAACAGCGCATTTTCAGTAGGTTGTCTCACATTTTTTAAGCGGCACCACTTATTAAAAGCATCGTACTGCTGCTCGTATAGTTTTCTAGATTTCGGTGGTAACAATTCTTCACCTACTTCGGCTGCTCTTTTATCAATATCAGATACACCTTCTTCACTCATGATACCAATAATTATCAATAACAATGTTTCTTTACAATGACTCTAGTAATGACAATGTTTCAAAATTATAATTGTCACAACGCAATGTTACTATGGAAACTTATTTTAAAGACAGTTTATTAAATGAGTTGAAGAGAGAAAAAACTGATTGAAATTATTGAAATAATTAATAAAATCATACCGGAAGTACGAAAAGTATCGTGTATACCTTGCGACTGAAGTACATTTAATCCTTCAGGTAAATTATGGCCCTCCCTGCGGTCGGGCCATAAACTTTACCTTCAGGATTAAATGTACTACTTCAGTACCGCGGTATATAATATACATTATTTGTTTCTCACTTGTAAAAAGGTTAGATAAATTCCAAAAAACTCTCAATAATTTGTCGCAAATGTCGTAAGCTATGGAAGCGTTGCCATGAACATGTCTGCTTATTTTTCTTAACATTTGTTATGGCTAAAGCGAAAATGAATGTACCAAAGGTAATCAATGAGACAGCCAGCAGTGTAGCTTCAAGTTTATTACCTGCAAAATCAGCTTCAAAGTACGAGCGAGAATACGACGACTTCAAAAAGTGGTAAAACAAAAATAGTATGATTGGGGTAACTGAAGATGTTTTGTTGGTCTACTTGAATCAACTATCAGCTAGATTCAGCCCTAATGGGTGGAATGGTCTATGCTGAAAAGCTGCTTGGAAATGAAAGAAAATGCCCCTGTTCGCCGGTTTGTTTTCCTTAAAAAATTTATTGAAAAATATAACGTTTAATTGTCATTTGCAGATTTCAACATCGCGTTTCTGAAACGAAAAAATGAGCGTTATACGCCGAAAAAGGCCAAGGTATTAAGTAAAGAAGAGGCTGAACAATTTCTTTTACATGCTCCTGATGACCAGTGGTTGCTGGCGAAAATTGTAACAATATTTGGGATTTTGGATGTTGTCGATGTGACGAAATTCTCTCCTTAAACATGAATGATGTAGAAGATATGGGAAAATACGTTATTGTGACATTGCGGCAAAAAAAAATGTAACAACAAGAAGATTCACCATAACCGATGATGGCTGCAGCTTCAAGCCCTGCATGTTATACAGAACATATGTAAATTTTCGGCCTCCAGGAACAGAAAGCCTAAGATTTTTTTTGACATACCGACATGGAAAGTGCATTTCCCTTAATGCTGGCCAGCACACTATTGGTGGTGTCCCAAAGCAAATAGCGAACTATTTAGGTTTAAAAGATCCAGAGTTATAATACACCGGCCACTCATTTCGTAGAACTGGAGCCACTATGGTTGCGGATTCGGGTGGAGATATTTTAGCACTAAACGTGCAGGAGGCTGCAAGAGCACCGAAATTGCAATGATTCGGTCAACAAAAAAATCGAAATGTCTAGCAAACTATTTGTTAGTAAGGAGAGTACAAATGTTCTGCAGTCGTTGAGTTCAGCAGTTTCTGAGTCAACAGATGGTTCATCATCATCAGTATCAACTCTTTCATCATCAAAAATCTGTGTTACTGGAAATAAAAATTGTACCATGATTTTCAACATATATGACGATAAAACAAAATCTTCCAATGTAAATAATACTACTAACTAACTAAAATTTGCGAGTTAACTGTCAGTTTTACAAGTTAGTGACTTGATAAAATATATATAAATACTCTTTTGAACTTTTGGCTGACAATATTTAGTTAGCAAACAATAAAGCATATAGATCAGGGGTTAGTGACGGGGTGTCATACAATTCGGCGTATGACATAAAAGCCTAGGGAAAAAATCACAGTAAAAAAAACCCTGGCTCCCCTTCTAAGTGTGAAAGTACAAAAATAAGCTGAAATGTATTTTAGGGACTTCTTTCTTCAAGAGTGATCTTCTATTGATGGAGACAGAGACTTCTTCAAGGTGCTCACATCGAATCTGGAAATAAAAAGACAAAAGCAGAAAAAGAACTGAATAACAAAAATACGTATCATATTCGTTTGAAATTTATAACCCATTCCAAGAAAGAGTTGGAAACATCATGAATAGCCCTAAAACCATCTTGAAATTTATATATGGGACGACTATTGATGAGATGAGGTATTGTTTCTTCTGCTTTTCCACATTCACAACTTGCGCTAGGAACAGAGTTCCATTTAAATAGCATGCTATTGGTACGACCATGATCTGTTCTCAAACGATTAAGAACTGTCCAAATTTTTCTTGGAAGATCAAAATCAGGAATTTTTTCAGAAGGATCAGAAACGAGATACTTATTGAACATTTCGTAAGAGTTCCACTCAGTCTTCCATAATTCTTGATCACTTATGTTCATATTGAAGAACGTATTATGCCATAATGGTTTACGTGATTTCAATCTGAGAATTCTATTTTGTGGAATATATGAAATAATTGGGAATAAATTGGGAAAATAATGATATTTGTTCCAAGAATTCAGAGCTGCAGTCTGTCTGCGAATATGGGGAGGGACAATGTTAGACAAAACTGGTAACCAATGAACCGGTGTAGATCTTATGGTGCCAGTAATTATTCTCATGGATGTATTCAATTGTGCATCAATTTTTGTGTATGTGCACTATTAAACCAAACAGAGCAACAATACTCAGCTACAGAAAAGACTAGGGCTAGAGATGCTGTGCGAAGAGTGGAAGCATCAGCACCCCAAGACGATCCAGCTAATTTCTGAACAATATTATTCCTAGTTTTCAGTTTTAGGCTCAGATCATTTAAATGAGCCTTGTAATTGAGAGATGAATCTAATTTAACTCCTAAGTATTTTGGATAGAAATTATGTTCGATAGGAGAATCATTGAAAGTTACAGCTAATTTTCTATATTCTTCATGATTATTCAGATGGAAACAAGATACCTCTGTTTTGTTGGGATTTGGACATAATCGCCACTCGATAAATAATTCTTTAAAATTTCCAAATCAGATGACAGTATGTTTTCCAGAGTCTGAAAATCCGAATGTTGGTAAGCAATAGCAATGTCGTCAGCATAAACAAATTTTTGAGATGATGTAGTGGGCAAATCACTTTGATATAAATTGAAAAGTAAAGGAGCTAAAACTGATCCTTGAGGAAGACCGTTTTTCAATGTTTCCAAGTTGCTACTCTTATTGTCAATAAAAACACGAAACCTTCTATCAGATAACATATTTTCTAATAATCGTACAATTTTCCCACACTTCAGATGGGTATAGAGTTTGAAAATTAATCCACCTTTCCACACAGTGTCATATGCCGAGGATAAATCGATGAAAGCAGCTCCTGTTTTCAACTTATCATTGAAGCCTGATTCTATGAAAGTTGTAAGGCTGAGAACCTGATCCGAACAATTTCTGTTTTTCCTAAAGCCTCCCTGGAAATTTTGTAGAGCATAAAATAAACTTTCTTGATAAATATTGTTTTTGGAAACTGACGTTTACAAATGACAAACGAATAAAAAATATTCCTCTACTCAAGTATCGTAATGAATTCATAACAGTACTAAAAAGTGCTGTACTAAGTTCATTACAGAATTTTTTCTAGTAATATTTTTCTTTTTAAGGTTGTCTGCACTTGAATTCCTATCAAATTCAATCATACGCTATCCCCCTTTGTAGTGAGAAATTTTAAACATCTCATTATTAATGGATATTATTTTGAAACATCTCTCCTCAAGATTTTCAAATCATGGAAGCCTTCACTTAAATTTACACTTCGAACACGCGAGGTTATCAAGTTGCTTTTTTCTTCACACAAACCCAGAAAAAATTATCTATGATTTTTCAAATACTGATATTTCTGAAATGTCTTCTTTTTGACATACTTTCATGAGTACTGACCGGGGGGGATGAGATCTGTTTTTTAATGTTAATTTGATATCATACCACTAAAAGTATAAAAATCCTATATGTAATCTTCAAAAATATTTAATGATGTCAATGTACAAATACATTTAATTCATTTAAGAACACCATTTTTTGTTATTTCTTTGCCTGATGATTATCTTTTGTTGTGAATTCCAATAAAAATTTACTTTGAGAGATTATAAGTATTTACAGATTTAGGTGTACAGTTTTGCTTCTGAAAAACCCACTAGGTACTTTTTAATAAAAAAAAATTTTGTTATGATAAATCTGTTTTGTTTCTGTTATAATCAATTTATTACACAAAAACTTAACTTCGCAATACGCTTTGTTTGTTAGACATCTTAATCAAAGATTTATATGTCGGTAGATTGGAGGAAGGAAGCCACAGTCATGGTTGTTTTGAAGCTCAAAATGTCGATTTTTCACAAAAAAAAAAACACTACAAGTGCCATAAAAACACCACTTCATTTTCAATACTTAGTTAAGATTATTTCGAGAACTAATGTATAATATAAAAAAACAATTACTGTACTGAAATCAGTATAAAAATACCTTTCAAATGAGATATCACTCACCCCATCTTCCCAATTCAAAATTTGGGGGTGAGGGTTGTAGTAGCAAGGGTTGAAGCGCTATGCGTCCGTAACCTACATCTTAAGTTGTCCCCCTCGAAACAGAAATCGACCTGTCCGAGCATTTCTATCGAAAAAATTTATTTCGTCTGTAATCTCGTCTGTTTCGTTTTCAAATGGCCACCCTGTATAATAGTGTTCTGTGGTTCTTTCTTGTTTTGATTTTGATTGACATTTGTTATTTGTTGCGTTCTTCAGAAAATTGTGCGACATATTTCAAGGATAAGTTCAGTGATTTGAAATTATTGAATTCAATATGAAATAAGAATGGTAAGAAAATGAATTCTAATCTTTCTTGTTTATAAAATTAAAGCTTATAGTTTCAATTTTGAAAACCAGGTTTTATTGGCGTATGAAACAAAGATGTGAAATAACTCCAATAAGCATCCACAACGAATTTAACAGGTCCTGACAGAAAACACATTATCTATTTCAACGGTCATCATGAAAATATACCTATGATGAAAATTTTATCTATTTACTATGGAATAGTACTCTGAGTAGGATATTGAATGAAGTGCTAGACGTCATCAATAATGAATACAACAAATGACAATTTAGATTTTGTGATGAACGTAAGCTAAAAATTGTTCATGGTTAATTTTATGTATTGGGTTTAGTGGTGGAAACTGTAGACTGAAGATATTTCCCCAACCTTTCGCAGAAATTATATTTTATTCTAAAAGACATAAGGTATGGTAATATTAAACAAACCAGATTATTGAGTCATTTCAGCACACAGTTGGATTTGAGGAAATCAAAAAATTTGGACTAAATTTTATCGTTAAATTCCTTTCAACATGGAAGATCTCAAAAATGGTGCAATTTAGGAAAAATTATAAGGAGTGATTTCATTTTCTGAATAACTATTCTAGTAAGTACAAGATATTAACCTTTAGTTGAAGTGATATTTGTTTTTCATGCTATTTAACCAATCTGTAGGGTAATAATGAGAAAACCAGGAGAAATGGAATAAATTTGTGGATGCCAACATATGCATGACTGTCATCAAAAACCTTCTACAAGAGACTATTTCAATTATTTATTGTTGTTTGAACAATACAAGGGATAATGCAATTTTTTGAAAAAAAATTCTTTCGACTGACTGAATCCATGATCAAAATTAACACAAAAACTCTCCCTGTATGTTTAAGGGTCAGGCTCTAATAATCCATTGTATTCTCATAGTTTCCTCCTATTTACATCTAATACTTAAGAATCTATGGTTGAGATCCACGAAGTGGACGAAGACTCACCCTCTATGTTTGTTGGTTCTTCTAAATTCTGATTAACCTTTATTCCTGTGTCGCCATATTCCAAAGTCCACGAAAGCAATCATATAAATGTTTCTGCCTTCGTGTCGGTGCATTTTTATATTTTTTATGTTGGGTTTATATTCTTTAATTTAGTCCAAATTTTCTGGCCTCTCTCTGTGAATATCCTTCAAATAACAAGACTCTGAACAGAATTCTTGGATCTGTGTATACATTTGATTGTATTCATATTAACAGGGCGCCCCGCCTATCATTAAAAATTCAATTCAATTCATTAGTCAAGATCCTCCGGTTATCTGACTCCAGAGGTATGGAAAGGAACCTGCAAATAATAATGGGCTCTCACCTTTACCTTGCCTAAATATACGCACCCTCATCATTATTTTCATCTTGATAAGAATGAGATAACACGTACCTAAATTATTCTTGGAGCTCTCATAATTGAAATTTTTAATATTAAATGAAGAAATAGAGTTGTGTAATGTTGTTGATCTTCAAGTAATATAAAAAAGTACGAGAATATTTAAATTTCTCACGCGTTCCTTCATTAAATGGAACGAATTTGTTATAATCCATCTAAAAATTGTTGAATTCGAAATATGCCTTGAAAGTTTAGAGACAAGGAATATTCACTATAGATGGACCCTTCAACATCTCAATTAAGTTTTAATATAAAAATTTTTTAAACTTGCAGCTTTTTGACGCTCTTGTTCACCTGAACAGAGTACTTATAGATAAGCCCAAATGTCTATATTTTTCGAATATTTGGATAAAAGTGGTATCAATCGTTTCGTATGCAGGGCCAGATTACCAATTAGCACAGTAGGCACGTGCCTAGGGCCTACGAAGGCCAAAGGTCTTAGGGCTTTGAAAAAAAAAATATTGAAATAAAATACCCCAAAAACTTATAAACATCTTTATAATATTATATATTGAAGGTCAAAATAATATATCTAAATACAAATACACAAAAAATACGAATACAAAACGTTTGGTTTACTAAGTAGATCCTAACATAACTCCTTTTTTAGGGATTTTGACACAGCGAATTCGTGTATTATATCTTGAACGACTTTCTCCTTCTGCATTCGAACCCAATATCGAAAGGTATATGCGCAATCCAATATTAACATTTGGGAAACTTGACACAAGTTTATCCTTTATTTGTAATTTGATGAGATCCGTTAAAGAGGTGGTTTTGGGGTACAAATTTGAAAAAATCAAATACTCATCAACAAAGTTTTCTTCTAAGTCAGATGGATACATTTTTACCAGAGCTTGAATCTTAACCTTGATAATGTCCTCGGTCAGTGTATTATCCGTAAGAAAACTAAATGTGTCATAAAGGCTGGTATACGCAGTGCGTCTCTTTGTCATTTCAGCGCAAAGCACATCCAGAACAATAAAAAAAACATTAATCTTAAAGGAATCTTTGGCACTGCGAGAGGGAGTCTCATCTGGCCCTTCATCGAACTGTAGTTTTCTCTTACGAACTCTAGTTTCGGATTCTTTAAATTCTGAATCAGGTGCAAGGGCTTTTGCCTTAAGATAATAGCTATTATACATGTCCTCAGTTCTGCAGTGAGATAAATATTGAATTAAACTTTCGTAAAGTCGCACCATCGTGTTAAACTCGATGCCAGGTTCTTGAAGAGATTTATTTACAATATCGACGTGTTTTAGTAGATCTTCCCAAATAACTGTGAGTAATACCATCTCCAAAGTATTAATTTGATGGATTAAGGTTTGTGCCTCAATCAGTGTTCAAGGTTTCATACCTTCACTAGTTGAAATATTTGTAAGAATACCACGTATATCATCATAATGGGCACATAATGTTTTTACAGCCTCATAACGTGCTGACCATTTGGTCTCTGAAAGTCTTTTTACAGAAATTTTACTTCCCAAAGACCTTAGTTTAGACCATCTTTGAGGGGACGCTGCAAAGAAATTGTAGAGCGATTGCAAAATTTCAAAAAATTTTACAGCTTCTAAGCAGCTTTCTGCCGCCGCTGTGCCAACTAGATTAAGACTATGAGCCCCACATGGTACCCAAGTGGCTGCGCTGTTGATTTCCCTAAGGCTAGTTTGTACTCCCGAATACACTCCGCTCATATTAGCCGCATTGTCATAAGACTGACATCTGCAAAATTTTGGGTCTATTCCCTGATTTTCTAAAACTGAAATTAGAGTGTCAAAAAGATACTTGGCATCATGTTTTTCTATTTTAACAAACATCAAAAATCTTTCATATATATCTCCAGTTTTTGAGACATATCTAATAACTATGGAGAGTTGATCCGTATGGCTAACTTCAGGTGTAGAATCCACAGTGATTCCATAATACTTGGCTTCTTTGATTTCTGTAACTATTTTTTCCAATACTTTTGACCCCAGTAAAATTATTAGTTCTTCATACGTTGTGGAGGATAAATATGATACTTTTCCGCGGCCTGGATTACCGTATCTTCTTACATGTTCTTCTAGAAACGGATCAAATTTGGCTAAGAGATCGATACACCCAATTGCCATTACTAGGATTACCATGTATTTCATTATTGCCTCTAAACGCTAGTCCCTGTATAACTTAAAATTTATATCCAATTTCTGCACAGGGTGATTACGAGAGAAGTAATCGATAAGATCTGCGCTTATGGTTGTCCACCGTGCTGGATCAGAACTGAAAATACTTGAGGCTGATGTTGTTGGTAGTGATTCAGGCACCACCTGCTTGGAAGCGTCGTTAAAATTTCGTAAACCCCCGTCAGCCTCGTCTTCTGTGACATTCTCAGTTTTATTGGTTGAACATTCTTGCGAGTCCCAACAAGCCTCAGCTTCTTTAGGTCTAACCTCGATCGAGGAAATATCTACCGCATCTGCATTATCTTCTGTCTCCTTAGAAATGTTAACATATTTCAATAAAGAACCTTTAATTTTACTAAGCGACTCACTCACTTTCTCTTTCTTTTTGCGTTTTTCATGTCCATTTGGTGTTTTCTTTTATATCCATCAGACATTTTTCGCTAAAAAAAAGTAGAAATAAGTAAAATAAGTAATAGTTGAAATAAGTAGAGTATAAAAACAACTTTCCTTTACTTACCTTACTTATGATAAATTTAACTTCCAGTTTTTAAACTAAAGATTGACTTGGGGTTGAGCGTGATTAAATACAAGCACAGGCATACACGCTTTATCGTAGTGTTTACATATTAACTCATTACACAACTGAGCTACTAAAACAAAAGACCTTAGCAGCAGGGAAAACCTCTCGATCAAGCGCAAGCGTTTGGTAGTGGGCATGGAAACGTGGCCAACTGTGTCAAACGCATGTGCCCGTCCGAGAGGTTTTCCCGGCGGCTAATGTCTTGTCATGTTCATGTACTAAAACCCTGGAATTCTGCATGGAATTTGGCAGATATAAAAGTTGCATTGTTGCAGATAAACTCAATTCTGGAATTATGGCTATTGAAAATGGCTCTATGAAAAATAAAAACATTAAAATCCCAAAATAAAATAATGTTATTATACCGCATCATCACATTTTCGGATTTATATCTACAACAAAATTATTACTTAATATTAGCGGTCAATTTCAGTTAAAAAATATTTATTATTTCGGGGCCTACGCTGCTGGAGTGCCTAGGGCCTACGACACCCTTAATCCGGCCCTGTTCGTATGGACTCAATGATAAAGAATACGTGGTCAACACTCATGCGTTCAAAAACTTGTATTAGAATATACTATTTCATGATTGTGTAGTCCTTCTCGTTTACTTTTTATATTGCCTACTTGTTAAAATTTGTGGCGAATAACAAATGATGATCTCTTCAGAAAACTACGTTTCTTATTGGTCCATCAAAAATCCAAGTGAGGAAAGAAATTTTTAGGTGTGTCGTTATATCCGATAGATTTAATAAATAAACAGTATCCCTGCAAGATGTATAAACTTTCAATTCGATTCGTCTGATCTTCCATACGGGTACGTGTTCATTTTCTATCTGTCGGTCAGCCTCACCTCAAAGATTGCCAGTGAGATAAATCTCCAAGTTCACCTCCCTTTCTCCAATCGACGCTGTCCTTTCCTTCTCTGTGCTCTCTACATCAGTTTCTGAGTCCAAATTCCAAACGTTCAGTTGAGGGTTGGCCCTACTGCTATAACGTTGTGTTCGATCATTCGTGTATACCGCGAGCGTATGGAACGATCTTTCTGAGAATGAAATAGTGTATTCCTACGTCAAGATACAGACGATCGTTTTTAGGCTACTGATAAAATACCTACTTAATAAAATATCTTTGATGAATTACAACAAGAATTAATAGGTACGGATTATATGTTTTGTAGAATGCATGTTGATGTTACATTTAAATTTTTATTTTTTAACTGAAAGCGAACTTTGATGTTTATTAGTTATTTGTCGTAGAGTGTAATAACTTATATTAATATTATATTATCGTGATTTTATCAGGTTAATTAACACAATTTTACATTCATTCTAAGTTGGTATTGAACATTCCTCAGACATTTAAATATACTCACAAAACTTATAAAAGTTACATATTATTTGATAAATTGTTTTGCTCATAGTGATTAAGTTCAGTCGTACGTTTAGAAACAGCAAGCTCCGAATTGGCTACTGAAAAAAAAATCTCATCAAAAGATTAACTTTCCAATGAATTTCAGCAGGAATTAAGCGATACGGTTCATAAGTTTGCATGTGGAGGTTACATTAAACTAAGTATTTAATTACTGAAAGCGATCCTTCTAGTTTGTCGTTCATTAGCTATCCGTCAAAAAATGTAGTAATTTATATTATGTTGTTGCGAGTTTTATGAGTTTCATTCACACAACTGTACACTGAATTTCGACCAGAAACTTCAATCAGTTACAAAATAATTGCACACACTTTTAGAAAGTTGCATATTCGATAAATTGTATCTTCTCATAATTAATGAGTTAAATCTAATCGAATGAGAAAGTGTTTAATGAATTTCAGCAGGAATAAATAAATTGTTGCATGTGGGGGTAACATCAAATTTTGTATTGTATATATTTAATTACTGAACTTGACTGTTCTTTAGTTCAGTCGAACAACAAAATTAATTATATCTATATCATGTTGCTAAGAGCTTCAAGAGAATCATTCACACAACTGAACGCTGAATTTGAAGATGATAAAAAATTGACTCAGAATTTCAGTCAGTTACAAAATTTTAGCTCATACAGTTTCAGAAAGTTGCATACTTAATGAATTCTATCTTGTCATAATTAATAAGTGGAGTCTGAAAATCTAATCAGAAGATTAAGTTTTCAATGAATTTCAGCAGGAATAAATTGATTGATTGCATGTGGAGGTTACATCAAACTTTGCTGAGTATTTAATTACTGAAGGTGAACTTAACTGTTCTTAATTATCCGTCGAACAACAAAGTAAATTATATCTATATCATGTTGCTAAGAGTTTCAAGAGCTTCATTCACACAACTGAACTCTGTATTTGAAGATGATATAAAATTGACTAGGAAATTTCAATCAGTTACAAAATTTTAGCGCACACAGTTTCAGAATGTTGCATATTTAATGAATGCTATCTTGTCATAATTGATAAGTAAAGTCTGAAAATCTAATCAGAAGATTGAGTTTTCAATGAATTTCAGCAGGAATAAATAAATAGATTGCATGTGGAGGTTACATCAAACTTTGCTGAGTATTTAATTACTGAAGGTGAACTTGACTGTTCTTTAGATATCCGTCGAACAATAAAATAAATTATATCTATATGATGTTGCTGAGAGTTTCAAGCGCTTCATTTACACAACTGATCGCTGAATTCGAAGATGATAAAAAATTGACTCGGAAATTTCAATCAGTTACAAAATTTTAGCTCACACAGTTTCAGAATGCTGCATATTAAATAAATGTTATCTTTTCATTATTAATAAGTGAAGTCTGAAAATATAGTCAAAAGATTTAGTTCTCAATGAATTTCAGCAGGAATAAATAAATTGATTGCATGTGGAGGTAACATCAAACTTTTCTGAGTATTTAATTACTGAAGGTGAACTTGACTGTTCTTTAGATATCCGTCGAACAACAAAATAAATTATATCTATATGATGTTGCTGACAGTTTCAAGAGCTTCATTCACAGAACTGATCGCTGAATTCGAAGATGATAAAATATTGACTAGAAATTTCAATCAGTTACAAAATTTTAGCTCACACAGTTTCAGAATGTTGCATATTAAATAAATGTTTTCTTTTCATTATTAATAAGTGAAGTCTGAACATCTAGTCAAAAGATTTAGTTCTCAATGAATTTCAGCAGGAATAATTAAATTGATTGCATGTGGAGATAACATCAAACTTTCCTGAGTATTTAATTACTGAAGGTGAACTTGACTGTTCTTTAGATATCCGTCGAACAACAAAATAAATTATATCTATATGATGTTGCTGAGAGTTTGAAGCGCTTCATTCACACAACTGATCGCTGAATTCGAAGATGATAAAAAATTGACTCGGAAATTTCAATCAGTTACAAAATTTTAGCTCACACAGTTTCAGAATGTTGCATATTAAATAAATGTTTTCTTTTCATTATTAATAACTGAAGTCTGAAAATCTAGTCAAAAGATTTAGTTCTCAATGAATTTCAGCAGGAATAAATAAATTAATTGCATGTGGAGGTAACATCAAACTTTTCTGAGTATTTAATTACTGAAGGTGAACTTGACTGTTCTTTAGATATCCGTCGAACAACAAAATAAATTATATCTATATGATGTTGCTGACAGTTTCAAGAGCTTCATTCACAGAACTGATCGCTGAATTCGAAGATGATAAAATATTGACTAGGAAATTTCAATCAGTTACAAAATTTTAGCTCACACAGATTCAGAATGTTGCATATTAAATAAATGTTATCTTTTCATTATTAATAAGTGAAGTCTGAAAATCTAGTCAAAAGATTTAGTTCTCAATGAATTTCAGCAGGAATAAATAAATTGATTGCATGTGGAGATAACATCAAACTTTCCTGAGTATTTAATTACTGAAGGTGAACTTGACTGTTCTTTAGATATCCGTCGAACAACAAAATGAATTATATCTATATGATGTTGCTGAGAGTTTCAAGAGCTTCATTCACACAACTGATCTCTGAATTCGAAGATGATAAAAAATTGACTCGGAAATTTCAATCAGTTACAAAATTTTAGCGCACACAGTTTCAGAATGTTGCATATTTAATACATTTTATCTTTTCATTATTAACAAGTGAATTCTGAAAATGTAGTCAAAAGATTTAGTTCTCAATAAATTTCAGCAGGAATAAATAAATTGATTGCATGTGGAGGTTACATCAAACTTTGCTGAGTATTTAATTACTGAAAGTGAACTTGAATTTTCTTTGGTTATCCATCGAACAACAAAATAAATTATATCTATATGATGTTGCTGAGAGTTCCAAGAGCTTTATTCATACAACTGATCGCTGAATTCGAAGATGATAAAAAATTTACTCAGAAATTTCAGTCGGTTACAAAATTTTAGCTCACACAGATTCAGAATGTTGCATATTAAATAAATGTTATCTTTTCATTATTAATAAGTGAAGTCTGAAAATCTAGTCAAAAGATTTAGTTCTCAATGAATTTCAGCAGGAATAAATAAATTGATTGCATGTGGAGATAACATCAAACTTTTCTGAGTATTTAATTACTGAAGGTGAACTTGACTGTTCTTTAGATATCCGTCGAACAACAAAATAAATTATATCTATATGATGTTGCTGACAGTTTCAAGAGCTTCATTCACACAACTGATCGCTGAATTCGAAGATGATAAAAATTGACTAGGAAATTTCAATCAGTTACAAAATTTTAGCTCACACATTTTCCGAAAGTTGCATACTTAATGAATGCTATCTTGTCATAATTAATAAGTAAAGTCTGAAAATCTAATCAGAAGATTAAGTTTTCAATGAATTTCAGCAGGAATAAATAAATTGATTGCATGTGGAGGTAACATCAAACTTTCCTGAGTATTTAATTACTGAAGGTGAACTTGACTGTTCTTTAGATATCCGTCGAACAACAAAATAAATTATATCTATATGATGTTGCTGAGAGTTTCAAGAGCTTCATTCACACAACTGATCTCTGAATTCGAAGATGATAAAAAATTGACTCGGAAATTTCAATCAGTTACAAAATTTTAGCTCATACAGTTTCAGAATGTTGCATATTTAATACATTTTATCTTTTCATTATTAACAAGTGAAGCTGAAAATCTAGTCAAAAGATTTAGTTCTCAATAAATTTCAGCAGGAATAAATAAATTGATTGCATGTGGAGATAACATCAAACTTTCCTGAGTATTTAATTACTGAAGGTGAACTTGACTGTTCTTTAGATATCCGTCGAACAACAAAATAAATTATATCTATATGATGTTGCTGAGAGTTCCAAGAGCTTCATTCACACAACTGAACGCTGAATTTGAAGGTGACAGAAAATTGACTCGGAAATTACAAAATATTGCACACATGTCCAGGAAGTTGCATATTTAATTAATTGTCTTCTCATAGTAAATAAGTAAAGTAAAACACACCAGGTTTCTATTTGGCCACTGAAAAAAATCTAATCATGAGATTAAATTTTCAAAGAATTTCAGCAGGAATGAATCGGTACCTACGATTCATAAGACTCGTAGAATGTATGTGTAGGTTACATCTAACTTTGTTGAGTATTTAATTACTGAAAGCAAACTCAAATGTTCGTTTGTTATGCCTCGAAAAACATAATAAAGTATATTTATACTATGTTGCTAGAGTTTTATGATCTTCATCCACACACTGAATTTCTGATTGGTGGAAATTTCTACTAGAACTGCAATCGTTTATAAATTTTTGGCACGCTGTTTCTGGAAGTTTCCTATTTGATAATATGTCTCTACTTATTATGAATGGGCGCAGTCTTAAGGCAGGATATACGGGGTTCCTTACTGGCTACTGCAAAAATAAATATTTCGCACATGCAACTTCATCAAGTTGAATATTTCATTAATTGTCTTTTTTTATAGTGAATGAGTGCAGTCGCACGTTGAGATCCACCAGGTTCCCAATCAGCAGCTGCAAACAGTTGTAACTAAAGATTCAGCAGATTTCTTATATAAATCTGATGAAAAAATTGGATTTTTAATAAATTTCAGCAGGAATTAATCTGTACGGTTCATGAGTATTTTAGAATGTATGTAGGGCTTAAATTAAATTTTGATAAGTATTTAATTACTGAGAACGAAGCCTTATGTTCATTAGTTATATTTATATTATGTCATTGGAAGTTTTACATGTGTCACTTAGTCACTAAATTTGAGGTTGGTGCAAATTTCAACCAGAAATTTCAGTCAGTTACAAAATTTTCATTAATACATATTTGATGAATTGTCTCTACTCATAATGAATGAGGTGCGCCAGCTTCCTAATTGGTTACTGAAAAAAAATATTCCGCATACATAACTTCATCAAGTTGCATATTTAATAAATTGTCTGTTCTCATGGGGAATGAGGGAATCGTATGTTGAGATACATCAGGTTCCTAATTGGCTGATACAAAAAATCTGATCAAAAGATCAACTTTTGAGTGAATTTCAGCAGGAGTTAATAAGTACGGTTCATAACTTTCCTATAATGCGTGTGGTGGTTATATTAAACTTTGCTAAGTATTTAATGAGAAGAGCTAACTTCAATGTTCATTAGTTATCCGTCGAACAACATAATGTACATTAATATTATGTTACTAGGAGTTTTAGGAGTAGAATCCACACAATTGAGAACTGAATTTGAAAAATTTCCGCACACACAGTTTTAGAATGTTGCATATACGTGTTCAAAATGTCAGAGAAAAAAGAGACACGTCAGAAATGTAAATTATAATCCCAAACGGATAAGGAAGGATTTTATTGATTGATACGAGAAAATTCGAGTCTAGAGCAAAAACAGATGTGCCAAAAATCTCGAGTAAGATCACATTTTATCGAACTATTTATTTTCATAGTCCCAATAAATGATTTGCAATACTATCTTCGAGTGTGCAAAACGGGCAACATGCAAAAACAACCAGAACATAAACGACTTTCAAAGGTAGTACCCAGTAGAATCAAGGACCTAGAGTCATAGTTTTTGATGAACTCAAGAAAATGTACCTTAATAAATTCCTTAATCATCTATGGCACCCTCAACATGCAGAGATTTTACAACAAGAATTTGTTAAAGATGTGTATTGATTAATTTTTTTCTATTCTACTGTGGTTGCTTTACCTTTTTGGCGCTCTTGTTCACCCGAACAGAGTGCCTATCATTTTGCCCGAATGTCTGTAATTTTGGAATATCGAGCCGAAAATGGTCTCAATCGATTGGGTTCGACTCCCCGATGAAGAATCCGTGCCGAAAGTTGAGTCTGTCCGGCCGTATCCTCTCTAGCATCCAAAAGAGCTAAGCTAGAGTTTTCATATTTTCAGAATAAGTTAATTGTCCAAATATCTCGGTCAAGTTCGTTATTGGGCCAATTGGATGGTTTAGTAGTTATGAGCATCTGAAATTTTGTTTCCTCAATAAATACTAGAATATCCATCCGATCAAGTTGATACTTAAAATATTGTTGGGGGAGGCTGCAACAAAACAGCTCGCAAAATTTCGCAGAAATCGTCACGCTAGAAAATTTTTAAAAAATTCCCAAAAAAAATATTTTCAATCCTCACTATCTCATAAGATAATTTTCGGATTTCAATAAAAATTAGGGAATATATTGAGGTAATCGATATCTTACATAGCCTCAAATTAAATTGTCGTAGCTCTTTTCCATCTAAAGACATGATCATTTTTTTCATTTACTCAAGAGAAAAGAGAAATGACATACGTCCCGATGATTTTCTTTGAAGTATGGCCATCACAGATCGATATTCGAATGACAAATGCCGGGCTCATTGATCAGTGTCAGTTGGCCTAATATTGATCAAAATTTTTCATAACTGGAAATCATAGAGATAGAATTCAATATCGGTGGCTGAAATAATATACGTTGTTAAAATTCAGAAAAGCACTGACGTCAGTTTTTAGGAAAAGGGAATTATAGCTTCGAACAAAACTTGGGGAAAATTATGAGTAGTTATTTTTAATTTGAGATATAGGTTTGTTCATTCATTAGGCGTTCATATTTGCATCACATTGTCCCATAGTGCGAGAAAAGACTATTGTTCACCTGATCAGAGTACTCATAGATTTGTTATGGTTTGAATATTTACTCGCAAGTAGCTGAACAAGAGCGCCAAAGCAATCTGACCTCACGTCAGTGCTTTCTAAATTTTTTCAATTATAGATTGGAGTGTCTTCAAATGTTTTGGAGAATACATTGACAAAAAATATCTGCAAATGCCATGTGAACTTTAGAATATCAAATTTGAAACATCTCAACTTTTTTATTAATATGTAGGGTTTTTTATCAATTGTCTAGGGGTTATGATAGATTTCCGCCTAAAGATAACGTCTAACGTCGAAATAAACACGGCTTTTGTATTTACAAGTTTATTTACACCAAAAGAATAAATAAAATTATCGGCTAATATACAAAGACAAAAGGCCGATACTGTGTTTCGTCTAAGTTCTATACTCGTAATCGTCTTTATAGTTTGACCGTCAACACTCCCGTCTTGATCTCTGCTCTTAATCGTCTTGGCGTCTAAAGTTCGACTGCCCTCGATAGAACCATTTGATCTCGAGTCCCTTTCGTCATTTTAGGATCACACCCCCAACTGTCTATTGGTCGATTTTAAACGAATGGGGTTTAACATAGTTTCCATCACTGCACTTAGGGTACTTCGTCATAACTCTTATTTCTCTCAACTCTTGAGATGCACATGTTAACCTTTTAACATAATAAGCCCGAGTCGTACTTGGTCCTGCAATAAATATTCGAAAACGTCATCTCGATCTCGATTCAATTGGCTTGTCTAGACGGCGTCTAACAATATATTCTTTTGAACTTTTGGCTTACAATATTTAGTTAGCAAGCAATAAAGCATATAGATCAGGGGTTAGTGACGGGGTGTCATACAATTCGGCGTATTACATAAAAGCCTAGGGAAAAAACTCCAGTAAAAAAACCCTGGCTCCCCGTCTAAGTGTGAAAATACAAAAATAAGCTGAAATATATTTTAGGGACTTCTTTCTTCAAGAGTGGCATTCTATTGATGGAGACAGAGACTTCTTCAATTTGCCCATATCGAATCTGGAAATAAAAAGACAAAAACAGAAAAAAGAACTGAATAACAAAAATACAAAATTTGAAAGAGATAAAGAAAACACCCTCAAATTCGCCATTTTGGATTAACTCGATGTTGTGAATCAACGATTTTTTAACATAACGAGCTAAACCGTAAATTTTACTAAGGAGATAATCAATGAATACATAACCTTTTATGGTTCCTCTTTCACGAAGATTTTTTTAGTATCCGTATGTGTCTCTTGAAGGAGAATAATCTCAGCACCATAGTCCTTTGCTAGTTTAGAAATATAATCACTCTTGTCCTTAGAAATACCCTCTATATTCTATTCTATATAGGAGGATTCTTCGAATCGGGTCTTGCGGTCCAAGTGATGATTTTTCAGATCTTCTGATGTTTGATTTAAAGGGAAATCTTCATGCATAGTTGGGGAAGGTTGTGATATAACACTGAACTTATACGAAAGGATATGGTATTTCACCTTGAAGATTCCCTGAGTATTATCTAAATTATAGGGTTCCCCGTTACATTAAGCTCTGCGCAAACGTTCAATCCACAAAAGCAATATTTCTTGACAACAAAATTATTGAATGCTCAGGATCGAAAAAATGAATGAAAGTTCGATTTATTTCTGGTCACCTACTTATTGACTAGGAAGCTTCAACGTGGCCAGAGTCTTCCATTGAAGCGTCAGGCTTGAATATGATGATCATTTTTATGTATACTCATTTTTTTTCATGCGGGCCAAAGGCGGATTACTAGTAAATATATATTTACATCATGTCGAAAATTCTGCTAGGAGTTTTATGAGTTTTCCACACAATTGCACATTGAAATTAAAGTTGGTAGTGAGTTCCCTCAGGAATTTCATTCAGTTTGAAACTTTCCACTTGCACAACTTCAGGAATTGCATATTTGATGAATCCTGCTCACTCATGGCAAGGTATCTGAGTTGAAGCTGACAGAATTTGAAAAGAATGTGATCGATGCATCCTAATGAAAAAAATGAGTTACCTTCACAGCCTCTACCATATATATCATAAATCTTACACTCTTTTTGTCTGAAACTAGGTATTTTAAATTTCACTCTGTTGGATATAACGAAATGTTATACATTGGCTCTTGGGTTGATCGATGACTTCATATAAATTATCGTTTTCAAATGGCGATTGCAAAAGCGATTAATCATAGCAATTATGAGAACAAATTCAGTAATATGGGATATGCAATTATCAGTCTTGGTAACAACTGCAATAAAATAGAATAAGCAACAATAGTAACTATTGATCTCAAGGTATGCGCTCTATAACTATAAATATTGTATGATCCAAGGAAGAAGGAACACGGGTAAGGTGATGGAGTTCCAGCGGCGGCCCTAAAAATAGCGCCTAACAACAACGGGCTCCTTTTTCTTTTACCTCTTTTTGATAACCTGCGCACAGGAATCTTAACATAACTACACAGCTTTGTTTCTGGTAACGAGGAATATTCGATAAATAAGACATAGGCGTACCAAGCCTAGGGTGAAATTTAATTTGATTTTTAAAGCTCCAAAATCCTGGAATATTACACATTCCCCAACGAAATGATACCATACATCTAGGTGATTTGATCTTTTGTGAAATACTGGATTTGAGGCCAATTTATGACCACTCTGTCATTATTCAGTGCATGTCAAAATTATGAAATAAGTTCATTTCCTCAGAAAAAAATATTTCGCATTAAAATCTCGAAGCAGGTTGATTCCTATTCTACTTTTTGCAAAGTGTATCAGTATCAGATTTGAAAAAAAAATTTTCTTGCAATTATCTCCACGTCTCAAAAGAAGATACGAAGACCTTTTCAAAAATGTACCACATGCCTCACTATGCCTATTCAAAAAATTCAAAGGTGTTGATTGGGATTACAATGGTGCTACAGAAATCCTTCAAAAAGGTATACAAATTTGCTAAAAGTGAAACAAAATTTGTCTAAAAAATACATAGAAACTGCATATTTCACTTCTACATAATTTGAATAGTTCTTCTCACGAAGTTCTTTTTTTCAAGTATGGGAATAGATAAAAATCGCTGGGAGTCAGGTCAGGACTGTAAGGTAGGTGAGCCAAAATTTCAAACCCTACTCTCTGAAGTGCAGCTCTTGTGAACAAGCGTGTTGTCGTGTAGAACGAGGACACCTCTGGTCAATTTTGTCCTCATTTATTCTCTGGTGGCTTATTTTAACCGCTCCAGAATTGAAGCGTAGTATTCTCCGATTATGGAGACACTTGTCTTTGTAATCGATCAATAGAATCTTTTCTGATTCCATAAAGCCTGTTGCCATGACATCTTGAACTTCTTGGGTGATGGTGTACACTTTTTGTACCATTCCATAGAGTCCTGTTTGGATGCAGGTTGTAACCTGGCAAAGTGCCACTTTAAATGACGAGCATGAGACTCTACTCTCAATTCTCTCAGGGTGGGCTCAATTATCCCAGCAACAAAACTCCCCTCGGTTTTTGACAAATAATGAAGTGTATACAATTCACAAATAACAATTTTAAGGAATGTCCAATCCCCCAAGTAAAACAGAACACTAGGGTCTTATCTTAAAGCTATCTGAGTCGATAGCTTCCTCCCAGCTCCCAGATACAAAACAAAGTCCCAGAGGGTATGGCCTGCCAGTTGACCAGAAACGGGTTGTATAGTTTCCACACAGATGTTCCAGACAGCGACTCGATGACTCCAATTTTCATCCCAGTTGAAGAATGTGCTTCATGACACGGTGGTTATGCCACAAGCTCCAATTATGTACTGCTCGAACCAGGGACTGGATATGATTTAATCTCTCATCGTGGAATGCATCTCAATCTTGAACTAACATATGTCTTTGGCCTCGTAATAGGATATAATTTGCCCCCCAGGGAGGAGCTTTATCAGGATGAACGAAAGAACATTAGAAAGTGCATGTATAACAAGGCTCCTTCTCGATTTCTTTCAGACAAATATTGAACAAATCATAGTAAAATTACATTATCTTAACAAATTAAACCGAGAAGAAGTCATGTTGTGGGGATCATTGGAAGCAGTCAATGCAAAAACGTGCTCTCATGTTAAAGTGCCAAAAAGAACTGAAATTTCGGTTCCTGGGAGGAAATAAACACTTACCGAGAATAGTTATGTATTTCTCGCAAATAAATCTCTGACCCACAAGAGTCTCTTTCTAGATATCGATTTCAATAATTACTACAGAGATGACCGGTATCTGATCTCGACAGAGAGAAAAAACTACGCTGACCGTTCGAGGTTAGCTTCGCGGAACACAGATAACCGGCATAGAACATATCTATATTCTATTGCAGGAGAATTACTTCAAATTTCAACCATAATTCGGGTGCGCGTACGGAATAACGTCAGTGGCGAGCAAATCGTTGCAAGGTTCATGATGATGAACCCTAAATTCAAACCCAGTAACAATCCCAGTCGATACTTCATCTCTGTCTTCACTGCAAAAACTCGCGAGATCAATCCACGCGCTGTAGTTTTTGAGGCGGCGTGAGCATTCTTGGCACCCATCTTTCACTAACTTCAGTCATGCAAAGATGATCGTGAATATTTTTAAAAATGGTTGTATCTGATATTCCAGTTATTCCTGCGTGCTGTTTTTGCTCCAGACGGGCACTTTCCAACATAATTTTTTCCATTTTTTCAATAATTACCAGAGTGGTCGCCTCAATCGGTCGCCCTGAGCGATGGTCGTCTTCAAGAAAGTCCCTGTCTTGCTTAAAGAAATTATGCTACTTTTAAACCATAGTTTTACCTGGGCAAGGGTTTCCGTAAACGAATGACATCTTTCCCAATATGGTTTGAACTGATTTTCCTTGCTTGGCCAGGAACTTTTATCCAATGATAAAAGACCTAAAAACGATAAAACTTGATATTTTTATTAATAACGAAATACTTAATTTGAGTTACTTATCATTTTCCCTCCATTCCGCGAACCTAGAAACTACCCCATTTACTTCGACTTGTAAAGTCTAAGCTAAAGCATCTTTTATGCTTTTAGGGAGTGCAAGCTTCCCGTATATTTACTAGTTTGAGAAAAAGTTATTAGGTGAAATGCATTCAATCTGATATTACGTCGATAGGAAGCGTAAAAGGAAGTTCTTTTCTTTATGTTTTCTCTACTCAAATATTAAGAGAAGAGTTCCAATGTGAAGTTTCCCAGTTTGAAAGACCAACAAGGAAAAGATGGTACAGTTTCTTTCAGCCAGCGTATTCTTAATCCAATACTCCCATAGTTGGTAATAATTTTGGAATTCGGACGCGAAAAACTAACAATAATTAGTTTTCAAACTTATAATTGAGTTCAGACGAACCATGAGTAGAATAAAATTTGGGGCGACAGCCGATACAACGCGTATCGAAAAAAAAAACCGTTTTGCAATTTAATGAGCTTGCCGAAATGCAGCTCCAACAACTAATCGCATTTATATCGTGAAAGTCCCCCTTCGATTTTTTCTATTCAATTTTCATTCTCAGTTCATTGGCATATTCTAAAAAGGAATTGTGGTTCGAATACAGGGTCGAGCGATTATTTTTAAAAAACATTTTAATCGGAGGTAGCATCCCTTAACTTCGCCGATTTGACTATCAGAAAGTCTCTTCATATTAACATAGAATTGAAATATTAAAAAAATTTCATTGGGACATTTTTAAGGCATCTCTAGTCATCCCCAATCTGGTAGATATTTTTTCGAAATATTGAGAAAACCCAATATAAATTACCCATAACTATTGAACCATTCATGGGATTTTAATTTATCCTAGATATGTGGATACTTCAGCTGATCTCCTCGGAAACATTTATCGCAGAATGCCAGATATACCCAACCTTGACCAAGGATTCAGGGTGAACTAATAGTTTGTGAACAAGCAATTGGGATTTGGCAGTTCCACGTGGAACATTTTTTGAACTAAACTTCAAAAGAGTTTCAATCTATAAAATTTGGAGATTATAAAAGCGAAAAATCGAGATATCTTGAGAAAAATATTGCAATGCTTACCCTGGAATATTTAAGGTCACTCAAGCATTTGATAACGTATCTTTTGATATGCGAAAGCGAAAAATATAGCGTATTCCAAGCAGGAATGCCCAAATTGGAGGAATATAACAGGTTTATATTTCCCTTCAAACCATTAGTTAGAAATTCAACGCATAGCAGCTGAACAGTTTCGTGAACTTAGTTAGATGGAGCGTCTAACTTCAAGCCCTGTTGATCCCTATCTCACCCTCCCAAACTTGATTGACCGTCATTATAACGCCTTGATTCAATAATTTCACTGCTAATTCAATATGACTAATACATTCAAGGGACTTGCCGAAGCATGACTTAGCATGATAATTAATAGTTTGTCTGTTCAACGGACCTTAAAACTCCTTGATAACTTTTGAAGCCAAGACTAACTTGCTTACTGCTGATATTTCTATGAGTAGCCGATAACAAAACCTTACTTATACTTCTGATTGTACCTAGATATATCTGTTGATTTTTATATAGTCATTCAGTCAGCCATGACTTTAGTTCTTTACGTTGGTTCCTTTGCTTTCCGACATTTCATCGGAAAACTTCGGATCACGACATTGCCGGTTGTCAAGTGTCATTTTGACATTGTAATAGAAAATGACCCGATAGGTCATCTTATATTAATAGTGAAATATTTTGAAAAAACTTCACTAAAAACTGAGTACTTTTTGATATTGAGATGGCAAAAATAATAGCTGAAAACGACAGTAACACAGTATCAAAACGCAACATCTTGTAGTGAAGTCTGCTCATTGTATACAGGGTGAGTCTTTGACCACTGCGTTAATTTTAACCATAGGTTCTTGAGATCAAAAGAAACACTTTTTCCATTACGGTTTTTCTATATTCAGCTGCGTTGAAAAGTTATAAGCATTTTAAGTTTTCACATTGGGCAAATACCCCTCTGTAGTCCAGTTTAGTTTGAATGAAAAATACCTTCCACAGCATCCACTACTGAATCTGAATTGCCTAAAAACATTATTTTCCCTCTAAGTAATGATTCACTCACTCATGTTACATCCGATGAGGTCCATATCCAGAAGGAAGATACAAAATACTTATTTTCTGGTAAAAAAAATTCAACACCATAAACATAGATTTTTGTTGTTCTACTATATTTTCTTTCTACTTCAAGATTATAAACCATGCCTTTCTAGTGAGAAATTCCAAAAAGACCTCAGAATTATTGGGTGTTATCATCATACATTTGTAATTTTCTTCTTAAAATTTCCAAATCATGATAACCATCATTTCTATGAAACTTCCAAGGCAAGAGGTTGTCACTGTGCTTTTTTTTTCACTCAAAGCCAGAAAAAATCATCTATGATTTTCCAAACACTGATATTTCTGAAGTTTGTTCTCCTTGACAGAGACCAGTGAACAGGTATTTTCTGTACTGAATCCCAATAACAATTTACCTGGATAGATTACAAGTATTTCCAGATTACGTGTGCAATTATACTTTCTTGAAGAAATACCTAAATTTGATTTTGAAAAATCCACTAGGTGTTCTTTGATAAAAAATTTTTTGTTAAATCATTAATATGAATCTATTCTGTTTAGACTATAATTACTGATTACTGATTTGTATAATCTGTTTTAATTACGTAAACAAGAACATAAATATTGAATAATGGTTATTCATAGATTATGTCAAATTTTAATACCTTACCATAGAATATTAATTTATTACCGAACCCCAGGAGAGAAAAAATTAATATTTGCAATGTTTTTTTAAATGAAAGATAATATCTGTAGCTATTATTGATCTTTAGTTATAATTTTCCTCAGAATAATTAGAGGGAATTATTATCACATTAAAATATTATAACGTCTCTGTGGTGGGTAGTTCCAAATAAAAAAGTGTTCTGTGGTTTCTTGTTGTTTTAATTCTGTTTGAAACTGTCAAAAGATATTTGTATCTTCAAAAAAAAAGTGGAAAATTTTTTAGGGATAATATCGATGGTTTTAAATTATTCAATTCAGAATGAAATGATTATGGTCAGAAATTGCATTCTATTCTAATCTTTCTTGTTTATGAGCTTATAGCTTCCAGATTCAATATTGTTTGAATTTTAATTAACCATGCATCATAACAAACATTCAGAAATATCAAAACTAAGTCAAATTCTATTATCTCTCAAGTTTGTGAACAAGGTTGAATCGGTGTATGAAATAAAGATAATAAAGGTATAAAACAAATCTAGGAGTCTGGGTTCGAAGTTTTTAAAACTCATATGAACTCGATTTGCAGCATTCCTATGTTAGAATAGATATAATTTGATGAACCCTGAAAGCCTGAAGCTATAAAAAACCAGCTCTTCATAAAGACAAGTCTTCAATTTAACAGGTCCTGACAGAAAATACTTTACCTATTTCAACGGTCAAAATATACCGAAGAGTGATGGAAAACTTTTTCTTTATTTATTATGGAATATTATTCTGGATTAAATATTAAACAAGGTGCTAGACATCATTAACAATGAATACAGCAAATGGCAATTTAGATTTTGTGGTTAATGTAAGACAAAAATTGTTCAGTGGTTAATTTCATCTATAGTGTTTAGTGGTGGAACCATAGACTGGAGAGATTTCCCAATCTTTTGTAGAAATATTTAATAAAGACATAAAATATGGCAACATTGAACAAATCTGATTATTGAATCATTTCAGCACAGAGTTGATTTGGGAAAATCAGAAAATTTGGACAAAATTATATCGATTCAATTCCTTTCAACTTCAAATATCTCAAGAATGGTGCAATTTAGCAGAAAAGATGAGGAATGATTTTATATGCAAAAAAGACTAATGATTCCAGGAAGTACGAGATACGGACCTTTAGTTCAAGCGATATTTGTTTTTCATGCAATTTAACCAATCTGTAGAGTAGTAGTGAGAAACCCACAAGAAGTGGAATAAATCTATTGCTGCCAAAATATGCACCCTATACCACACCAAGAGATCATTTATCTTTTGAACGGGGCCAAATTTGGAAAAATGTTATAGGAAGAAAATGTTTCTTTTGACGTCAAGAATCTATGGTTAAAATTAACGCAGTGGTCAAAGACTCACCCTGTATGTAATCATCTATTTGTAACTGATTAGACATTACAAGGAATATGATTCACTTCGTCACAGCTTTTTAATTACAACATTTTTTCTCTATTTCGGTGTCGTAATGAGTTCATTACAGTACTAAAAACAGTGCTGTAATGAACTCATTACAGGATTGTTTTTAGTTATATTTTTCGTTTTGTGGTTGACAACAGTGACATCCTATCCTTTCGAAAGTCAACACTCGTCCATTGCATGTCAATTGTCAATATTGAACCATGTAGAGATTTGATCGCACTATACAAATTCTATAATCTGTCAATTTTCGTATCAGTCACACCAACTGCGAAAATAAAATACAAAAGGCATTAGGAGGTATAATCTGAATTTTTCATTGAATTTCAATAAATTTCTCATAATTCTTGACTGAAATAGAGTAAATATCGTCTAATATTCGTTGCAGAAGGCAATTCCTACACTCATTTCGCATTCATGTTGGAATAGGTGCCCATTCTGCAATTTGTTTTAGAATATACTATTATAGTGCATATAATATATTTGTTTCAGAAAGCTTACTTATAGTATACATTCTATACCACGAGGCAATTTAGATGTTGACTGAGACAAAATTGCTTTCAATCCCTGCTATTGTAAATTTGACTTATATCTGCTAAAACTAAGTTCCCGAACAATGTGTGACAAAAAATGATTATTAGGTCAGATATTGATAATTACATAGCAAACGTAAGAGAAGACCTTTGAATACTCAAGCCATTTGAAGCATAGATTCCAATTTCATGGTTAAAATGTATCAAAAGAGCTGTGTTTCACCTCTTTCGTTATTCATTATATTATTCATATAACATTTATATCTGTCAGCCAATAAAATATTTGGCCACTCAGGTCATTTTAAATACACTGCTCCACAATTGATAGGGATCATGTACTTTTTCTAAATTCATTTCTGAAATATTCGCTCCAAGATTATAAATTTAGTCAGATATCAGAGTATTTTCAGTTGATAATATGGTTCACTTGAGAAAAGAATGAAAAAATGGAAAGTTGGAGAGAAAAAAAGACTTTATTAGGAACACGCATAATTCTGTGTTTGAATAACATAAAAATTTTATGATGAAACCACAAGAAGGCTGAAGTTTCGGTTAAGATAGTACCTAGTTGGTCCCCCATGAGCTCGTCTCAAGCATTCTACCCTACGAGGCATACTTTCAATCAAATATCCCGTAAAGCGTTAGAAAGGTCCTCCAGGTTATTGATCGGTTGTTCTAAGGTTGACAATTGTCTAGACATCTCAGACAAGACATGTTCGATGCAATTCATGTCTGGAGAGCGAGCTGGCCACTCCATCCTATCAATAGCATGAGTTTCTAACGCTTCATTAATCAGACGACTACGGTGTGGACGGACATTATCGTCAATTAAAATGAAATTCTCGCCCAAGGCAGCCGCAAACGGAACAATTATGGCTTCAATAATCATATCGTAATATCTCTGGCTGGTCATTGTGGTGTTCTGCAGAACAACCAACTCTGTGCGTTGGTTCAAACAAATGCCTCCCCATACACATATAAAACCTCCGCAAAAAGCTGTTGTGGGTACCATAAACTGTTCTGCATACCTTCGACCTCTTTCCCTCCAAGCAAGAATACGTCCATCGGAGTTGACCAAACGAAATCTAGACTCATCCGTAAATAAACATCGGCTCCAATCTTCAACTGTCCAATTGCGGTGCTCCTCAGCCCATTGCCGTCGATGAACGGTGCTCTCAAACCACGAACTCTCAAACCACGAACATGTAGTGTCGTCTTACAGTCTGGTTCGAAATTAGAACTCCTGTTGCAACTCTCAGTGATCTATTGAGCCGCGACGCCGAGTAAGTGGGATTTCTCCTAGCATTGAGGATCAAAAGACGAACTTGGGCAGCTGTTGTACTGCGCTGCCGGCCTCCCCCATGAACATAAGCTACTGAGTCATTTTGGATGAACCTATTCCAAGCCCGACTCACGACACTTTGCGAAAATTTCAACCGCCGGGACACTTCTCGCTGGGACAAACCTTCCTGTATCAACCGTATGATTTGGTCCAGTTGCACAGGAGCCAAACGTCTTCCCGGCTTGACTGATAAGCTGATATTGTTCTCATTTCTTCAATTATTGTCACCTTATGTGTTTGAACGAGAGAAAAAAAACAGATTTAATAACAAATACCACATTGCTCTTCACTCCACCTGTGACAGCCTACAGATAATAATCGATTTTGTGAACAAGAGCCGATGAAGTGAGGGAAAATTTGATATAATCAACTCAAAACATCTTAGTTTTTTCTTAGAAAACATATAATGTACAGATATTACTAATACAAATGAAGAGAAGTTCATAACTGATCCCTAGCAATTGTTGATCAGTGTATAAATCTCAATTTCAGGGGTAACAAATATATTGAAAGTGTCATGTTAACCATTTTATCTGTGAGGAATGTTACAATTAGAATGGGACACATGTTGTATACATAGGAATTGTGTCTGCCAAGAAGGTTCTTGGGAACCCATAGAACTTTCTTGCACATTTTGGGCCAAAAGAATATAAATACTAATAGAGATGTAACCTAGAGGGGGAATCATACCAACCAACATGTAACTCTCCTCAGTAACAGAAGACTGGCGAGATAATAAAGTCACTTTACTGTTGTTGTTAAATAGTGTTTCACTTTAAGCTAACCCAGTAGTAACAAGTGCAAAATTCTATACACCATTTAGGTATCGACGCATATCTTTGTGTTTCAAAGATATACATCAAATCTGAATCAATCGATGATTGATTCACTCAAGAATAACGGCAACGAGTATTAGACGATATTTCCTCTATTTCAGTCA
The DNA here is from genome assembly GCA_030674115.1 of Micraspis discolor. Taxonomy (NCBI): domain Eukaryota; kingdom Metazoa; phylum Arthropoda; class Insecta; order Coleoptera; family Coccinellidae; genus Micraspis; species Micraspis discolor. Next base: position 1,344,876 of record JARTUT010000878.1, on the reverse strand, counting down.
AGAATTGTGAGTAATTTATTGGAATTCAATGAAAAATTCAGATTATACCTCCTAGTGCCTTTTGTATTTTAATTTTCGCAGTTGGTGTGACTGATACGAAAATTGACAGAATATAGAATTTCAATAGTGCGTTCAAATACAATACATGGTTTAATATTGACAATTGACATGTAATGGACGCGTGTTGACATTGGAAAGGATAGGATGCTGTAATGAGTTCATTACAGCACTGTTTTCAGTACTGTATTGAACTCATTACGACACTGAAATAGAGAAAATCTATTTTCAGCATCCTTTGTTCGATTATACATATGAACTGTACTAAATGGTCTGTGTAATGAACTGTCTATTTAGTGCGACATTTGTTTTTATTAACAAACAAAATCAGGTTTTTTGAAATTGATTAATCTAAAAAAGAATTTAATGAGGTAATAAAATATATTCAAAAACTTGAAAAATGTCATGAAGAAATGAATACTTCACCTTACATTGGCGGTAAATTGGGAAGCAAAACAAAGCACATTTGTCGCAAATGGTGAAATTGTAATAATGTTGAATGAAGTTCTGGAATTCACATGAACTTAAGTGATTTATTCTACCCAAACGTGGTCATTATTTATCATTCAACTATATGGGTCCAGGCCACATACATTGGATGCCCACAGTTTGAAACTCATTTAAATTATCCGATATCATCCCCTTTATCTTGACAAGGACGTCTATTCCGAAAAGTTGTGGTACTCGATAAAATATTCCGTTTAATACCTATACTATGTACTTAACCATCTCCTAATCTCGGACTACGCTGTGGTCAAACTTGGAAAGCTGGTGTCAATCTTCTCGAATCCAAGCTAGAAAACAATTGGAACATTGGGCGTTCTCTTGTTAAACCCCTTATGATACGCCATATTATCTATTCTATCTATAAACCCAACTGTTAATCTATATTGTAGAAACCATTGCGTCAATAATTTCGCAGCTTAGGTGATTTTATTTCATTATGCACAAACATGTTTAGGGCAATTATGAACTAGTTTGTTGGCTTTCAGACAATCACCAAAAAATATAGGTTCATATATGGATATCAGGTACTTTTTATTTAGGAGAATTTTTTGAAAATATGGAAACATGGCTTTGGCTGTCATCATCATAATATGGTAAGTACTCTGGGTTTGATAGATCGTGCAATATCAGCTTGTAATTGCTATGTATTGTCAAGGGTTGTTTAAAATGTGATGAATACGAAAAAATTCAGAACCAATCGTCCCCAGCGATCTTGGATAAGGAGCTTGCACAACTTATGAGAAATCCAATAGTTTATTCCATATTGGCCGAGTCCACCTGGAAAAAACTCTGGTCGGGTTCAAAATCAGATGGCAACAAGTGGCGCAAAGCTCTCTAAGCCCACCGATCGACAATACTCCTTGTCCTCCTACCTGGATCCCGGCTCTCCTGTCCTTTTCACTAGAATCTCTTTTTGCCTTAAAATCTGGACAATGTGCAGCTTCTTTTACTTCCACTAAAGTAACTTCAGGATGTCATACTTTCACTCTTTACCAATCTATCCTACACACTCCAGCTTGTTTCTAGACTCCCTACTCCCAACTGGACTCTCCACCTCCTACAATCGGTCTCCGATCACTTTCTTCCGCCACCGATTACTGATACACATATGGTAGCAGGGGAAAGCGTTAGCTCGGAGCTTACGCCCCGGGATTACCACCTACAGGGCGACTAGGTCCCTCTATAACTCCACCATCAGTGATCAATGAAAAATTTTCACAATATTTTAAAACGCATCGTTACAATTCTTCATCACACAGTTACGCCTAATAGTTTGAGACTAATTTCGGCTCGATATTCGAAAATTACAGAGACTTGGACAAAACCATATATCACTGTTCCACTAGGAACATGCTCATAAACAAATGGGATGATTTTGTAGTTGAAGTTTTGTATATCTTGGGCGGTTGTGGTCTCCAGCATCTGAAGTTCACCTACTGTATATATACTACTTTCTTGTCTTGGTTATTGTCTGTCTATAACAATATTCTGAATTCAGGAAATTTTCCTTCCGAATTTCGTAAGGCTAAAGTCATAGGTATTTTGAAACGAGGAAAAAACCCTTGTTATCCTAGTAGTTATCGACCCATCAGTTTATTGAGTGTTCCTTTCAAGATATTAGAAAGGCTAATTCTTTTTAGAATTGAATCTTCTATAGGAAATGCTCTACAAAATTTCCAGGGAGGCTTTAGGAAAAATAGAAATTGTTCAGATCAGGTTATAAGCCTTACAGCTTTCATAGAATCAGGCTTCAATGATAGGTTGAAAACAGGAGCTGCTTTCATTGATTTATCTTCGGCATATGACACTATGTGGAAAGATGGATTAATTTTCAAAAATGGTACGATTATTAGAAAATATGTTATCTGATAGAAGGTTTCGTGTTTTTATTGACAATGAGAGTAGCAATTTCAAAACATTGAAAAACGGTCTTCCTCAAGGATCAGTTTTAGCTCCTTTACTTTTCAATTTATATCTAAGTGATTTACCCACGACATCATCTCAGAAATTTGTTTATGCTGACAACATTGCTATTGCTCACCAACATTCGGATTTCCATACACTAGAAAACATACTGTCATCTGATTTGGAAATTTTAAGGAATTATTTTATTGAGTGGCGATTATGTCCAAATCCCAATAAAACAGAGGTATCTTGTTTCCATCTGAATAATCATGAAAAATATAGGAAATTAGCTGTAACTTTCAATGATTCTCCTATCGAACATAATTTCTATCCAAAATACTTAGGAGTTAAATTAGATTCATCTCTAAATTACAAGGCTCATTTAAATGATCTGAGCCTAAAACTGAGATCTAGAAATAATATTGTTCAGAAATTAGCTGGATCATCTTGGGGTGCTGATGCTTCCACTCTTCGCATAGCATCTCTAGCCCTAGTTTTTTCTGCAGCTGAGTATTGTTGCTCTGTTTGGTTTAATAGTGCACATACACAAAAAATTGATGCACAATTGAATACATCCATGAGAATAATTACTGGCACCATAAGATCTACACCGGTTCATTGGTTACCAGTTTTGTCTAACATTGTCCCTCCCCATATTCGAAGACAGACTGCAGCTCTGAATTCTTGGAACAAATATCATTCTTTTCCCAATTTATTCCCAATTATTTCATATATTCCACAAAATAGAATTACCAGATTGAAGTCACGTAAACCGTTATGGCATAATACGTTCTTCAATATGAACATAAGTGATAAAGAATTATGACTGAGTGGAACTCTTACGAAATGTTCAATAAGTATCTCGTTTCTGATCCTTCTGAAAAAATAGCTGGTTTTGATCTTCCAAGAACAATTTGGACAGTTCTTAATCGTTTGAGAACAGGTCATGGTCGTACCAATGGCATGCTATTTAGATGGAACTCAGTTCCTAGCGCAAGTTGTGAATGTGGAGAAGCAGAAGAAACAATACTTCATCAATAGTTGTCCCATATATAAATTTCAAGATAGTTTTAGGGCTATTCATGATGTTTCCGATTCTTTCTTGGAATGGGTTATAAATTTCAAACGAATATGATACGTATTTTTGTTATTCAGTTCTTTTTTCCGCTTTTGTCTCTTCATTTCCAGATTCGATGTGAGCAACTTGAAGGAGTCTCTGTCTCCATCAATAGAGAACCACTCTTGAAGAAAGAAGTCCCTAAAATATATTTCAGCTAATTTTTGTATTTTCACACTTAGACGGGGAGCCAGGGTTTTTTCCCTAGGCTTTTATGTGATACGCCGAATTGTATGACACCCCGTCACTAACCCCTGATCTATATGCTTTATTGTTTGCTAACTAAATATTGTAAGCCAAAAGTTCAAAAGAATATATATATAATACTTTCTTCTAACCTGAAAAAATAAACAAACTCTTAATTAGCTGATTGCTGTTCTCGTTCCATAACTAAAATTTCTCACCGCCTGTTTCCACTTAATTTGGAGTTTGTAGAACCGCCCTTATGTTTGTATTTCTTCCATTCACAATAAATTCTATACTCGTAGTGAATAAATTAGTTGGAAATTTCCATTTCTGAAGGTGTGTCATGTTGAAACGTACATTCAATATTACTGGTTAAACTTCTCAGCAGCGTCTTCTACTCATCGATCTGGAAGCAGGGTAAATAAACAAAGTGAACACTAGTTAGGTAGGTGAACGGATGAAGTGGGTCGATGTTTGATGGAATCCTTCCTGACTTGGACGCTTGAGGGAACATTCACAAAGACATTGCGGTTGAGAACTTCACGGAATCCGGAGAAACACGTTGGTATTTTTTGTTCGTTTCACGTGTAGACATGAATATTTTGGAGGGTTTCCGAGTATAACATCATATAACAATTATTGTTTATGCTTCAAGATTATGCAGATTCAAGACACTTCTGGATTAGTGGCCCCAGTACATTTGTACAGACATGAGAAGTCTAGAACGAAAACTTAGATGTGTTCTAACTGAAATTCTCGAATTAATTCTCAAAATCCCAGGAAATGAGTACGTGTAAAACGGGCAACATTCAAACACATCTAGAACAGAAGATTGAAGTTTTAAGTGGAACAGTATTGTGGCTGAAAGGAAACCGAACGAAAATTGTAAGTTTGGTTTTTTAAATTCAAGATATTTGATCGTAGATTCTTTTATATTGTCTCTACTCTATTTTATATTATGTCCTGATAGATCATTTCCTTGTAGATACATGTTATGATAGATTTTTCATGGAATTTTGAGGAAAGCAGTTGGTCAAAAACTACATTCAACTAATGCCAACGTTTCGTAGATATATTTCTACTTCTTCAGGGCAAAGTCGAACTTATGTTTTACACACAAAGGATCTTAATATTAGTTTGTTGAGCAAATTGAAAAAGAACTTATGGGGAAACTTTGGAAAACTCCGTCTAAAATGTTTTTGAGACAAATTGCAAAACATCACAACGCACAATATAAGATATAGGAATTTACTGTCATGTCCTCATCACAGAACATCTACCTTTCAAAGAAGGTTCAGATATAATATTTATAGACTGTACAACAATATTCCTGAACACCTGAAACAGCTCAGCAAAAATCGATTTAGGACTGACATAAAAGATTACTTCCTTGGCCGTCTCAAATTTGTTTTTAAAAATCAGTCTCCGAGGATAAGATGTAGATCTATTGAGTTTGCTCAGAAATGTATTATTTCATTTTTGTTTTTTATTTTATCTTTATAAATAGTGAATGCCCAAATTGTTTAACTGTAACTGTGTTACGTACATAAAATAATGAGTCAAGTCACGTCAACCTCCATATAATGTAAAAAATTCTTTTGAATTCGTGTCCTCCATCGAATCAGTCTTGGTCCCGGAGGGTTATTCTCTAATTTCCCTAGATGTGGTCTCATTATACACCAACATTATACAGAGTGTAGTAGTGGAAACAGTAAAAAAACGGTGGAAGTATATTTCGGCCTTCACAAACATTCCAAAAACACTATTCATAAGGATGATTGAATTCATTTTTTCATCCAGTTATTTCAAGTTCAATAATGAATATTACAAACAAACATCTGGAATGGCAATGGGCAACCCAGCCAGCCCTTCATTAGCAAATTTAGTCATGACAGAACTCATTCATGAGTGTAAAAAAAATTGCCTTTTAATATCTTGATTCTTAAATTGTACGTGGAAGACATGTTTTTGATAATTCCGACCAACAAATGTGAAGAACTTTTAACTGTTTTCAACCAATTCCATCATCGCCTACAATTTACTTTGGAGATGGAAAGGGACAATTCCTTACCATTTTTAGACGTCACAGTTCACAAAAAAAATGATGGCTCTGTGATCACAAACTGGCATAGAAAATCTACTAGTTCTGGACGAATTTTGAATTACAATTCACACTGCAATTAAAAAAAAAAAAAAAAAAAAGGTTGTGATGTTTTGTAATTTGTCTCAAAAATATTTTAGACGGAGTTTTCCAAAGTTTCCCCATAAGTTCTTTTTCAATTTGCTCAACAAACTAATATTAAGATCCTTTGTGTGTAAAACATAAGTTCGAATATGCCCTGAAGAAGTAGAAATATATCTACGAAACGTTGGCATTAGTTGAATGTAGTTTTTGACCAACTGCTTTCCTCAAAATTCCATGAAAAATCTATCATAACATCTATTTTATATCTCACTGTTCCAGATGCAGGGAAAAGATTTTAGAACAAGCACGAAAAGCTGTTGATCTCAAGTCAGTGCTCTTCTTTAATTTTTCGTCCTTATTTAGACCTTACGCAGCATTTTTGCTCACTTGTCAGTCGAGGTCAGCATTTAAAAGGAATTATCTTTAAAAAATAATTGTAAAGAATGGTTCTTTAATTTGTTGATAAACATTTTAAAATAAAATTGCAAATAAATGCAAAAAGAAAATATGGTGTTTTCGAATGGTATCGAAAATTCCGTCGACCTGCAAAAAGGGAAATAATCGAGCACATGATCAGCTCCTGGCATCATATTAGTGTGTTTCATTTTTTGTCTCCAAGGAACGAGTTCATCGTTTACGTTTTTTAAACAGTCACTCTGCTTCCTGGAAGGCAATATCCGTGTGTGTCATTGAATCTCCAAACCTTATTCAGTTTTATGTCCTCTATCTACACAGAGCTGTCTTTCAACGTGACCAATCAGCCTGTATGAGAATTTACGATGATTGTCATCGCTGAATTTTTAACCCACATGCTTTTCAAGGGTTTGTTTCTGAAAAAAGTCATCAACTCTGACGAGAAATTGTAGTCAATTTCCTTATCCACCAAGCGTTACGAGACGCAACAACTTCCATCCTAGATGTGACGTCTTCTTTAATATCATAGAAGTTGAATGTTCTTTCGGACTGATCCATCCTGAGTATATTCAGCTGTTATTTTGTGGCTGTTACTTTCGAATATTGATACGAAAGGGGAATCAAACGATTGGATTCGACTCCCTTATTAATAATACATGGCCAAAGTTTAGTATTTCTGGTCGTATACACTCTATATCTCAATCGAGGAGAGGTCGAATTGTCATGTTTTATTAGTATAACTAGCTGACCCGGCGAACCGTACCACATCATCGTTGCTTTGAAGCACTCTTTATTTTGTATAGCTGACTTATCTTATGTATCAGTACCTACTTATGCAATTTGAACTGGAATCTATAATATGCTCCATATAAAAATTAATTCCCATTTCCCTGGTCTCGCCTTACCTGAGAAGGACTTTACTAATTTTATTAAATGAAAAAAAATATATATTTTCATAATAGCGTTTATTTCATACGGTTCAATAATTTCACTTATATATTTACAAATCGCTATTGCACAACTTGGCATTTTGAAGTAAACACTGAGCTCAATACCACGCGCGCTCTAGAAAGCAACTAAAAGCCTCTATACCCTTCATTACTTCTCTCTATTCTAATGCTTTTTGATAAACTATATTTTTAGTTTTACGTTCTGGCGCGTAAATAAATAATGTTGATGGTTTTCCGACACGGGAACAGGCGATATATAACTGGCCATATGAAAAACATGGATTTTCTAGGTTGATGCCACATACACTAAGCGACTGCCCTTTAGATTTATTTATTGACATTGCAAATGCAAGCCGCACTGTAAACTGTGAACGTTCAAAGCTGTATGGCATATCGTTCGGTATCATAGGGATGCGTGGGATTAAAACATCTTCGCCTTTGTACTTCCCTTTCAAAATTGTTGCTTCGATGACGTTGTTTAATAAATTCTTCACCGCAAGCCAGTTGCCATTACACAGACGTGGCTGGTTTATGTTCCGTAACATAATAATTACAGATCCGATTTTTAATTGCAGATTATGAGGTGGTAAGCCGGGCAATTCCAGCGAATTTAAAAATTCTGTTGGATAATTGACAACTTCATCTTCATTAGTAATGGAATCAACTGATTTGTAATTCTTCAAGTCGCCAGCTATTTTTTCTTGAATCTGAAAATTCATTTCATTCACATCAACATTTTTTGCGGCCAATATAACACGTTCGCTTAGCCAAACGTGATTCACGTAATTTTCAGCAATGTTTGGGAATACCATCTCCATGAGTTCGGTCTTTGATTCACAAAAGTTACAAAAATTGGCAGGGAATGTAATGAATCCAGACATATTTTTATATATAAAAGAAAAGAAGAAGATATGAAGTGAAGTGAAGTTACCGTGCTTAACAAACACTTTTTAGCATTTAGTAAACACAAAAACCAAACAAAAAACTTCTTATTCTTTAAAATTAAACGAAAAACTAAAATTATCGTTACCGCGTCAAATATAACCTAGCCAAATCGGTCAAGACGTTTTCATGATATGCCGTGACAACGAAAAACGGGTTTCATTTTTATACACAGGGTGAACCACGACGAACTGCATCGATCGATATCTCAGAAACTGAATGTAGGAAAAATTTGAAATTTTGGGAACTTGCCAGATGTCTTGGGACCTAGAGCTAAAATATTTTCATCTATTGGGCACTTCCGGTTATACCGGAAATAGACCCTAAGTCGCTTATTTTAAATGGGATACTTTATATATTATTACATTTTTGGATTCTACTTAACATTCTAGGCAGATTTCATGTATCATGTCCTATCCCTAAGTCTGAGCGTTTTTGACATATGTCAGGTTTTTATGTCAAAAATTACGATTGCAAGCCCTAATTTAATTATCAATTGTTCCTATAAGGAAGCCCTTTTTACTTACTTTGGGTTAGATGTCTTGTTGAAAAGGACCTACTTCAATAGATTTTGTATAATACATGGACAGATAATCATACAGAGTGTTAAAAAAAAAGATCTAGAATGAGATTGAGAAATCTGACAAAACTCGATTTTTTCAAATGGAAACCCCCCATTTTTATTATTTTGTAGCATTAATCATCAAAAATGAAGGTAACTTTGTATGAAGTTATCTATACCTAAAATTTGAAGTTTTCGAAATATTGCCAATTTAATATTTTTCTATGGCGGTTTTGCATTTAATGTGTAAACAATTAGATCTAGGATAGCCACGTTTATATTTGACATTTCAAATCATCCTAATGCCAGCCCGGTTGAATTATACAAACGAGGATTATTTAAACTTATTTATTATTTATGGACAATGTGAAAAAGTTATTTCAAGAACCTGTGATACATTTGCTACCCGATATCCTCATAAACAAAAACCATCACCAAATACTGTTAAACGAATTATAGAAAACTTCAAGAATTTTGGATCCGTAAAGGCAAAAATGTACAAAAAGAAACCAGTTGTTGACAATGAAAATATTGAAATAGCAATTTTGGGATATTTTGAAGCATATCCAACAAAATCTTCAAGGCAAGTAGCATTAGAATCAGGATTATCTCAATCGTCAGTTCTAAGAATTTTACATAAACACAAATATCATCCCTATGCAATTTCATTAGTGCAGCATTTGAATGAAACTGATTTTCCAAGAAGAATGGAATTCTGTGAATTCATAATACTTCGTTCACAAGAAGATTTTTAGGGAACACAATTTTTTTACTGGATAATATCATTTGGACCGACGAAGGCAAATTTACAAAGAATGGTGTTTTTAATCGACGTCATTGCCATCATTGGAATGATAGAAATGTACACCTTCATTTAGGGAACACAATTTTCAATAAGAATACTGGCAATTTAACGTTTATTGTGCAGTAGAACAAATGACGGCATTGTTTGCTTACAATTTAAATCAAAGAGAACTTGAATGGTAAGTTAGGTCTTTTTTCTTGAATAGTTCTAATATAAAACACATATTTCAACTTATAGGAGACCGATATCTCAACATCTTGCCTGGAATTTTGAAGTTGACTATTTAGACAACTTGCCTGGCTGAACTTCGAAAACTTTTCTACCAACATGATGGAGCACCTTCAAATAATGCCCATTTGGTCAATAATTATCTGGAAAACTTATTTTACGATCAATGGATAGCCAACAATGGACCAAATCTTTGGCCACCTCGCTCCCCGTATGGGGAACAGTGAAAAATAACGTGTATAAAACATCAGTGACCACCATGGAAGACTGCATGAGACGTCTCAGAACAGCATTTGAAGACCTGGACTCCCAATCAATAAGAAAAGCCACCCATGAACAATTGCTGCTGAGATGCGAAAAATGTTTAGAAGTTCAAGGACACCAATTTGAATAGTTACTTAAATAATTTTTTTATGCCTGATTCAAATGCTACTTGAAATGTCAAATATAAACGTGGCTATCCTAGATCTAATTGTTTTCACATCAAATGCAAAATCGCCATAGAAAAATATTAAATTGGCAATATTTCGAAAACTTCAAATTTTAGGTATATAGATAACCTCATACAAAGTTACCTTCATTTTTGATGATTAATGCTACAAAATAATAAAAATGGGGGGTTTCCATTTGAAAAAATTGAGTTTTGTCAGTTTTCTCAATCTCATTCTAGATCTTTTTTTTTAACACTCTGTATGATTATTTTCCAAGTATTATACAAAATCTATTGAAGTAGGTCCTTTTCAACAAGACATCTAACCCAAAGTAAGTAAAAAAAGCTTCCTTATAGGAGCAATTGATAATTAAGTTAGGGCTTGCAATCGTAATTTTTGACATAAAAACCTGAATATGTCAAAAACGCTCAGACTTAGGGATAGGACATGATACATGAAATCTGCCTAGACTGTTAAGTAGAATCCAAAAATGTAATAATATATAGGGTATCCTATTTAAAATAAGCGACTTAGGGTCTATTTCCGGTATAACCGGAAGTGCCAAATAGATGAAAATATTTTAGCTCTATAGGTCCTAAGACATCTGGCAAGTTCCCAAAATTTCAAATTATTCCCACATTCAGTTTCTAAGATATCGATCTATGCAGTTCGTCGTGGTTCACCCTGTATGATGATTTGTTGACGAGAAATTCGTGTAGAATGATTATTTTGAATTTTGTAATCTTTTTACCATTTCATTGAACGGCAATGTTTGGGAGGAGTTTTTCTTACGAAATTATGACATTTCTCTCTAATTTGAGCTAACTACAAGGTTTTCTAGAAAAGGTCACAAACTCTGGTTAGAAATTAGGCTCAATAACCTGATCCATAGAGCGTTTCGAGAGAAACCTAAATTTCATTCTAGATATGGCGTCCTCGTTACTTCTATAGAAGGTGGATTTTCCTTGGGCGAATCAGTATAACGAGTGAACTTTTAGGGGTGTATAGGAAGTTAACCCGCCTGTATCTATCTTGGATTTCCGGAGTGAAGTCTCCGACGGAATAGATAGTCAGAAATTTTCTCGTTTGTACGCGAGTTTCAGAACGTGATAGTCGTGTCGTAACACTTTACGTAATTCTTCCAATACATTTTGCTGGAAAGTCTCTCTTACCCTCCATGTTCTCTCTTCCGTTGTCGGCTTGAATACCCCGACGAAGAGAATTTTGAATGAAATGAGCACTGATTTAGTTAACGAGGAAAACTACATTGATTTGCTATGCTAAGAAATTTCAATGAATCTTCCTAAAATGGGGTGGAGCAATTGAGAAGGTCAAAGCTTTTATTTATTTTGCGCGCTCTTTTCATTCTTCTGGGCCATTTGATCTACAGCTAATCCCAAGTTTTGTATCAGTGAAAGCAATAATGATTAAACAATTAAAATGTATATTTTTCAATTTTCCGAGAGATTTTCTTAATATTTTTTCCGTAAGAACCATGTACAGCGTAATAGAAAGCCACAAAAAAAAACCAAGCAAATCGGTTGAGCCCTTTTCATGTTATGCCGTGACAACGAAAAACGGTTTCAGCCCTTTTGTTCACCTGAACAGAGTTATGCAATTTGCCCAAATGTCAGTGACTTTCGAATTTTTGGGCATGGTATCAATCGTTTTGTTTGGACCTACTGATGAATAATGGTCAAAATCGATTCTGTCCCGGCCGTCCGTTCCGTGAACACGATAACTCTCGAACGGATAAAGTTAGAGAGTTGAAACTTTCAGAATAGGTTTGAGGTATAAATATCTCGGCTAAGATCGTTATTCGGTCAAATCGGCCGAATAGGTTCGGAGTAACAAAAAAATTTTTTCAGATGACACTGTTCAAATAAAAATTTTTTATGGTGCAGTTTTATCAGACGTATACAAAAATAGCACTCTCGACTTCGACAAGCTAATAGTTCTGGAGATATGATTTTTCAACATTTAAATAATTGTAAGTGGTTTACAAGAGCGCCTAAGCCAACTGACCTCACGTCAGTGCTTTCTAAATTTATATAATAATAATAATAATAATAAATTTATTGATCCTTTTAGACATACAATATGTATAGGATAAGTCAAAAACAAGAAAATTTCTTTAAATCAAGATTGGAGATCATGATCAGACAAATTCTCTACTCTATTTTATATTATGTCCTGATAGATCATTTCCTTGTAGATACATGTTATGATAGATTTTTCATGGAATTTTAAGGAAAGCAGTTGGTCAAAACTACATTCAACTAATGCCAACGTTTCGTAGATATATTTCTACTTCTTCAGGGCAAAGTCGAACTTATGTTTTACACACAAAGGATCTTAATATTAGTTTGTTGAGCAAATTGAAAAGAACTTATGGGGAAACTTTAGAAAACTCCGTCTAAAATGTTTTTGAGACAAATTGCAAAACATCACAACGCACAATATAAGATATAGGAATTTACTGTCATGTCCTCATCACAGAACATCTACCTTTCAAAGAAGGTTCAGATATAATATTTATAGACTGTACAACAATATTCCTGAACACCTGAAACAGCTCAGCAAAAATCGATTTAGGACTGACATAAAAGATTACTTCCTTGGCCGTCTCAAATTTGTTTTTAAAAATCAGTCTCCGAGGATAAGATGTAGATCTATTGAGTTTGCTCAGAAATGTATTATTTCATTTTTGTTTTTTATTTTATCTTTATAAATAGTGAATGCCCAAATTGTTTAACTGTAACTGTGTTACGTACATAAAATAATGAGTCAAGTCACGTCAACCTCCATATAATGTAAAAAATTCTTTTGAATTCGTGTCCTCCATCGAATCAGTCTTGGTCCCGGAGGGTTATTCTCTAATTTCCCTAGATGTGGTCTCATTATACACCAACATTATACAGAGTGTAGTAGTGGAAACAGTAAAAAAACGGTGGAAGTATATTTCGGCCTTCACAAACATTCCCAAAACACTATTCATAAGGATGATTGAATTCATTTTTTCATCCAGTTATTTCAAGTTCAATAATGAATATTACAAACAAACATCTGGAATGGCAATGGGCAACCCAGCCAGCCCTTCATTAGCAAATTTAGTCATGACAGAACTCATTCATGAGTGTAAAAAAATTGCCTTTTTAATATCTTGATTCTTAAATTGTACGTGGAAGACATGTTTTTGATAATTCCGACCAACAAATGTGAAGAACTTTTAACTGTTTTCAACCAATTCCATCATCGCCTACGATTTACTTTGGAGATGGAAAGGGACAATTCCTTACCATTTTTAGACGTCACAGTTCACAAAAAAATGATGGCTCTCTGATCACAAACTGGCATAGAAAATCTACTAGTTTTGGACGAATTTTAAATTACAATTCACACTGCAATTAAAAAAACAAAAAAAGGGTTGTGATGTTTTGCAATTTGTCTCAAAAATATTTTAGACGAAGTTTTCCAAAGTTTCCCATAAGTTCTTTTTCAATTTGCTCAACAAACTAATATTAAGATCCTTTGTGTGTAAAACATAAGTTCGAATATGCCCTGAAGAAGTAGAAATATATCTACGAAACGTTGGCATTAGTTGAATGTAGTTTTTGACCAACTGCTTTCCTCAAAATTCCATGAAAAATCTATCATAACATCTATTTTATATCTCACTGTTCCAGATGCAGGAAAAGATTTTAGAACAAGCACGAAAAGCTGTTGATCTCAAGTCAGTGCTCTTCTTTAATTTTTCGTCCTTATTTAGACCTTACGCAGCATTTTTGCTCACTTGTCAGTCGAGGTCAGCATTTAAAAGGAATTATCTTTAAAAAATAATTGTAAAGAATGGTTCTTTAATTTGTTGATAAACATTTTAAAATAAAATTGCAAATAAATGCAAAAAGAAAATATGGTGTTTTCGAATGGTATCGAAAATTCCGTCGACCTGCAAAAAGGGAAATAATCGAGCACATGATCAGCTCCTGGCATCATATTAGTGTGTTTCATTTTTTGTCTCCAAGGAACGAGTTCATCGTTTACGTTTTTTAAACAGTCACTCTGCTTCCTGGAAGGCAATATCCGTGTGTGTCATTGAATCTCCAAACCTTATTCAGTTTTATGTCCTCTATCTACACAGAGCTGTCTTTCAACGTGACCAATCAGCCTGTATGAGAATTTACGATGATTGTCATCCCTGAATTTTTAACCCACATGCTTTTCAAGGGTTTGTTTCTGAAAAAAGTCATCAACTCTGACGAGAAATTGTAGTCAATTTCCTTATCCACCAAGCGTTGCGAGACGCAACAACTTCCATCCTAGATGTGACGTCTTCTTTAATATCATAGAAGTTGAATGTTCTTTCGGACTGATCCATCCTGAGTATATTCAGCTGTTATTTTGTGGCTGTTACTTTCGAATATTGATACGAAAGGGGAATCAAACGATTGGATTCGACTCCCTTATTAATAATACATGGCCAAAGTTTAGTATTCCTGGTCGTATATACTCTATATCTCAATGTTTTATTAGTATAACTAGCTGACCCGGCGAACCGTACCACATCATCGTTGCTTTGAAGCACTCTTTATTTTGTATAGCTGACCTATCTTATGTATCAGTACCTACCTATGCAATTTGAACTGGAATCTATAATATGCTCCATATAAAAATTAATTCCCATTTCCCTGGTCTCGCCTTACCTGAGAAGGACTTTACTAATTTTATTAAATGAAAAAAAATATATATTTTCATAATAGCGTTTATTTCATACGGTTCAATAATTTCACTTATATATTTACAAATCGCTATTGCACAACTTGGCATTTTGAAGTAAACTCTGAGCTCAATACCACGCGCGCTCTAGAAAGCAACTAAAAGCCTCTATACCCTTCATTACTTCTCTCTATTCTAATGCTTTTTGATAAACTATATTTTTAGTTTTACGTTCTGGCGCGTAAATAAATAATGTTGATGGTTTTCCGACACGGGAACATGCGATATATAACTGGCCATATTAAAAACATGGATTTTCTAGGTTGATGCCACATACACTAAGCGACTGCCCTTTAGATTTATTTATTGACATTGCAAATGCAAGCCGCACTGTAAACTGTGAACGTTCAAAGCTGTATGGCATATCGTTCCGTATCTTAGGGATGCGTGGGATTAAAACATCTTCGCCTTTGTACATCCCTTTCAAAATTGTTGCTTCGATGACGTTGTTTAATAAATTCTTCACCGCAAGCCAGTTGCCATTACACAGACGTGGCTGGTTTATGTTCCGTAACATAATAATTACAGATCCGATTTTTAATTGCAGATTATGAGGTGGTAAGCCGGCAATTGCAGCGAATTTAAAAATTCTGTTGGATAATTGACAACTTCATCTTCATTAGTAATGGAATCAACTGACTTGTAATTCTTCAAGTCGCCAGCTATTTTTTCTTGAATCTGAAAATTCATTTCATTCACATCAACATTTTTTGCGGCCAATATAACACGTTCGCTTAGCCAAACGTGATTCGCGTAATTTTCAGCAATGTTTGGGAATACCATCTCCATGAGTTCGGTCTTTGATTCACAAAAGTTACAAAAATTGGCAGGGAATGTAATGAATCCAGACATATTTTTATATATAAAAGAAAAGAAAAGAATAAGATATGAAGGGAAGTGAAGTTACCGTGCTTAACAAACACTTTTTAGCATTTAGCAAACACAAAAACCAAACAAAAAACTTCTTAGTCTTTAAAATTAAACGAAAAACTAAAATTATCGTTACCGCGTCAAATATAACCTAGCCAAATCGGTCAAGACGTTTTCATGATATGCCGTGACAACGAAAAACGGGTTTCATTTTTATATACAGGGTGAACCACGACGAACTGCATCGATCGATATCTCAGAAACTGAATGTAGGAAAAATTTGAAATTTTGGGAACTTGCCAGATGTCTTGGGACCTAGAGCTAAAATATTTTCATCTATTGGGCACTTCCGGTTATACCGGAAATAGACCCTAAGTCTCTTATTTTAAATGGAATACTTTATATATTATTACATTTTTGGATTCTACTTAACATTCTAGGCAGATTTCATGTATCATGTCCTATCCCTAAGTCTGAGCGTTTTTGACATGTCAGGTTTTTATGTCAAAAATTACGATTGCAAGCCCTAATTTAATTATCAATTGTTCCTATAAGGAAGCCTTTTTTACTTACTTTGGGTTAGATGTCTTGTTGAAAAGGACCTACTTCAATAGATTTTGTATAATACTTGGACAGATAATCATACAGAGTGTTAAAAAAAAAGATCTAGAATGAGATTGAGAAATCTGACAAAACTCGATTTTTTCAAATGGAAACCCCCCATTTTTATTATTTTGTAGCATTAATCATCAAAAATGAAGGTAACTTTGTATGAAGTTATCTATACCTAAAATTTGAAGTTTTCGAAATATTGCCAATTTAATATTTTTCTATGGCGGTTTTGCATTTAATGTGTAAACAATTAGATCTAGGATAGCCACGTTTATATTTGACATTTCAAATCATCCTAATGCCAGCCCGGTTGAATTATACAGACGAGGATTATTTAAACTTATTTATTATTTATGGACAATGTGAAAAAGTTATTTCAAGAACCTGTGATACATTTGTACCTACGATATCCTCATAAACAAAAACCATCACCAAATACTGTTAAACGAATTATAGAAAACTTCAAGGATTTTGGATCCGTAAAGGGCAAAAATGTACAAAAAGAAACCAGTTGTTGACAATGAAAATATTGAAATAGCAATTTTGGGATATTTTGAAGCATATCCAACAAAATCTTCAAGGCAAGTAGCATTAGAATCAGGATTATCTCAATCGTCAGTTCTAAGAATTTTACATAAACACAAATATCATCCCTATGCAATTTCATTAGTGCAGCATTTGAATGAAACTGATTTTCCAAGAAGAATGGAATTCTGTGAATTTATAATACTTCGTTCACAAGAAGATTTTTCTTTTTTGGATAATATCATTTGGACCGACGAAGGCAAATTTACAAAGAATGGTGTTTTTAATCGACGTAATTGCCATCATTGGAATGATAGAAATGTACACCCATTTAGGGAACACAATTTTCAAGAATACTGGCAATTTAACGTTTATTGTGCAGTAAGAAATGACGGCATTGTTTGCTTACAATTTAATCAAGAGAACTTGAATGGTAAGTTAGGTCTTTTTGAATAGTTCTAATATAAAACACATATTTCAACTTATAGGAGACCGATATCTCAACATCTTGCGGAATTTTGAAGTTGACTATTTAGACAACTTGCCCTGGCTGAACTTCGAAAACTTTTCTACCAACATGATGGAGCACCTTCAAATAATGCCCATTTGGTCAATAATTATCTTAAAACTTATTTTACGATCAATGGATAGCCAACAATGGACCAAATCTTTGGCCACCTCGCTCCCCGTATGGGGAACAGTGAAAAATAACGTGTATAAAACATCAGTGACCACCATGGAAGACTGCATGAGACGTCTCAGAACAGCATTTGAAGACCTGGACTCCCAATCAATAAGAAAAGCCACCCATGAACAATTGCTGCTGAGATGCGAAAATGTTTAGAAGTTCAAGGACACCAACTTGAATATTTACTTAAATATTTTTTTTAAGCCTGATTCAAATGCTACTTGAAATGTCAAATATAAACGTGGCTATCCTAGATCTAATTGTTTACACATTAAATGCAAAACCGCCATAGAAAAATATTAAATTGGCAATATTTCGAAAACTTCAAATTTTAGGTATAGATAACCTAATACAAAGTTACCTTCATTTTTGATGATTAATGCTACAAAATAATAAAAATGGGGGGTTTCCATTTGAAAAAATCGAGTTTTGTCAGTTTTCTCAATCTCATTTTAGATCTTTTTTTTTGAACACTCTGTATGATTATTTGCTCAAGTATTATACAAAATCTATTGAAGTAGGTCCTTTTCAACAAGACATCTAACCCAAAGTAAGTAAAAAAAGCTTCCTTATAGGAGCAATTGATAATTAAGTTAGGGCTTGCAATCGTAATTTTTGACATAAAAACCTGAATATGTCAAAAACGCTCAGACTTAGGGATAGGACATGATACATGAAATCTGCCTAGACTGTTAAGTAGAATCCAAAAATGTAATAATATATAGGGTATCCTATTTAAAATAAGCGACTTAGGGTCTATTTCCGGTATAACCGGAAGTGCCAAATAGACGAAAATATTTTAGCTCTATAGGTCCCAAGACATCTGGCAAGTTCCCAAAATTTCAAATTATTCCCACATTCAGTTTCTAAGATATCGATCGATGCAGTTCGTCGTGGTTCACCCTGTATGAAGATTTGTTGACGAGAAATTCGTGTAGAATGATTATTTTGAATTTTGTAATCTTTTTTTACCATTTCATTGAACGGCAATGTTTGGGAGGAGTTTTTCTTACGAAATTATGACATTTCTCTCTAATTTGAGCTAACTACAAGGTTTTCTCTAGAAAAGGTCACAAACTCTGGTTAGAAATTAGGCTCAATAACCTGATCCATAGAGCTTTTCGAGAGAAACCTAAATTTCATTCTAGATATGGCGTCCTCGTTACTTCTATAGAAGGTGGATTTTCCTTGGGCGAATCAGTATAACGAGTGAACTTTTAGGGGTGTATAGGAAGTTAACCCGCCTGTATCTATCTTGGATTTCCGGAGTGAAGTCTCCGACGGAATAGATAGTCAGAAATTTTCTCGTTTGTACGCGAGTTTCAGAACGTGATAGTCGTGTCGTAACACTTTACGTAATTCTTCCAATACATTTTGCTGGAAAGTCTCTGTTACCCTCCATGTTCTTCTCTTGCGTTGTCGGCTTGAATACCCCGACGAAGAGAATTTTGAATGAAATGAGCACTGATTTAGTTAACGAGGAAAACTACATTGATTTGCTATGCTAAGAAATTTCAATGAATCTTCCTAAAATGGGGTGGAGCAATTGAGAAGGTCAAAGCTTTTATTTATTTTGCGCGCTCTTTTCATTCTTCTGGGCCATTTGATCTACAGCTAATCCCAAGTTTTGTATCAGTGAAAGCAATAATGATTAAACAATTAAAATGTATGGAGAGATTTTCTTAATATTTTTCCGTAAGAACCATGTACAGCGTATTAGAAAGCCACAACCAATCCCAATCGGTCGAGCCCTTTTCATGTTATGCCGTGACAACGAAAAACGGGTTTCAATTTTATATATAAAGATTCAACGCTTCATGGGGTATGATCAAGTTAATCAGCAGAATTATTGTGAGCAAATGGTGAAATTTCCACGACAGTTTACAGCAAAATACAGAAATTCATGGAGATTCAAATATCAGAAGATAAAATAAATTCCTATTTAAAAAAACACTTTTCGAAGCCAATTCCAACGAAGATTTTGATAGATGATTCAATTATTAGCGGACTAATGAAAAATGCTTCACGTTATGCTGTGATTCGATGAATTTATCGCAACGAAAATGCCCAATTGGTAGCTGATGCCATCAGAAATTGTTGATGGATGAATGCAGTGGCTTCTGCAAATAACGTAAAAACTCAATCGGCATTTCAACTCGCAATGAGTGCATCGCTCAACATGCATATAATGTTTCCAATTGGTATCGCTATTTATTGATTCTTCCCTTTATATACTAACTGAATACTAACTGGATACAAAGCATACGAGTGAAAATGTTCGGATATGATACATTCAACATCCGAATAGTCAGAGGAGTCTGTAATGAGCGAATTGGAGGAATCCATTCGATCATTATTCATCGATGAGAATTATTCGTGGAAAATTAGGACAAAAATTTCCCTGAAAAGAATGTTTATTGGTTGGACTGTTCAACCACTAAAAATTTTTTTTTTTGAAAAACTAGGTAATTTTTTCAATTCCAATGAGTTGATATTATACGAGGCATATTTTTTAAGTGAGTACCGTTTTGGAATTAAAAAAAAAATTAGTAAACACTTGTCACCAAACCCACTCGGCTCCAGAGAGTGCACAAAGTACCTCCTCGGCTAGCTCTAGAGCTGAGACTACTTATAAAGGGGCGCCACTCTCTTTTATGATAATACAAAGAAAAAAAAAAGAGGAAAGTACACTAAAGATCTCAGGGTCGCAAAAGAGAGAAAATAACGAACGCACTCTCAGGATGCCAAACGAGCCCGATCACACAAGCGGGAGGTAGTGGCTGGTAGAAAGAATATAGAGCAATTATTTAATAATATAATGAGCCCAAATGAAATACACAAGGTCCCTCAAACGAGGATATATCTTACAGAAGGTAGATCACTAACTAGTTCTTACTTCACAACCCGAATATTCGATATAATGCTTTATCTCTTACTAAACAAACAGTAATATCACCCCACACACTTAGAGCCTCGATGGTAATCGTTACAAATAGCTCTTTACTTATATCTAAGCGACCTTCTCGATAGGTCGGGTTTTATGTACTAAACAGTATTCACTGAATTGGGCCTCTTTGATACTAATCAATCTTAACTAAATTCTACAGACTAACCTTCTATAACAGTCTAGGTCGTGGCTTGACAAAAGGATATAGTTTCTAACCCATAATTATTCTCACAGTCTCGTAGATGGCAACTGGAAACTATTCCTGGGCCAACGTATATTCCTGGCGCCTGGGTAGACGACAGGTGTGGTATCTTAGATGGCAAAATCTGGTGGAGGTCCCCAAAGACAGCTCCCACGGCAGCTCGACGGTAATTCAAAGACAGCCTAGACAAACAGCTCGAAGACTTCAAAGACAGTTCAGAATCTGCGGTACCCCGCAACGGTACAATAATAATTCCCAATTCGAAGCAGAATGATGCTAAAATACGAACAAAAATCTAAAATACCTCGTGACAAACATAGGTTAACTCACCAATCCCACGTCGTTTTTCCAAACAAATACGCCACTCCGCTAAAGCGCAAAAATCTCACCAACGAACAAACCAAACCAACATGATAAGATTTCTCTCAGGGCTTCAGTTAAAATCCTGTTCAGATCCGCAAAATTGCGATTAATTACTCCAGGACATTTCAACCAAATATGCGGGAAGAACGACGTAATTGACAACCTACGTCACACGATGACAGAAAAGGACCACCGACAACGGCGTCCATCGAAACGTACGAGATAAGCTGGCAAACTACTGCGACTAACGCCACCAGTTCGGTTTGCAGGTACTAACTGGAGCGGGAACTTTGAAACCGTGACACACTGACGTAAGGTCAGATTGCTTTGGCGCTCTTGTTGAGCTACTTGCGAGTAAATATTCAAACCATAACAAATCTATATGCACTTTGATCACGTGTATAATAGTCTATTCCCGTACTATGGGAAAATGTGATGCAAATATGAACGCCTAATGAATGAACAAACCTATATCTCAAATTAAAAATCACTACTCATAATTTTCCCCAAGTTTTGTTCGAAGCTATAATTCCCTTTTCCTAAAAACTTACGTCAGTGCTTTTCTGAATTTTGACAACGTATATTATTTCAGCCACCGAGATTGAATTCTATCTCTATGCTTTCCCGTTATGAAAAATTTTGATTAATATTACGCCAACTGACACTGATTAATGAGCCCGGCATATGTCAATCGAATATCGATCTGTGATGGCCATCGTTCAAAGAAAATCATCGGGACGTATGTCATTTCTGTTTTCTCTTGAGTAAATTAAAAAAATGATCATATCTTTAGATGGAAAAGAGCTACGACAATGAAATTTAAGGATAAGTAAGAAATCGATCACCTCAATATATTCACAAATTTTTATTGAAATCCGAAAAATATCTTATGAGATAGTCAGGATTGAAAAAATTTTTTTTGGGAATTTTTAAAAATTTTTTAGCGTGTCGATTTCTGCGAAATTTTGCGAGCCGTTTTGTTGCAGCCTCCCTCAACAATATTTCAAGTATCAATTTAATCGGATGGATATTCTAGTAGTTATTGAGGAAACAAAATTTCAGATGCTCATAACTACTGAACCATCCGACGGATTTGGCCCAATAACGAACTTGACCGAGATATTTGGACAATTAACCTATTCTGAAATTATTGCTTTTGGATGCTAGAGAGGCCGGCCGGCCGGACAGACTCAACTTTCGCCACGAATTCTTCATCAGGGAGTCGAATCCAATCGATTGAGACCATTTTCGGCTCGATATTCCAAAATTACGGACATTCGGGCAAAATGATAGGCACTCTGTTCGGGTGAACAAGAGCGCCAAAAAGACGTGTGAAGATATCGCAATAATTTTATTTTCACATGAAAGCCTGTATCTGAATCTACTTTTCAACATAACTTCCATGAATAATGACGCACTTGTCATAACGTGGCACCAGTTTTTGGATACCCTCCTCATAAAATTCTGTCGCCTGACTTGTTAACCACTGTGTCACAAATGTTTTGACTTCATTATCGTCTTGCAGACGCTGACCGCCCAGGTGTTTCTTCAAGTGCAGAAACAAATGGTAGTCGCTGGGTGCCAGATTAGGGCTTTTCGTCCACTTTCTGCACCAAACCTTCATTAACGACCGAACGACGCCCACTCCGTTCTTCATCATGCACATTTGTGCGGCCATCTTCAAATGCTCTCATCCATTTCCTTACCATTCCATCACTCATAATGTTTTGCCCGTAAACTTCAGAGATGTCACGATGAATATCGATCGGTTTCACTCCTTTAACACTAAGAAATCGTATAACAGCCCGTATTTCACAATCAGCGGGACTCACGATTGTCGGAGGCATCTTATAAACTCAGTAAACGTATACAATGAATAATCAGACTGTAATGGGGTCAGTGCATAGACAAGAGATGTAGGTAACCAGCGCGTATGCGCGGAACGCCGACCGTAGCGCTACGGCGCCGGAATCGCAAAACGGTACTTACTTAAAAAACATGCCTCGTAATTGTTTTTGAAACTTTCAAATTCGGTCTTCAGTCCAACTTTTTCATCCACGAAATGAAATAGTTGTTCTGATGTATTTAATGTAGATATTGAGAAATTTAGAAAATCATCGACGTGTAGTCAGGTGCTTTTACGCTTTTGTTTTAAAATCTTTTTCCGTAATTTAGAATGTGATACAGAAATAACCATCACAAGGATTGAACAAACCTATTTCTCAAATTAAAAATATCTTTCTGGGCAACTGCACACTAATTTCTGTTGATTATATTTAAATATCCGCATTTATTAACTTCTATATTTATAGTCACTTGGGTTTGGATTGTATTGAACTGGGTTATGATGCCTCATATGTCTAAATACCTTGGTATTCCTATAAAACCGGAGTTTTTATGGCCAAAGCCATAAATGTTGTCCCCTGTGTTATAGTTAGTGCTCTTCTGTTATTCCTTCTCTTTCCTTGGTTTCAAGGTGGCCTTACCCTGAAAAAGTCAATGATCAGAAACACGTGGCGGCAAGTACATACCAACAATTCCTATTTCTGTTTCTATGCCTTTCTTCGGAACTCTCCATGAACAATATCTCCATTATACATATTTAAATATCCCCATTTATCAACTTCAACAATTGAAAATAACCACTCAGTTTTCCTTCAGTTTCGTTCGAATTGCCTTTTCGTCAAAATCCTGCCGATATCTTTTGGGCTATATTTCGAAATTTTGCAAGTTTATTTGTTTAAGCCTTATTCGAAAATATTCTAAGTTACAACTCGATTCGATGGATATCCAACGAGTTATTGAGGTTACCACATTACTCTTGAGCTATTCGACGGATTTGGCCTAATAATGAACCTGACCGAGATAATTGGGCTATTAAGCCGTTCCGAAAATATGAAGACTCTAGCTCATTTCTGTTGTAAGATAGAGAGTATACGGCCCGCCGATCGAAATGAAATAATCAATTTTTGTCACAAATTCTTCAACTGGTAGTCGAACCCATATCTAGAAATTAATACCTTAATAACTTTTAAGTTTTGTTTCAAGCTCAAATTTCTTTCTTCTAAAAACCCTCGTCAGTCCTTTTTTTTTAAAATATAAACAACGTATATTTTGCCCAAAATAAACCAGTTCGCAGTAAAAAATTATTTTACAAACAACTACAGAGATAGGTACATCGTCATAAATGCGAATTAGATTTATTATTATTCTGTAGTTAGTACCTGCATTAACGACTAAATGGTAAAAAACTAAACTAATTAGGTTAATTTCAATATTGTAACTTTTTTGGTGCTTGTGAAAAAAATTATTATTATTATTATTATTATTATTATTATTATTAACAATACATTTAGAGTTGAGGTATATACCCATAAACTCAAATAAGCCCGTATATAGGAAAAAAACTATTCAATGTACACATCCCCGAAATAAAGATAAACTACAGAATTAATATTAAATGAAAAATATAAATATATACCGAACTATCTCGAATGTAAGAACACACACCGGACACAAAAACTCAGCACCAACATAGCGAGCTTTTCTCCATCATCAAAGTTGTCTCAGTCTGTCTAATCCGTTTTTAAAGCTATTGGTGCTAGTGCTACCGACCACGGAACTGGGAAGTCTATTCCAGGATGAAAACACTCTGTTGGATAAAAACATCTGCCTTGGAATGGTCCGGAAATTCTCCTTCCTCAACTTTCTTGTGTTCCATCTCTGGACAGACTCCAGAGAATTCAGGTCACCAACAAGCGCCGGACCAGCGTATTCCATGATGGGGCGTATGAAAGACTCATATATCATTTTACAAACTGATCTGTCAGAGCCTCGGAAAGATCTCTGAACCAGGTAGGTCAGTTGACGGGCCTTAGCTGTAATTGAAGCAACATGGGTGGACCAGGTCAGACTGCTTGTTATGGTCAAGCCCAAGTCACATTGATTGGTGACAGGAGAGAGACAATGATCGCCCATGACATAAGACAGTCGCGGATTTTTTCGGCCTATGTGTAGCACATGACATGTCGAGATTTAATGGAAGCAACCATTCCCGACACCAAGCGGACAGCTTATCAAGATCCCGCTGTAAAGTGGTGGAGTTGAGAAGAGGGAAATTATAAATCTTGGTATCGTCTGCATACATAGAACATGTCGATAAAAAACAACCAGGGAGATCAGAGGTATGTAAAAGAAACAGAATGGGATCGAGAACTGATCCCTGAGGGACACCACTTCGAACATGACACTCGGAAGATGAGTAAACATCACCAACCCTCACCCGAAAAGTTCTGTTGGTCAGAAATGCACAAATCCACTGAAGAAGACCCCCTCTCAACCCAAGATGGTCCAGTTTATGAAGTAGACGTTTATGTGGGACACGGTCAAACGCTCTAGAAAAATCTAGATAGATCACATCAACTGGAATGTCACTATCCCATGCCTTAGTCCAATCGTTGAGACAACAGATTAGGTTAGTGAGGGCTGAACGGTGCGGTAGAAATCCGTGTTGTTGGTCGGGAAAAATCTTCTGAGCTAAGCAAAAATCAAGCACCTGGTCACAAACTTTTCTCTCCAAGACCCTAGACAAGACTGACAGCAGACTTAAAGGTCTATAATTCAGTGGAGACAGCTTATCACCCTTCTTATAAATGGGAGTTACTGAGGCGGATAACCAATCGGAGGGTAGAGTGCAGCTGGAGAGAGATTTCCTGAATATAAGAAAAACCGGAAACGCCATGACTTCAGAACAATTCCTCAACAAACGCGGCGAAAAACCGTCTCGGCCAGGGGAACTGTCCACCTTCACCCCAGAAAGATATTCCAGCACCAAGCGCTCGGACAGACAGACAGCATCCAAATAATTATATATTTGTTATACAAATTTTATGTACTCCCTTTGAGGGGCTGTATCTTAACAAGGCATACTCCAATGAAGTTTCTTTATATGAAAGATCCTAGCTTTTTCGATGAGGAATCACCTCCTTAAATATTTTACACTTATTTAGTTACACTCTGTATATAGTTTTTTAAATATTGAATTTTTGTCCTAGCGATCCTGTATTATTGTTAGGATTAGTTGTTTGGACGTTTCTTAGCTTTTATTTTGTTAATACTGAGATTATTATCGAAGCATTCTGTTTCAACCGAATTATCTTGAATTGCAAGCTCAAGATCAAATTAAAAAAAAACTAAATGTTTCCACAGAGGGAATGTATGGAGGGATGTACTCGTACAAGCTCCTAGTGTCTCTTGATACTTACATGAGAAATAAATACTGTGAAATGAGTCGGAAAAGGTGTATAATAGACAGATAACGAGAAAATAAAATTAACAATTTCCCCGAAACGAACAGATCTCAAGCCGCAGGGTTATGTCAAGGGATTCCATATATAACGAAATTATTATTCGGAGAATGTAGCTGCTTTTCATATAAATGAATCGAAATAACATCGCGTTTGGTCGGATGGATGCCAGGATGTGATGTTATAATCATATCCCGACTATCATCCGGTATTTTTTCGCTCCGGGAAATATAACGCAACATTTTTCCTTGCTTGTGCTAGCTAGGGCGGTCCAGCTGGGAAGATGGGAGGAGTTTGGGGTAATTACTCTCTAATTACTTCGACATAAAAAAACTCTTCCAAAAGATTTAATAGTGGTATCAGGACCAAAAAGAGAGATTGATACTAGTTCAGTTCTCCAACGTTTTGGAAATATATTTTTCCATCTTCAGGGCTAAAATGAGGAAATTTCGATAGTTGTTAGAATTGTCAAATAATTTTCTGAGAAACTAGGAAATTTGAGGGTTCTTCCCACGGCAAATTTGTTCAATAATTTTCCTTATCACCAGATAAATATTCCGCGTATGGAACCATAAAGGCACACACTTTGAAGATTCAAAGTGTGTGTATTCTATACATGGCTTGTGCGTTCGACCGAATTTTTATCTTCATGGTACATTAAATTTACTTACGCCTCCCAACGTAACATTATGTTTATCTGTAGGGTGCTTAAAAATGAAAGCGGAAACCTGACAATTTATGGAACCCGGAATGTTGAGTGACGGTTTAGATGCGAATTAGGACTTACTAACTCATCCTGTTAAATTTGCGTCATTTCAAGACATGGCAAATACTTAATTGAGGGATGATCAATGAAATCCATAAGAAATTGAATTTATTATTTTGAGGGAGATTTAGTGTAATGAGTTTATCGACATCATATGAAATATTTGATTAACTGATAGAATAACAGCATTTGATTCTCAGGGTTTAATGTTAAGAACAATAACCTAACCTAACCTAAGCAACAAACTTTAAACGAGTTTTGGCAAAAATGTTGTTTTTCCACTTATGACTGGGACATATTGACCGATTTGATTTTTAGACAATGTATTCAAAAATTTTTTTCACAGAGAAATATTCTATATATTCGAAAAGTAAGTCCAGATGAGGCTAGTGAAACTTTCTGTATGCCTAATCATAGGATTAGTTCCACCTGCGATATTTTCAAATGCTGTGCAGCGGTTCGAAATCAATTACCAGGTGGAAATTCACAACTAAGTGAGTTTCAGTTCCATATGGTTTGATTGAATATAAAACTAATTCAGCTCTAAATGGATCTCGTTTCAGTTTACTGAACTCAATATATATAATGGCCCTCTCTTGCCTGTTTGATTGAAATCATTCGAATATCAAACAAAATTCTGAATAAATAGGTGTCACGAGAGATTTTGCGTATAAATTGACCAAATGTGCGATATCATTAATGAAAATTTTACTTCACAGTCCTGTAGATGTCAGATAATTCAGCTGAGTCTGCTTTTTTTGGCTGAAATTGATTGTGCTCTTTATAAGTGTTACATCTTTGTTTGTAATTTGCGAATATCGAACCACAAATGGTATCAAATATTTCGCTTCTGCTTAAGAATCTCTGTTTAGAGTTGAGTGGACGGGAACATCTAGCCATATATGCTCTAACTTTTGAAAGAAAGATAGAGTTTCAAAATGGTTGGTTTCGTTATTGAGCAAAATCTCCCCAATGATTCGACCGTTATGAGCATTTTTTTCTTCGATGACTGGAAATACGTTAACTTAATGTAACTGAAACTTGAGGACGAACCAGTTCACAGAATTATGTAAACATCGTTAGGCTAGAAAATTTATACAAAATTTAACTTCCATTTATATGAGAGCTAATCATCAGCTTTAGATTTCAAAAGAACTGCAAAAATGGGTCATAGAAATTTATAGACGATGGTCGATGAAATCCTCGATCTGACAATCTACGTTTATAAACACCACCGTTAATCCATTATTTAAATGATTTCTTTTTACTGTCCGTCTGGTTGCTGCTTAATTTTCATCCTGCTCTACGGTTTTAATTGTTGCAATCCGTCTAGTATTTGAACAAACCGTTATGATCAAAATATAAACCCCTTTTAGAACCTGTGGATCTGCATAAATATTCATCTCAATTATAATTCTGAACGCTGCAACGAATATTCATGTAGACTGTTTACCTTGGAAATAGAAGGGTTTCTCTACTCATTGTGGGATTTTTCTCTGATTGCCGTTTCATCAAATGAAACAGTAGGTCAGAGATATACTGAGGAGAGCTTCGGTGTTTCAGGAATATGAATCCGCATGAAAATGCTTCATTTACTTTCCACTCCTGCCCTTTTGTTCTGAGAAAATTGAGTTTTTGAATATACATAAGAGAAAATAATGAGGGACAGACTAAAAGGTTTTCTCTTCAGGAATATGGAAATAAGGAAATAGTACATTGTTTACCGGGTAGGAAAAGCTTAACATTCCTGGACTACTGTGAAGATTGCTAAGTCGAGGCGCAAGCCGAGACTTAGCAACACAGAGTCCAGAAATGTGGCTTTTCCTACGAGGTAAACATACTATTTTTCCGCAAATCGTTTAAAATTCGACAGATATTGATTGATTTAAAAAAAACGCGATAATTTTATTCCCAAATAAATGGTGCTTTGAAATTCCTAATAAAATTACTTGGGTTACTATGGAAACGTATTGAGGTTGAATTGTCAAACTTGACGCTTATAAATTTAATTGCTGGTGTTTTCGAAAGTAAAATGATAAGTGATGATGAAATTTACATTCCTGGGACTCCTCCAGAGCTGGTTGAGGCAGTGAATACTGCTTCATTAGAATTATTGCCAAAGAAATCAAGAGAAAAGTACGAAAATGCATACAGACATTTTATGGATTATCGTATTAGTAAAAATACGAGTTCTTTCTTAGAAAATGTTGTAATGGCATACTTCCTAGACCTTTGTTTAAAGATGAAATCTTCAACATTATGCGCCAATTATTCAATGCTGAAGTCAACCCTTGCACTTAAACACAATGTAGATATATCTACATACTCAAAACTTCGTTCTTTATTGAAACGGTAAGCTCAAGGTTATAGGGCAAAGAAATCTAAGATTTTAACGAAAGAAGAAATTGAAAAATTTATCCAGGAAGCTCCAGATAAAGAAAATTTAATGATTAAGGTAATTTACAAGTTTTTAATTTCTATTTAGATTATAGATTTATTTATTTTTAGGTGGCTGTAATATTTGGTATTTCTGGGGCCTGTAGAATGGATGAGTTAGTCCGAATGACTGTACACGATATAGAAGACTTAGAATCTAAGCTTTTAATCAGCATACCTGATTCTAAAACCAACAAACCAAGATCATTTGTAATTAATCAGATCTACTTGAATGTTTATCGAAAGTATGTTTCGTTAAGACCAGAAAATATGAACAGTGACCGATTTTTCTTTAAATATCAAAGCGGAAAGGGTTGTAGACAAGTGGTAGGAATTCATCAATTTAGAAAAATGCCCAAAATAGTTGCTACTTATTTGAACTTGGTAAATCCGACAGAATATACTGGTCACTGCTTTCGTCGGTCTTCTGCAACAATATTGGTTGACTCTGGTGCCGACATAACTAGTTTAAAGAGGCATGGCGGATGGAAGTCATCAAACGTTGCTGAAGGATATATCGAAGAATCGCTTAACAATAAGGTTGAGGTGGCAAATAAAATTTTCACAGTACAAAATATTCAACAAAATAACCCTTCCACCCTGCATGTTGTCCAAAATGTTTCTCATAGTTCTAAGAGTGTTCCTCCAATGTTCAATAATTGTACTAACTGTCAAATTACTGTAAATATAACAAATTGATCTTAAAAATGTATTCAGCAATGACTTGATGTTTTCAAAATATAAATTAATTCCTTATAAGCAATGTGTACTGAAATATCATTTCCTTACTGTAAGGAAATGACATTTCCTTACAGTAAGGAAGTCCTGACTTTTTCTTCAAGAAATTTTGACAGGAATGTCAAAATTTCCTGGCGATTTGCGGAAAAACATTTTTTCCATTCTACATTCAAGAGGGATGATTTCTACTTAGATGTTTAGAATAAATGGTATATTCACTAGTTCGATTTTGTTTTACAGATAAGGTAACAAGATAACTCCTTCCTTTGATTTTCGTTGGATGTCACCATACAATTAACGTCAAATTGATAAGCCTCATATCAGTCCCCCGATTAATTGGAAATTATAAGATGAAATACAGCATTGTAGCTAATTTTTCAATTCAGTTCAACAAAGGCAAACAGTCTGGAATGACGTTTCTATTCAAATTACGACAAGTGAATATTTTAAAGAGGACATAATTTACAGGATGGAGCATATTGGCTCTCTCTTAACAAAAAAAGTTTATTATTATTATCATTATTATAAGCAATTATAATTAATCAGTCTCGTCATTAAATTTTATTGCTGATAATATTGGCTTGTCGAAATCAAAATATTATACATACAGGGTGTAACTAAATAAGTGTAAAATATTTGAGGAGGTGATTCCTCATCTAGCAAAAAGTCACTTATCCAGTTATTTATTTGGTTTACCCCATGGTTGTAAGGGCGGGAAACGCAACCGCTAAAGTTTTCCAATGTAACTTTTTGTCTTATTATTTGTTTACCATTTAAAAATTCATTTCCGATAGCCTGTTTCATTCTAAACAAAAATTATTTGTTTGCGAAAAAAACTTCGCAGAAAAATTAGGTAACAACTTCAGAGATAGGTACTTCGTCATAAATGCGAACTGGATTTATTATTATTCTGTAGTTAGTACCTACATTAAACGACTAAATGGTAAAAAATAAAACTAATTTATTAATAAGAAAACAAAAAAATAAAAAATTGTTATACAAATTTTATGTACTCCCTTTGAGGAGCTGTACTTAACAAGGGATGCTCCAATGAAGTTTCTTTATATGAAAGATCTTTTTTTCGATGAGGAATCACCTCAATAAATATTTTACACCCTGTATTTCGGGATTAGAGAACAAAAACAAATATTAATAATTGAGAATTGCTTTATTGTTTTTCAAAATATTCCCCATTAAAATCTATACACTGAATGAGTTTTAATCAATTGTCGAAGCAATTTTGCCACTCTGATTGTTTCTCCAAAACATGCATTCTGTACGCATTAACCGCTTCTCAGGTGTCGAAAAACGTTGACCTCTCAGTTAATTTTTTATATACGGAAATAATAAGAAGTCATCCGGTGCCAAGTCAGGACTATACGGCCGATACAGTCCACTGCTGTGTAGTTTTGGGCTCATACGCGTAAATCCACAATTCATCACGTGTCACGATATCATAGACGTGCTACGAAGCACCGCGATCGTATTGGTGGAGCATTTCTTTCGACCAGTCGACACGAGCCTTTATTTGAGGGGATGAGAAATTGTGTGGGATCCAACGCAAAGAAATTCTTTTGACGTTCAAATATTTATGCAATATTTAATGTATGCTGGTCCCACTAATACCTAAGGTTGCCTTAATCTTCTTGAAATGACGTATATAATTGTATGTTCAAGTTATTGTGAGTAGTCATTCACAAGTATTTGGACAAGAGCTCCAAAGCCATTTGACTTCTTGTCAGTACTATAATTCTTTGATTCACTGATAAAAATACTTGACTTTTAATGCAACTGTCTATTTCATATTTTATTCGAACGAATTCATTAATAAAACCTTCCAGATGCTTAAATTATGAGAGGAGCAGATTATATGTATACACTCTTGGTTCGCAAGATTAAATGATCAATCAAAATTGTCAGCAAATCATAAAATATAATTCTATAGTGTGGAAACCAATTACCGAAAAATAGTATATTCTAAAACAAGTTGCAGAATAATAATAATAATAATCTTTATTCATCCCCTTAGACATTAATTGTATGAGACAAGTCAAAAAAAAAATACAGGAAAACAATAAATTTTGATCTGAAAGATCGACTTGAAGAGAAAAAAAAAATAAAAATTGATATCAAATTACAAATGATCAACCATATATTCATTTAGACTATAATAGCCTTTTTACATAACATGGATTTAGCCTCCCTCTTGGAACAAGCAAAATTCATATTTTTAAAACATTCAGGTAATTTATTGTAAATTTTAATACCTTGGTAAGTAGGTGAATGTTCAAACTTCGTCGTTCGGTGTTTAGGCAGAGACAGTATTTTGTCATTTCTCGTTGTATAGGAGTGATGACTGGACAATCTTTCTAGAGTTTTTAAATTTTGCTTGATCAAGAGCAATGACTTATAAATATATATACAAGGGACTGTCAAAATTTTATTCTCCACAAAGAGTGGCCTGCAGGAGGATCTCGAGTCTATACCAAAGATCAAGCGCAGGACCCTCTTCTGAGCAACAAAAACTCTATCTACATCAGTGGAATTTCCCCAAAGTAAAATATTATATGAAATATGGCTGTAAACCAAACAATAGTATAAATCAAGCAAACATTCTAGTGAAAAATAATTTTTTACTCGGTTTATTGCATAATATGATGAATTCAACTTTTTACTCAGTATGTCTATGTGATTAGTCCACCTCAGATATTCGTCAATGTATATACCTAAAAACTTTATATATTCTTCAGATTTTATTGAAGTATTAGAACAGCTGATACTCAAAATGTCACGGTTTATGTTTTTCAGACCAAAGTAAAGACATTTAGTTTTTTCAACATTCAACAGTAGTGCATTCTTTTGGCTCCAATCCATAAGACTTTGAATAATACCTTTACAGGCATCAACAAGTTCAGTAACACTCGAGGCTGTAACGGCAACAGA
Organism: Micraspis discolor; assembly: GCA_030674115.1. Lineage (NCBI taxonomy): Eukaryota > Metazoa > Arthropoda > Insecta > Coleoptera > Coccinellidae > Micraspis > Micraspis discolor. Next base: position 1,311,415 of record JARTUT010000878.1, on the reverse strand, counting down.
AAAATCATCTGCAAAAATGAGCACTAACACCGATCTCAGGTAATCAGGTAAATCATTGACGAAAATTATGAATAAAAGTGGACCCAAGACAGAACCTTGGGGCACTCCAGACGTGGTGTCGTATTCATTACTGAAAACGTTGTTAACCTTTACGTTCATGGTTCTACCAGTGATGAAACTGTACAAGCAGTCAAGGATCACACCTCTAAATCCCAAACTATACAATTCCTCCTTTATGAACTCGAACGATATAACATCAAATGCACAGGACAAGTCGAAAAATAACCCCGCCACAAATCGGCCGTCATCCAGACCTTTATGGACACATTCAATGAACTTATTAGCTGCTGTCTCAGTAGAACGACCAGGCCTAAACCCATGCTGAGAGTCAGAAATCATACTGTATTTATCTAGAAACTGTGTGATTCTCCTCAAAACAATACTTTCAATCACCTTTGAAATAACACTCAGCACTGATACAGGACGGTAGTTGGAAATGTTTTGAATGTCATTTTTATTCTTTGGAACCGGAATAACTATTGCAGCCTTAAGAAGATTCGGAAATACACCACTAGTGACAGATAAATTTATGAGATATGCTAGGTGACCGGATATAAACTCTCCTGATGCCATTATAAGTCGACTGGATATATAGTCGGTTCCAGCACTTTTTTTATTTTTTAAACTTCTTATTGCATCAAAAACTTCAACATCAATTACAGGGAAGAAATAAAATGTATGTAAAGACATAGAACTAGTTGTACAGTTTTTTGGGAGTTCAATACCATAATGAAGTTTGAGCCGACTGCTAGCAAGATTAGAAAAATACTCTCCGAAAGCTTCAGCTACCATCGAAGACTCTGAACAGATGGTATTCTTTATATTTAAAGAAATATCAGAATAAGTTGAGCCTTTATGACCTGTTTCATGTTTGACTATATTCCAAATCGCTTTATTTTTATTTTCCGATCTAAGAAGATATTGATCATAATGAAGCCTCTTAGTTCTACGGAGCAACAGACTGTATTCAGTCTTTGCTTTTTTATAAACTTCCAGAGAATGAAGAGATCTAATGGGCACCTATTCCAACACGAATGCGAAGTATTAGACGATATTTTCTCTATTTCAGTCAAGAATTGTGAGAAATTTATTAGAATTCAATAAAAAATTCAGATTATACCCCCTACTGCCTTTTGTATTTTATTTTCGCAGTTGGTGGGACTGATACGAAAATTGACACATTAAGAATTTGAAGAGTGCGTTCAAATCTCTGTATGGTTTAATATTGACAATTGACATATATGTATTTTCAACCAACTTTTGTGATGAGATTAATAATTATACCAGATAGGTACTTGTCGACATATAAAGAGACTAAACAAAAATATGATTAAATGATTAAAAAGGAAAGAACTGAATATTGTAGAAAGACTATCGAAAAATCAACTAATAAACCGAAAACTATTTGGTATCTTGTACTAGGGAAACAACACAAAAGTTCAAATGGAATAAAAAATGAGTCTGAACCTCATAAACTGCTGGACAAATTTGATAACTTTTTCTCCAATGTTCAATCAGCACTTAATATTGAAGAACAGTCAGATAATGATGATTCTAATCCTATACCACGTCAGGAAAAATCCTTTTACTTGTTTGACATCACTGAAGATGAAATAATAGCTACAGTAAGGAAAATGAAAAACTCCAAATCATCAGGCTGGGATGGTATTCCTTTGGAAGTGATAAAGCCATGTGTTCATCTTATTGCAGCACCTCTAGCAGATATTATGAACAAATCATTCAGGGATGGTGTTTTCCCAGAGGACCTAAAAATTGCTGTACACTGTAAAAATAAAATTCTGCGCTCAAACTCCTCAGGAGTTTGAGAATTTTTTTCAATCAAACCATTTTAATTTGAATTAATCTAAAATTGATTACTCCAAATGAACTATTTTTCTTGATTAAAACAACCTAGTTGATTATAGAGAACAGCTAAAACATTCGCTTGAAACTTTTCACATTTCAGCGAAATGAAAGAAACAACTGATTCAACATAAACATACAATTACAAGAAATTGTTTATGCACTTGTCTCAATATCCATAATTGATTGATACAAATACATTATTCTAAATAGGTTTTAACGAAACCATTCGTTCGTTTCATTTTTTTATTTGTTCAATAGAACGAAGGTACGGTTGTCGTAAATTCTGTCAGTTGATGCAACGACTACAGTTTCTCGAGACAAGAATCTCGTGAGATTATATTATTCGCCTCATTTACTTGAAGAAAACTATAAATATTTGAATAAAATTGAACATATAATTGTTGCAATATGAAGTGACATTTGTAAAAAAAATATTGCGTAATTGATTTAATAAAACGAATTAATTGTAGCAATTTTTTTATATTGGCTGCAATTAAATCAAAACTCTATCTCTTTTATATTAAATATATCCCATTTAAATGCAATTATTTGTGCATTATACTCACAATATTGTTGTATTCGGTGATAAAGATGACATGAAATACATGATGCGCAAGCTAATTAAAGAATACGAGAAGTGGGGCTTAAATGTCAACTTAGAAAACCAAATATCTTTGTGTTGGTGGAGAACCGGGTGATCTGGTATTGGATGATGACAGGGATGATATGATAACCCACTGCCTGGACTATAGCTATTGTAGCGGCAGGGGAGTGTATAGGGATCTATTGGCGGCACTCTATATAGCCACGCATAGCTTAGTTCACAGCGCTTCGGTAGCCTAGAGGTTTGCGCTCAAGTTTCACACCGATTAGGTACTAGGTGCCGGGTTCAACTCCCGGCGGCTCCTCAAAACTTCTAACCACTGCGTCTATGGCATGGCGCACACAAGCCTTACTGATGAGTCCAAATGTGTGCGCCAGGGACGAAACGCATAAGTAGGGATAAATTCCTTCGATTCTACATTGGTGACCCCGACGTGATGGGAACGGTTGTCTTTACGACGTGTCTTGCAAAGCAGACGGTTGACGCTTGAGGTATACTCGCTCCTCTCTGCAACTTCCAACGAAACTCTAGACGCCTTTCCCATTCCGTACAATATTCATGGTCTGCCGCGGTATTCCGGTATTTATTAATATAAAAGAGAAATTATTGTTCTGTGAAGAAAAATAATGATTACATACAAATGTTTTTTTTGTTTTATCAAATTATTCCTTTGCTAGTGTCAAAAACCCTTCAATTTAGCTCAAATCAATCAGTTTCTTAACCCAAGAAACTTTCACTTGACATAAGAGATACTATCATTTTTATCGACTGAATTCTCGACCCATTCAACTAAGATCCTTTAAATCAACTACAAATCGAGTTTCAGTGAAATGTAATATTTATTTACATGAAACCAAAATTTTTATTCTACGAAAAGTACCAATAGTTACATACTAATTAATATTACCGTTGGATCAAATTTTTTACCACCTGAGTCAAAAACTCTGAGCTTGGTTGAAACTAATCAGTTTCTTAGCTCAAGAAACTTTCATTTAGGGTAAACGCCATTCTCAACCGTAGAGGGCGGTAGGGTCAAGTACTTTATGCATTTGGCTGTATCCAAACGTATGGAGTACTTGAGACAAATTAATATGGTTTGAGATGAGGAACTATTTTTTACAGTGTAGTACAACCAATTTTCAAAAAGGCGATCCTAAAGATCCTGGAAGCTATCTACCAATCAGCATCCTGTCCACATTTTCCAAAATATTTGAAAAAATTTTGGCCAATAGGTTTCTGAAATTCTTCAAAAAATTCAACGTTTTTACACAATGTCAACATGGATATATTCAGGGAAAGAGTATTGAGACAGCAATATTTGAGCTATATAATTCTATAGTTACAGCATTAGAAAACAAGGAATTGCCAATTGGATTATTTTTGGATCTATCTAAGGCATTTGATTGTGTTGATACCGGAATATTGCTAGAAAAATTGGAAAAGTATGGGATAAGAGATAAACAGCTAATATTCATAGAGAGCTACTTAAGGAATAGGCCTCAGACAGTGAAAATGGTAATAAATGGAAAAGAATATCAATCCTCAGGGAAGTGAGCAAAGCTGGTGTGCCACAGGGTATAGTTCTTGGGCCATTGCTTTTTCTAATTTACATAAATGATCTTCCATCGGCCTTGCGTGATCATGTTTTTGGTGGTTTTTTGGAGTGTGTGCTGTTTGCGGATGATACCAATCTTCTCTTTAGATCCCCGTCTTTGGGGTTCACCTTGGAGATAGCACGGAAGATACTTGATAGCGTAAATAGATGGTGTAGATACTCGAGAAGACTTTCAGTACTGGTAGATCTGCCGTGAGTGTACCTCAGGAAATTGAAGATGGTATGAGTTTGTCCACATCTGTGAAATTCCTGGGAGTTTATCTGGATAATAACTTAAGATGGATGTTCCACATAGACAATCTCGTGAAAAGACTAAACTCAGTAATATTTTCAGTCAGTGTGTGTCCTGGGAACTAGAATGGACTTTGATACTTTGAAGATGGTGTATTTTGCGAACTTTCAGTCATTGATGAGCTACAGTATAATTTTTGGGGGGGGCAGTTCTTTGTCTGAATTAGTGTTTTTAAGACAAAAGGCTATGTTGAGAAAACTATTGGGTTTGAAGTCGTGTAGAGGACATTTCAGAGAAAATAACCTACTAACACTATACGGTTTATTTGTATACAAAGTTCTTATATTCATGTATCTTCATCCTCATTGTTTTGAAATTTATAGAAATGTTAACTTAACAAGAAGAAAAGAAACTTTCTTTTATCCTCATCATTCTCTGTCAATAACCGAAAAATCTCCACTCTATCTTGGGATGAAATTGTTCAATTGTCTTCCTAATAAATTGAGAATGATAAGTAATGTAAAAATTTTTAAGAAGACTCTGCATGAATTAGTTATAGTAAGTGAACCATATTCTTTGTCTGAGTGGTTCACCTTTTGCTCAACTTACTGAATTTCATTACTAATTTGACGATGTCACTTTTATTGTGTATGCAATAATTTCTGTACTGAATAAATCTACTTCTACTTCTACTTCTACATTCAATTTTTGCTGAATACGTCTGACAATTAACTTCAATTGTGTATAAGTACCCACATTTTAACTCATTCAAAAATACTAATGTTGGCAAATAAAAAAGGCAGGCGTCAAGAAGATTAGACTTTTGGAATACCGAAGAAACATGAACATGCACCCTTGAGGTTGCAGCAACAAGATTAATAGATGACATTTCTTTGCTCAAAAAAATCTATTTTTCGTCAACAAGATGGTGCACCGCCGTCCAGTCAGTGCTACTGAAAAAATTAGATATTTTTCGAAACTATAATTCTTTTTTTTCAGAATACTTTGAAATAGAAAAAAATGACTATTGGTATTGAAAAAAACCAATAATAGATGATGAAAATAGCTGAATTATTAATTCAGCAGCAAAATATTTTAACATATCAAGTAAATATACAATGGGGTTGATGATTTCTCTGTACGCAACCCCGTTTTTGCGCTACTAAATCATTTACTAGCGAAGTTTGAAATGGATATTATAAATGGCAGATATGCTGATGAGCAACTGCACTTGTTGGTGGAAAATTGGATTATGCCTTCGGTTCATTAAGTTTTGTTGACTTGATGAATTGTGTGTAACGAAGATTATCGATTTCACCCTCGCTATGAGAAGCCAATAAGAGCTGTGTTTGAATAGGGTTTTTTTGTTGATCTACACTTTTTTTCGAGAGTCGGTATGCTGTGTAATGTTTAAAAGAAGTCATTTTTCTCTAAAAAAATTACTGAATGACGGAAAATATAAACGACTGTTCTTTTGGAAATATTTAGTGATATTTCTAAATCTTTATATATATAAATAAAATTGAGTGTATATTATATTGAAATGACCACCTTGAATTGTGTGAATGAATGTCTATGCGATCATATACCTGATTTGTTAAAATGTCTGTTTATTTTTCTATCTGTTCTGCTGATTGTTTGTTAGAGCTAATCTTTGGTATGGCTGGATCAAACGGTAATAGATCTGCTGACATTTTAGAAGATTTAACATCCCTAAGTCATTAAAAATTCGAACCACCTCTGTGTTAACGTTTTGTTAAATTCTTTAGGAAAGTTTATACTTTTTTGTTAAATACCATATACCACGCTGGTAACAGCTCATAATTTATGATAGTAATTCTTCAATTTGATGATTTAATTATATTTGTCAATCACCTAACTTTATTGAATTTTACAGGTGTGCATATGTGGGAGTTCTAATCGAAACTGTGAGTATGATAAAACACGAATTGATTTTTAATGAAAACTTTTCGATGCTTTGGTTGAAAATTAGTCCCAAATCCTTATAACTCGTTGGTACTTTAATAATCTGTGGAATGAATAGAGTATGACACAATTCGTGTTATGATATCCAAAATGTGGGTGTTATTGATACACTATCTGAAGTAGCTTTCAAAATAATCGCAAGAAATATAAACCCCACCTTGTTGGTCACTTAATTGCTTATCCTTTCTATGAACTATGAGTTATCTTGAATTTTTTTAAAAACTATTTAGGTACATGCCATTATGAATCGGAAGCCACCTCAATCATAATTCTCAACAATAAGAAATAGTTTTCACATGAAATCTTTTATTGCCTTTCAAATGATTCATAGATAATTCTGTCTACTCGACACGAACCCTTTCAGAAGTGTATGTTAAAGAGGTCACGTTATTCACTTAACTAAACGCTTATACGCGCATCAGTGAAAAGAAACCCATTAGACCCGAGGCTTTTCAGAATTTTCCCCAATTTTCCACGATTCACGTTCCCAGACTCCCTAATATCCCGAAGGGCAGGATTCCTATTAAGAATTCGATATCACTAGTTGTTTCCCTTGGAACGAGAAGCCATTGGGACAAACATTCAATTATCACCAACTCGAAAAACATTATCGATCGAGCGCCTGTTTGTCTCACCTAACAATTCAATAATTATTTGAAGAAGCTGGGAGTGATTAATGATAAATTAGATGAAGAGGACAAAAACAACGGTTTAATTTTAGTGCCATCTAAGGGAAGAGATGAAGTGATGAATTTAAGACAAGCGTAGCTCCACTGGGGGAGATGTTCATTAATCACACGCCTTGTGAACAAGTGTTCGACCGGAAGGTACAGCTTCTCGGTCAGCAGGCGGCTGCTGGAACGCGAGAGATCAGCATCAATATTAATTTTATGTCTTGCATTAACTTTTAGGAATCGCGCGCACTACAGACTCTTTATCGGCCGAATTTGATCAGATTTAGCAACGAGTGCGCAGACCTAACCAACCAAACAGTTGCTTGGTTCACTATCTAATAATCTTTATATGTGCGCATACGATAGTTTACGTCAGTCATATTAGGTAAAAAAGGGGTCAACCTCAGAATGAGAGATATTGAGTTCTATACAGGTAAAGATCTTTATTTTGCCGTTCTGAACGTTGTCCCAAAAGTTACATGTTCTATCATGGTCGCATCTCAAGATCAGAGCTCTAAGGCGACAAACATCAGTTGTTCGCGAGTATCTCGCTTTTTATTCCATTCAGTATTAATCTACCTAGCGGATAAAACGCAGTTCAAAGAAATGAAGACAGAAATTCTACCGGTAAAGTGGCGGTCTCAAGCGTGTAAACACGGTAACCTTTATTTCATTGTATTTATGGTTGCAGCGACTTCGTCTCTCTGTCTGAGTTAGTCTGAGCCAGGGCCGGATTTATTCGACATCACCTCTCAGAATATTTTATTATTTAGATTTATTGACTTACTGTCCAATGATCTGTGTATATTTAGATGACGATTTTAATGAATTAATTATGCGCATATTGTAGGTGATATCAAATACGTGAAGTGAATTTAGTATCCATGTACACAAGAAAATTATATGTAACATATATATTTGAATGAGCAATAAATGGACCAAGTTCTTATTTTATCACCCTAATTCTGAGGAACAACTGGCCTTTTTCCCAAATACCTTATAAATCCTCTATACACTAATCCGAACTGGGTGTAAATTTTCAGAGTTCTGATTAAAGAGGTCCTACTGTATCTATAACTTTGGAATGTCTAACCGAGAACAATTGAGATCGACTCAATAATCAAGAATTCTGAGTTTAATGCGTGGATGTTCGTCCATTCGTTTACACACACCTTTTGAATATACCCAATGAATTTCAGCTTCATAATTTCCAAGATGAGATAAGAAATCAAATATTGGTTTTGATCTTATAGTTTTCTGCAATTTTCCATTTCCGTTAAGTCAGTCCATACTTGAGAAGTCACAGACATAAAATCAGAAACATTGAGATAATATTACATCTTCAATATTAGTACAACTTCTTGTTAAAATCGTATCATTTTGAGAACTAGCGCCCTAAAACGCCGTCCTTACGCTAGTGCTCTTAAACAATTTTTGTAAGATACAATGACAGCAGAAAGTCTGTCATAGTATTTTAAATTACATAGTATAGAATCTCATAACATACAATATATTCAAGTTTAATCATTATTTAATCAATATTCAAATTCATATTCATTACAAAATACAGAGCGAGTTAAATAATTATGGGAACGTCTTTTGTCTATTAAGTTACATAATTGCCTAAAATGTGTGAAACTCCATTAATGTGAAGATATTTTATGGTTGCGTTTACGTTACATTCATTGTGAATAAACCCTCACGATATTCATTTTTAAGTTGAAAATGATAGCCGAATGTAAAGGCGCCATTTCAGTTCGAAATTTCATGTTCGTTCAAAGAAGTGTTTCCTGAAATTGTATAAAAACACAAGTATAATATATAAATTAATAACTGAGAAGATCCAATAACATAACATGGGAGAAATTCGGATAAATCATTATATGAGGGATTTATAATGCTATCTTGGCCCCCCTTGAATCTTATTTCGGAAGAACAAATATCGAAATGGAATAACTATGAATCTTCGTGAAGAACAACATATTTTCTGAAGCCAGCCCTGCCATCGTCTAATAGTTCGGTAACTCTCCGTTAGATGCTGTAAAGAACAAATACATTTATTTCGAGAAACATACAGACCATCTATAAACCAGAAATTGTACTAGTAAATTTCTGGCTTCATTTCTTTGAACTGCGTTTCCTCTCTAGGATTTATACTCGACGTTATTGCTTAATTGATATTTGCATCATTTGTTTGAATATTTTTTTTATTCGATCAACCGTTTTTGCCATAGACCGCAAAGAGTTAAAAAGAGTTACAGTTATAAATATTTTGAATGAATCTTATGACTTACTAAAAAATTGTAATTAATTGAATAAAAGTTGGGAAAAACAATGCTAAAACACAAATTTACTCCTCTGAAAGTTTTGACCAAAACCATAAATATTATTTCAATACTCCATAAGTCTTAAGATATCCGTATGATTAAAACAAAAATTGGGGCATGTATGGAGGTTAGTTTTATCTTGCACATTCTCAAAGTTCACCATCGTAGATTAAAGCCACGAAAAGATACGGGTTTTTTTTTTTTCGCTTGTTTCATTTACTTCAGGAATCACAGAAGAATAGATGGATATAAACCATTGTGGTCGATTCCCTAATCAAGGACACTATGCCAAAGCTGATTGTGTCCAACTATTCTTATGATAACTGACGAAGAAAATGGGTTGGAAGAGGTCATTTACTAATTCACTAGTTCCTTAGATGTCTTCCAAATGGAATAAATATTATCTTTCAATATCATTCATTGACAAATGCCTGACATATTTATGTATAAGCTCGAAGCTGAAGTAACTTATGAATTCTAAATAAGATAAGTCCTACTTACATTATCGAACCCAATATCTTCATGAGCTTTTTATTCAATCAGCTTTCATGCATCAAAGCGGAATGCCTAATTCAAAATAAATACGAGCGATAACTTGAAAGGGATGTGATGATCGAGATCTGACACATAAATATATCGATGATACACGAGAGCTGTGAATTATGTAATGAGACTGGCAACGTTGCATTTGATCTAGCAACACTGGAAGAGTGGGGCGTAGTGAGGCGGTAGAGGAAGATGGGATACATAGACAAAGTATCTCTCTAGACCGTCAACTTAAGAGAACGTACTGTTTACGGCCCTTTTAATTCGAGCGACCAAACGCTATCAATTTTTGTCAGGTCAGTCGCTATTTCTGAAGAAACTGCAATCTCATAACAATATATTTCACTGTTTATCATGTTTTTACCATCTTGAATTGTTTGGTTAGAAAACTCTAGAAATTATAATTTTTTATAATAATCGTTTGTCGTCGTAAATTATTATAGTGAACAGACAATGGAACTTAATTTTTTATGTTTGAAATAGAATTATTTTCGTTCAACATCAACATCCGTCACGTGATTGGGAATCACTAATACAGAATACAGAACAGCACAGGTATAATAATTATTTTCGTGTTGCTCAGTGTTAGTTGCAAGTTGAGCTAAGTTTTTGACGTGAGTTAAAGTATTTTCAACAAGTGGTATAATAAGTCATCAAATATGGGTCTTACTGAATGTGCAGTACCTGGTTGCAAAATTGACACTCCCTGATGACATTGTTTCTCAAATTTTAAAACAGAATTTCATATGTGGCTAGATATACTCCTATAAACATCTATAGACGAATTTAATCTGAAAACAACTTAAGAAAATTCAAAGCGTTACTGGGTTCCCAAAATTGGCTCAAGGTGTATGAATCAAGTGAGGAAGATGTAGATGAGCAATTTGATAACTTTCAGAAGATATACTTAAATAACTTGAATCTGGCTTGTCCATCCAAAAAAGAAAGAAAACAGCTCTTGATCCAAATATAAAACGGGTTAAAGAGATATTAGATATTTTGTTGCTTATGAGTAGTAGAGATGACAGTTTCAGAACCAGGTACAAGGAAGTGAAAAAACAATATGATGAATTACTCACTAAACAAAAAGTACACACTTATGAAGAGTTGATAGAATCTTCAGATAATAAGAACAAAGCGGTCTGGACGGTGGTAAAGTCCTTGAAGAATAGAGAAAGAAATAATATTTTGCCTCAAAATAACAACCTAAAAGATATAGTTGATGAATTCAATAATTTTTTTATTGGCATAGCTCCAATCCTCACACAGAAAATAGAGTTGACCTCAGAAAAAGAAAAGGAAGATGAAGTTGAAGAGCCTTTCCATATACAACCGATCACACAAGACAAACTTAGGGACATTGTCAAAAATATGAAAAATAAACACAGTAGTGGAATAGATGAGGTATCGAATAGCACTATAAAGAAGACAATTGAGAAAATTATAGAACGCCTATGTTATATAATTAATAATTCGCTTCAAAAAGGAAAATTCCCAAATAATTTGGAAATTGCTATTGTAAAACCTATACATAAAAGGGCAATGCAGAAGAATATGAAAATTACAGGCCAATTAGCATATTACCATCATTTGCAAAAATCTTCGAAACAGCTTTCTGTAATCAAATAATGGAATATCTCATACACAGATCTATAATTAGCAACAATCAGCATGGATATCTCAAGGGGAGATCTATTAAGACTGCTGTTTACTATTTTATAAAAAAGATCACTGATGCATTTGAAGATAGAAATTTAGCACTAGGATTATTTTTAGATCTATCTAAAGCATATGATTGTTTTAATTACAGGATACTGACAAAAAAGTTGAAAAGATATGGAATTGGAAAGATTGCCTTGAAATGGATTGAATCATATATTGAGGATAGAAAAAAAATTGTGGAACTGACACAAGATGAAAAAACAGTGAGGTCTGAAGTGCAAGGAATCAAATTGGGGAGGCCACAGGGCAGTATAGCAGCCCCCTTGTTTTTCATTGCATACATCAATGATTTTGGAATAGACATACAATCGAAAAATAACAAAGCCTCTTTATCGATGTTAAATTATGCAGATGATAACAGCATGCTTATAGTAGAGTCATTATGGTCGGATTTGAAACAAACTGTAGAGAATATTATGCAAGATGTTGAACAATGGCTACAGGAAAAAAACTTGATACTGAACAGAAAGACTCAATTTCTTTCCACCTACCCAATTCCGGAGTAGAAAATCCAAGTAGTGTCACTATCAATAATGAAAAATATCTGGTTGCAAAATCTACAATATTCTTGGGTCTGCAGATTGACGAAAAACTGAACTGGGGAGACCATGTAGCCTACTTAGGAGAAAACTGGGACCGTCTATTTATACTCTCAGAATAGTGGCCAGGTATCTGAGACATCAAACTGTAAAAACAGTGTACCATGCTACAATTGAATCCAAACTTAGATTTGGTTTAATGTTCTATGGATCTGGAAATATCTCAACCTTGATCATCTTACAGAAAAAAGCATTAAGAATACTATGTGGTTTAAATTATAATGAATCATGTAGGGGACATTTCAAGAAAAATGGAATTCTCACCATATATGCATTATATATACAGGAATGCTTGCTCTTCTTCCACAAAAATCAGGAGCTTTATCCACAACATGAAAATATGAAAAGTAGATACCAGACAAGGACAATGGCATACAACCTCCCAAAATGTATTTGAGTACCACGCAGAGACAGGTTGAATATCGAACTTTAAAAATGTTCAATTCTCTTCCTCCAGAAATGCAGAAAACAAGGGATCATAAAATATTCATAAACAATTTTATAGTCCATTATTGAATAGAGAGCCTTATACCCTTGGAGATTTTGTAGGGTAGACTCTCAACTTTTGTGAAACTATTTCGTTTCGTTTTTTTTTTGATTTGTAGGTTGGGAATGATTTGAAATAAAGATCTGTTATTATTATTATTATTATTATACCGCAGATTTCAGAACTGAATGCCATGCCATGGGAAGACGTTTATAAGAAAAGAGTCTGCCACTATCATTTTAATGAGAAATACATCTTATCTGGTATCAGAAGGCTGACGCCTAATGCATAACAAACTCTTTTTAGAAATTAGACTGATGCAGAAGGTTTGTGGTGATTTCTCTATTTTAAACTTTTAATAATGTCATAAATGCTATAAAATTCTGAATTTCACATTAATAAGTTAGATGTCGGCTATTTAATAGTCTTATTATCAATTTATTTTGCAGGTAGTCATATAGTAATATGGAATGAGTAGATCTGAGTGAAACTCAGTAAACTCGACTGATAGCTAGTACACTGTAGGAATGACTGATTATCTAATAAATAATATAATTGTATTGAAACAACATATTTCCAATTTGAAGACATCTTTTATCAACAAGTATTTGGAATGGCCATGGGTTCACCTCTATCACCAATTTTAGCTGATTTATATATGGAAATTTTCGAACAGAAGGCATTAGAAAAATATGTACTTGAACCCAAACTGTGGAAAAGATGTGTAGATGATACTTTCATTATTTGGCAACATGGAAGAGACACTATAGATGGATTCCTTCAATATTTAAACAATCAAGAGGAATCAATTAAATTCACAATTGAAATCGAGAAGGACAGACAACTTCCATTCTAAAATGTACTCGTACATAAACAAAATGGAATCCCAAGAACCACTGTGTATAAAAAGCCAACGAACACAGGACAATATCTACATTTTGATTCAAACCACCAACTAAACACTAAATTGGGAGTAGCAAAATGTTTATTTGATAGAGCAATAAATATTTGTTGCACTGAAGAAAACCAAAATGAAGAAATAAATAACATCTCGAAAACTCTTAGAAGCAATGGCTACCCCAAAAAGATATTAGAAAAAGCTAGACGAACAAGAGAAAGTCAACCTGAACCAACAAATATAAATCAGACCATTAAAACCGTAATTCCGTATGTAAAAGGTTTGTCGGAGAAAATGAGAAGAATTGGAAATAAATACAACATAACGACTGCATTCAAAACTCAAGACACTACCAGAGCTAAACTTACAAAAATTAAGCCTAATAATGAGACACAAAGGACAAAAAACTGCATATATGAATTACCTTGCGAGTGCGGAAGATCTTACATCGGAGAAACTAAACGCCCTCTGAATGTACGAATAAAAGAATATCAGAAGCTTCTACGAGTACTAGACAGCGACAAATCCAGGTTGGTCCAACATGCTGTAGATGAGAATCATCTTATAAAGTGGGATGAAGCATCAATAATATCCAAAGAAGAAAAAATTGCAAGAGGAAAAATCAAAGAAGCAGCATTTTTGAAAATAACACCTGATTCCATAAGTGCTCCATCTATAGATCTGCCAGAAGTTTGGACGCCGATAGTTCGATCCAACTCAAAAAGATCATCATATCACAGATGAGTATATAACATCGTTCATTTTCTTTCATGACTCCTGTCAATATTGACTTTTTGAAAATTGATAATTTTCAAAAGGTTTCTTACTTTTCCCCTTTTTAAAGATAGAAGATGTCTATCGAAACGTCGGAAATCATTAGATCCACAATAGATGATGGTAATAGCCCAAAGAGTCATTCAACACGAGCTTCATCATCAACAATATCTCGTCACACTGTATTTATTCAAATTTCTAAACACCATTATATTTAAGAAAATTTCCTTATGTAAGAAGCTGCTAACATAATCAGCATTATAAACAAGGGAGAAAACGTTATCATTTCTAAAGTTATATCAACCAGAAAATATACATTACAATTTTCAATGAACTTCTGTCCTTTCAAATCTCTTTTATACTGTTTTTAGTATTTTTTTTTATTGGTAAGTAGACAATCGTGAATAAACATTTATTATAATTTTTATCATTATTATCAATTCAGATATCCTTAAACCGTCTATAAATATGAAACGTTAATCACAAAGATGCCAATAGTGGCGCAAAAGTTATTTTCAGCTCAGGGACGCCACCTATTGTCTGCCAACAAACTTCTCAGACCATCTTATATGTTAAACGTGAATTTTCATGGCGAAATATGTAAATATGGAAATAATAATTAATTGAAGCATCAAGAACCCATGAATGCTAAGATACCTATTTCACAGGATTATTGATAGCCCCGAAAACTTAATGGATATAACATTTTCCACCCCCAACGAACCAATAAGAATTATTGCGAATAAATATTCATGAGGCATTGATCGAAAAGTTGGACCCTTGTTCGTTTTTCACCTTTGAATTCCTTGATGTGCAAACTAAATCATTTTCCTTCTGTTTCCGACACTGGCCTCCCCAAATTTTTCAACGGAATTTCAATTGGGGTATATTATTCAGGATACCCTCCCTGTCAAATCCAATATGGTATTAATCCTGTAGAATTTGCCTTTCATGAGGTGAATATTTCTGTTGGGAAATTACGCATTCCTCTGGGTTTCTGTTTAACTGAGTGGTTATGACTTCTTTTTTTCTATCGTAAACTACCTGCCATTTTTATAATAAGGAATGTTCGAGTTGAAATGCCAATTTTTTATTCAGGAAATTTCTTCTAATGCGATATTGTAGTTTTTTTCACTGGAAGATATAGGAGCGTCTCTATTAACTTCAGGGCTGGGAGTCATAGTAGTTTAGTTTATTCGAGGTTGTCAGAACTGACAACCAAATATCATGATATATATATATATATATATATATTCTTTTGAACTTTTGGCTGACAATATTTAGTTAGCAAACAATAAAGCATATAGATCAGGGGTTAGTGACGGGGTGTCATACAATTCGGCGTGTGGCATAAAAGCCTAGGGAAAAAACCCCAGTAAAAAAACCCTGGCTCCCCGTCTAAGTGTGAAAATACAAAAATTAGCTGAAATATATTTTAAGGACTTCTTTCTTCGAGAGTCTTCAAGAGATCAGGAAGATCTCGAGAGGCTCTCGGTTTACTGCTCTAAGAATTATTTAAAAATTAACTACAAAAAGTGTGCTTCTATTTCTTTCACCAGGAAATCTAAAAGGATCGATTATCAATATCAATTGGATCAGAATATCGTCGATAGAGTGGAGCAAATTAAAGATCTTGGTGTAGTCTTCGACTCTAAACTTCATTTCCATGCCCACTTCGATTTTGTCATGTCAGCTTCAAATAAGATGTTGGGTTTCCTGTGTAGAGTGTGCAGAGATTTCCAAGTTGAGGCAGCAATAAGATCTTTGTATAATTCGTTCGTCTTGAGTAAGCTTAGTTATGGCAGTGTTGTATGGTCCCCTTACTATAGTGTGCATAAGTTGCGGTTTGAGAGACTTCAGAATAAGTTTATCCGGTTCCTTCACTTTAGGATGACTGGAGAATATGTTACATTGGGAATAGGTGCGATCCGCAATGGTTATGGTATACAACTTTTGGAGCAGCGGAGGATAGTTTCCGATCTGGTTTTTCTGTACAAGGTGTTGAGGAACTATTACGATTCCCCAGAGATGACATCATTTGTGCATTATCATGTGCCATCAAGACAAACCAGAAATAGGCAACTGCTTCATGGTGGGGCTTTCAGAACTAACATTGGTAGAAATTCTCCTATGACCAGAATGTGTGAGTTCTTTAATAAGTATGTCGGAAATTTGGATATTTTTGTTTTATCCTAGTCTTCCTTCAAGAATAATTGTAGGAGGATTTTTTGTCCTTGATCCTGGTTTTCTCTTTCGTGGTTTATTTTTGCCTTCTTGAAGGTGCAACTGAGAGTGCATTTTTTGTCTGTGTTTTGTTGTCCTCCTTTTTTTATTATAGCGAAAATATATGTGCATATACATTTTTCTCTTAAAAATGTGATATTTTTCCGAGTAGCGGCTCACTTTTGTAAACACTTCTAATATTTTTGTTAGTCTTTAGTGGATGCTTTTTTGGGTGTAACCTGTTTGTATCCCATTTTCATAAATAAATAAATAAAGAGTGGTCTTCTATTGATGGAGACAGAGACTTCTTCAAGTTGCTCACATCGACTCTGGAAATAAGAAGACAAAAGTAGAAAAAAGAACTGAATAACAAAAATACGTATCACATTCGTTTGAAATTTATAACCCATTCCAAGAAAGAGTCGGAAACATCATGAATAGCCCTAAAACCATATTGAAATTTATATATGGGACAACTATTGATGAGATGAGGTATTATTTCTTCTGCTACTCCACATTCACAACTTGCGCTATCAACTGAGTTCCATCTGAATAGCATGCTATTGGTACGACCATGACCTGTTCTCAAACGATTAAGAACTGTCCAAGTTTTTCTTGGAAGATCAAAACCAGGAACTTTTTCAGAAGGATCAGAAACGAGTAACTTATTGAACATTTCGTGAGAGTTCCACTCAGTCTTCCATAATTCTTTATCACTTATGTTGATATCGACGAACGTATTATGCCATAACGGTTTACGTGACTGCAATCTGGGAATTCTATTTTGTGGAATATATGAAATAATTGGGAATAAATTGGGAAAAGAATGATATTTGTTCCAAGAATTCAGAGCTGCAGTCTGTCTGCGAATATGGGGAGGGACAATGTTAGACAAAACTAGTAACCAATGAACCGGTGTAGATCTTATGGTGCCAGTAATTATTCTCATGGATGTATTCAATTGTGCATCAATTTTTTTGTGTATGTGCACGTTTAAACCAAACAGAGCAACAATACTCAGCTGCAGAAAAAACTAGGGCTAGAGATGCTGTGCGAAGAGTGGAAGCATCAGCACCCCAAGATGATCCAGCTAATCTCTGAACAATATTAATCCTAGTTTTTAGTTTTAGGCTCAGATCATTTAAATGAGCCTTTCAATTGAGAGATTAATCTAATTTAACTCCTAAGTATTTTGGATAGAAATTATGTTCGATAGGAGAATCATTGAAAGTTACAGCTAATTTCCTATATTTTTCATGATTATTCAGATGGAAACAAGATACCTCTGTTTTGTTGGGATTTGGACATAATCGCCACTCAATAAAATAATTCTTTAAAATTTCCAAATCAGATGACAGTATGTTTTCCAGAGTATGGAAATCCGAATGTTAGTAAGCAATAGCAATGTCGTCAGTATAAACAAATTTCTGAGATGATGAAGTAGGTAAATCACCTATATATACCTAAATTGAAAAGTAAAGGAGATAAAACTGATCCTTGAGGAAGACCTTTTTACAATATTTTGAAATTGCTACTCTTATTGTCAATAAAAACACGAAATCTTCTATCAGATAACATATTTTTTAATAATCGTACCATTTTCCAACACTTCAGATGGGTATAGAGTTTGAAAATTAATCCATCTTTCCACACAGTGTCATATGCCGAAGATAAATCAATGAAAGCAGCTCCTGTTCTCAACCTATCATTGAAGCCTGATTCTATGAAAGTTGTAAGGCTGAGAACCTGATCTGAACAATTTCTATATTTCCTAAAGCCTCCCTGGAAATTTTGTAGAGCTTTTCCTATAGAAGATTCAATTCTAAAAAGAATTAGCCTCTCTACTATCTTGAAAGGAACACAAAGGGTCGATAACTACTAGGATCACAAGGATTTTTTCCTCGTTTCAAAATACCTAATACTTTAGCCTTACAAAATTCGGAAGGAAAGTTTCCTGAATTCAGAATATTGTTATAGAAAGACAATAACCAAGACAAGGCCTTTTTCCTAAATGTTTGATGAATTCTGGATAAATTCCGTCAAAACCTGCTGCCTTTCGAGATTTGGTAGATTTGATTGCAGCCCTCAATTCATCTATATTGAATGGATGTGACACATGTTCTAAAGTAGGAGCTGATCTCCTGAATATGTGTAAGTTTTTCTTCATATTCCTTATTTTAGATTGTGATATATTGACTGATTCAGATACATTAACTAGGTGGCGAGCGATTAAACTTGGATCAATTTTTGATGATGATGAGGCAAGGGGAGTAGCTTCACCTAATTTTCTCAATATATCCCATGAACTCCTACTCGAATGTGTAAAATTCATTTTTGATACAACACTATCCCATTTCTCTTTTCGGCTTGTATTGATAGAATTCATAAGCCTTTCACATTTATCAACGGATGGTGATTTTTGATAGTCCTTGTTCAAATTATCGGTTCGACCAACTGGTATTCTTTCCGGAAACCTCTTGGAACGAACTTTTTTGCTGTGGCCAACACCTAAGAATCTGTGATAGTTATAATCTTATCACTGTCTACCTTCTTAGCGAATTCAATCTAATTGGCTTTCTTGAAATTCCAACGAGGTCTTCTTAAACATTCTGAATATTGAATTAAACTTCTTGAAGTCAAGAGTATAGGCCTATGTTGGCTATGAGGAAAAACTCCTAGAATTTTACGCTTTACAGGAAACGATTTGCAAGTATTGTCACAAGACAAGACACTAGGCAGAGAATGATTATATGTTGTCAGATTTAGTTATTCTTATTCATAGTGGTAGACTTATATTTCATTAGATGATTTGTATTTCTGTATCATTGTATTGAACTGTTTCAATATAGCATGTTTATATTTGAAGTATATCTTAATTGTATTGCTTACAATTGAACTCTATGATCATTATTATTGTTTTGATTATTATTTAGACTACAATAGCTCAAGAAAAAACGTGTCGAAATGATTTCACAACTGAAGTGTGATACACCTGATACAAAGGGGAAATCATTTTCTAAATCACTCTGAATTGATCTGATTTTTTTCTTGTGACACCTAGTTTATAAGTGAGAACCCAAATGACCACTTTGTCGTATATCTTGAACTTAGTCGTTTATCTCTTCAGTGATGAAATCAATCATGTATTAGAACCCTGTTATGAACAGGAAGAAGATAATCGTCATGTATATGAGGTCGTGTTTCAACCCAGAAAGTATTAGATTTTCCAATACTTCACGCTACTGTATCTTTAAATAAATTAATTCACAAGTATATAGACAGTTCCATTTTTTCTAGATTTCGTGTTTGAATGATTCAAGGACTTAATGACAGCTCGTTGATAGCAAAGCAACAATGGCGCAAAACAGACAATTTCAGGTGAGAGAGGAATGCTTTCCGCAATTTATAACAAAGTTCATTCGAACAAATAATCAAGGGGCATTTCGATAACAATACCCTATCTGAAAATGACAGTTTGAATTTGAAGTTTTCAGTTCACGGACCAACTTCATATAGGTCAATATACTAATGAATCTCTCACACGACTGCACAGGACGTATAAAAAATGCGTACGCCTATGTTAGTTGCCTCTCTCATTGATACCGGAAAAAATGATTCTTTTTTGCAGGCTTTTTCTGATCCAGTAAACTAGTTGAACAGCGTGCTATTATTTCGCCCAAATATGGCTCAAATTATTAAATATCTCAATCGATTGAGTTCAACTTCCTGATGAAGGATACCTAAACTCTATATCTTCCAAAGAAGATGAGCTAGATAGATTTATGTTTTCAGAATAGGTTAATTGTTTTTATAGTTTCATAACGGACTCACCTGAAGAAGCCAAGAATTTGGCGAAACCACTATTGCACTAGGTAGTGTAACAATATTTTTTAAACACAATAAAAATGTGGAGAATTACTTTTAATTTGATTTATTCTGAAAATAGTTCAAACAATGTTTCCATGGAAAGAAAGAGATAACGTTTTTTCGATACCACACTAAAAGTTGGGGAAAAGTTCTGATACCATATACAGGGTGTTCCTAAATTAAACGTACAAACGAAAAGGGGAGATTCCTTAAGTGAGTTTTTTCTCATAGTATTCTACACTTCACAAGATATTCAACTGAAATTTGGCATAGATATTACATTTGATAGTTCTCACCACGTGACATGGTAATTTCGATAGAAGATCTACAGGGTGATATTTTTTCTGGAACACTGCCACCTGTTCTTCTGCAGAACTTTTTTTTTTTGGTGAGCAACTGTTAATTTGAAAAAATGTAAAAAGAAGCTAAAATTTTCGGTCTCATGTAGTTTTGTCGTATCTACCAACGATTTGTATCAAAAAAATTTTGAACGATTCTCTGGAAACCCTCGTGAAAATCCAAATTATGATGGGAAGGCCACTTTGTACGCTGTGGTGAATGAATTCAGTGTCAGTTTTTATGGAAATTTTTCTGATCTGTATGGATGATTCATAAAGATTCGATAAACTCGTATAATCAACACCAAAAATGTATTACAACAAGAAACGTAAAACTAAAAAAAAAATCATAACAAGAAAACTAAGTAAGCGCAAAGGACTGAACTACTGCAAATGTTGAAAATGTCCTCCCCAACTCTTATATACTGTTCTTCGTCTCATAGAGGATCGAACTCTTTCAAACGCTCCCGTAGTATTCCTAACTGTATCAAATGCGCCTATTATACGATTTCTCAGTTCTTCTATGGTGTTCACGGGTGTCGAGTATACTATAGATTTCAGGTGGCCCCATAAAAAGAAATATAAACTATTTAAGTTTGGGGAGAGGTATATAACAAGAGCAAATCGTTTTCTAAAAAATGTCTGTATGATTGACCTATTAGTCGACCTGGCAGAAGAAAGGACCAATCAAATCATCACCAATATTACCACCCCACACATTTAGTGAAAATTGCTCTTAATACTGGGTTTTTACATATCCATGCGGATTCTCATACTTGTTCATTATGAAAATTGATCATTGAAGTCCTTGGGAAGCAGGCTTCATCAGTGAATAGAATGTGGCAATCAAAATAAGGATTCATCAATAGTCTACTGAGGTACCACTGACAAAAACTAACCCTCTGATGAAAATCTCGAGGCAGAAGAGCTTGCACCCTCTGAATGTGATAAGGATATAGCAGACAATCCCGCAAGATCCGCCAACCAACTTGATGACTTGTATTCAAAAGAAATTTTTCTTGTACTGGTTCTTGGATGTTGTTCTATTTCGTTTATAACTGTCTCTTCGAGTTGTGTTATTCTCACACTGCGTGGTCTTCCAGCATTAATTTTTTTCGTGGAAAAAGATCTAGCTTGTGAAAGACGCCTATGAAGATCAGAAAACATTCGATTATTTATTGAGATCTATTGAGATAGCGTTCCATTTAAAGACGCCTAGCTTCTCTTGCATTTCCATTTGCAAGACTATGCATGAAATGCATATCAGTCATTTCGGAATTCGCGAAATTCGGCACCTTCACTTTTTAAGAAAACAATCGTTCAATAATTTGATGTGTCAAAACTGGCACTGAATTCATTCACCACAGATTACAAACTGGCCTTCCTATCATAGTTACAAGAATTTCGAGAGAATCGTGCAAAATTTTTTTTCTTGAAATCGTTGGGAGATACGACAAAACTACATGACACAGAAAAGTTTAGTATAAGACCAAAGCTTCTTTTTACATCTTTTCAAATTAACAGTTGCTTACCAAAAAAGTTCTGCAGAAGAACAGGTAGCAGTGTTCCAGAAAAAATATCACCGTGTAGATCTTCTATCGAAATTGCCATGTCACGTGGTGAGAAGAATGTAATATCTATGCCAAATTTCAGTTGAATATCTTGTGAAGTGTAGATACTATGAGAAAAAAACTTGAAAAAAATTCAAACTTCAACACTCTGTATCTCGAAAACGAAACGTTTACAACCCCATGTTTATGGGACTTTTTTTCTTAAACTCACTTAAAGAATCTCCCCTTTTCGTTTGTACGTTCAATTTAGGAACACCCTATATGCATGCCTGTCACCATTCGTCATTTCTCTGACAGTCATAACAACGTGGCAGATGATTGTCAATGACCCATTTCATATTAGAATCTTCCGAAATAAATATTCAAGAAAAGGTTTCTTCCATAACGATACTTGCGTGGAATCTTCTTCATTGTCCATATAGATCTGGATGTCGTTTTTCTCAGTTACTGATTCGTTAGGGAGTATTTCCTTTTGTTGCAAACCTATTAGCTCGATAACTTTAACGGAGATGATAGCCATCCAATTAACGAGAGAGCAATCGATGCGGCCTGCCGTATACATGAAAGGGGCTTCAGAGTTGTCACTCTTAATTTATCATTGTCTATTTGGTCGGTGATGCAAGACATCGCCTGATACAAAAGCTAGCTTTCCTGTATTTCCTCTGAAAACTTTCTCTTGTATTGTTTTATTCGATGATAAATATCTGTGGAGTGTTTCTTAGCATTTGAAACGTCTTGAATTCTTTTACTCAATAGTAAATCAAAATAAAGAGCAAACATGACAAATTTGTGAAGATCGAATGTACAAGCTGCTCTTCTAGATAGCTAGAAGCTGACTTTGACAATCTCAATGTCGATGCCACATGTTTATATTCATTACAGTTTCAAAGTTGCTCGCTTTTTACCCAATTCATAAATATATGCACTCCACTGGCGATTGAATTTTTATTTATTCAATAACCATCATCTCTTGATGTACCAACGTTTCGAAAGACTTCCGTCGTTTCCAAGCCGAGAAATAACCTTTAAAAAACTGACCATAATTGAAAAATTTCTAATTTTCTTTGATAAGTGTCAAATTGACAGAACCTCGATAACTATATCACATTTGTACTTATCTGTGGTTTGAAGACTTATAGTTACTTACCAAACTTCCAGTAATTAAATTGATGGCGCTCTTATGAGATTGAAATCGATATTTATAAATGCTGCCTCGTTATTTTAGTTTTAGTATGTTCCTCTTCTTTGGATATGATAGATGAATCGATTTATTTTATCAAATGGTTTTCAGATAAAGTATGTTGAATTAATGTGGCTCTATCGATGTCTAACACTTGAGAAAGCATCTGATGTCATTTATTCTCACTTTCAAGGGGCGTTTTGTTGGTTCGATACAAGATCTTCCACATTCGCATGGTATCTCATATATGCAGTTCTTCGTTCTTTGATTTTCTTTAGCATCATTAACTTCTGTATTAAATGGGGTTGTTATGTCGTATTCATTTTCAATTCTCTTTTATGATTTGTTACATATCTGATTGTGTTGTATGATTATGGGATTCCAGCTGATTTTGTGTTTATTGTTTCGCTCTTTCTAATATTTTATATACAGGGTGAGTCTTTGACCACTGCGTTAATTTTAACCATAGATTCTTGACGTCAAAAGAAACATTTTCTTCCTATAACAATTTTCCAAATTTGGCCCCGTTCAAAAGATATAGGGTGTTGAAATTTCATAATAAAATTGCATTTTTGCCTGTAATATTCAAACTATATCAATTGAAATGATCTCTTGTAGAAGGTTTTTGATAACAGTCATGCATATTTTGGCATCATTAGATTTATTCCATTTCTTGTGGGTTTCTTACTACTACTGTACAGATTGGTTAAATTGCATGAAAAACAAATATCACTCCAGTCTATGGTTCCACCACTAAACTCTATAGATGAAATTAACCACTGAACAATTTTTGTCTTACATTCACTACAAAATCTAACTTGCCATTTGCTCTACTCATTATTAATGATGTCTAGCACCTTGTTTAATATTTAATGCAGAGTAATATTCCATAATAAATAGAGAAAAAGATTTCCATCACTCACATAGGTACTTCGGTATATTTTCATGATGAGTGTTGAAATAGGTAATGTATTTTCTGTCAGGACCTGTTAAATTGAAGACTTGTCTTTATGAAGAGCTGGTTCTTTATAGCTTCAGACTTTCAGGGTTCATCAAGTTATATCTATTCTAACATAGGAATGCTTCAAATTAAGCTCATATGAGTTTTAAAAACTTCGAACCCAGTCGCCTAGATTTGTTTTGCACCTTTATAGAAGTTTTTTCACATCTTTATTTCATATACCGATTCAACCTGGTTCACAAACTTAGGAGATAATAGAATTTCACTTAATTTTAATATTTCTGAATGTTTGTTATGATGATATGGTTAATTAAAATTCAATCAATATTGAAATTGGAAGCTATAGGCTCATAAAGAAGAAAGATTAGAATAGAATGCATTTTCTAACCATAGTCCTTTCATACTGAATTGAATAATTTCAAACTATCGAAATTATCCTTACAATATTTTCAACATTTCTTTTGAAGAAAGATTGTACAAATAACTGTTGACAGTTTCATTTTAATGTGATAATAATTCACCCTAGTTATTCTGAGAAAAATTATAACTGAAGATCAATAATGGTTACAGATATTTTCTTTCATTTAAAAAAACTTTGCAATTATTAATTTTTTCTCTCCTGGGGTTCGATAATAAATTAATATTCTATGGTGAGGTATTAAAATTTGACACAATCTATGAATAACCATTATTCAATATTTATGTTTTTGTTTACATAATTAAAACAAATACTCGGATTATAAAAACCAAAAATTTACGCATGTTCAGTAATAAATTATAGTCTACCTAGTACACCTAGTTGATTTTTCAGAATCAAATTTAGGTGATCAAACTCAATTTCTTCAAGCAGGTATAATTGCACACCTAAATCTGGGAATACTTCTAATCTATCCAAGTAAATTGTTATTGGGATTCAGTACAGAAAATGACCATCAAGTAAAGTAATATCACTTTAAAATAGATATTCGTAGTGAGACTGATTAATTATAATTGCTTATAATAATAAACTTTTTTGTTATTATTCCTATTTCTGTCATTTTATGTTATCGAACAAAAAAAACGAGACATAATTTGTTATTTTAATTAATAATTACCTGAAGCTAAAATCTTAGCACGTTGCACCTGTTCACAGTTTGAAACGGTTTCCTTTCTCCCTCTCAAGAATAGTTGCCATCATTCGACGCTGATTTCTGTAGCATTCAGTACTATTTGGTCTCTGAACTGAACATCTAACGTGTTATATTGGCGCGGCCTTGAATTTTACCAGTGACATTTCAGATGTTGGAAAAATAATGCCAAGCGCGGGTGCTTTATGAATGAGGTACTATAAAGGGTGTCTGTAATTAAATGCAAATAAAGAATTGATGGAGCTTGCTTGGGAAATTATGATGCACCATCGGACTATCATTTATTATGGTCTCTGCAAGCTCTCTTTATAGTTAAAAATTGGCTAACCGAAGAACCGCTAAAAATCACTTAGCCCAGTTTTTCACCGATAAACCACAGGAGTTCTACACTCTTGGAATTATGAAACTACCTGAAAAATGGTAAAAAGGAATACATAATAATGGTCAATATGCACTCGATTGAAATTAATTTTCAATGCAGAAAAATTTTGTTTTACAATATCAAGAAAACCGCGGCGACTGCAGCCACACGAGCCTCCATAAATCTCATCTGATTAAGACCGAAAATCCCTCGTTCAAAAGTAACCAGCCGTGAAAATATTACACAATTCAAATATGAAATCACGGAAAAATTGAACCTCGTAACATTTCACATAATAAAATGTACCTTCGAATGTTTTCCGAGTCGCATAACTTCTCACGCATGTTATACGTCAAATTGTAACTCTATTACCATTCGCTCAGATTTTTCTCAAAAGTATGCCCTGGATCAATTAGGGCGAAACATATCTCGTGCCACGTTTCGGGTGCTATTAAAGATATATGACAGAAGTGTTCCTGAAAGTGGGAGGCAACCTGATTACGACGGTTCTCGCAGTTTTATTTTTTCATTCCTGATGGAGTTTTCCGCTTCACCTTTGTTAGCTGACATTCGGGAAGGAACACTGCCAAGTGGAAGAAGCGTAAGAGAAGAATTGCCTAAAAACATCATACGAATTCTGCCATAAAATGGTATTCTTGTCATGCTCTCTCCATTATCACATTCCGGGTGAATTAGTGGTTCGGAATTTCTAGGATCTCGAAGATCCAATATTACTATTCTGATCTTGAATAGTTTTTACAATATGGTTTTTTTGATCTATTTTATGTAGCAATTCTTTTTGAAATAAATTTTAGAAAGCCCTGACGTGAGTTCATGTGAAGGACAATAAGACATAATGGTTATTTACTAAATAATAATTATACAGGCTAGTGATAAAATAATACACAAAATTCATAAAACGTACAACGATCACTTTTGAAAAGTCAAAGTCATGACGTCATCAACATATTTTTTTAATGGGAAGCTAAGATTTTTATTACATTTTTATTGCATTTGTTGCCCCACGTTGGGCGCCATTTTGTAGCATTCTTTCGTTGAAAATACCAGAATACTTACAAAAGTTTATAGTGCCCTCCTTTCTCGTTAAGGAGAACACTTGCCCCAGCTCAGTCGGGTTGGGGGTGGATTCTTTTCTTGAGTGGCCAGGTATAATAAACAAATAAGCATGAAATATGCAATCAGGCAATGTCTTATATTATCTTCCCAGGATAACAAAATAATAATTTAGAGTGAACAAATCACGATAGAAGAACGTAATGTGTAAAAATATGGCCTACGGAGTTCGAACCCAGATAACGGGTGGTCCATCTAGTGTTTGGAATTTGAACTACCGATTATTTGACATTATAAACGTCAACTATTCTTTTTGACGTGACTAATTTTAAGTTGAAAGTTTGAAGTTTACGAAATGGGACGCTATTCGCTTGAAGAAAGTTGGGAAATATTAAAAACTTATTTCCAAAGTGGTGAGTCTTCTAATCAAACTAAAAAAAAAGAAACGCGCAATGTTGAACGATTGGTTCTTTCAAGAAATTGAAGCTAACGACTTGGACGATGTTTGGTTTCAACAGGACGGTGCAACGAGCCTTAGAGCACACGCCACAATCGATGTTTTACGCCGCATTTTCGGAAATCGAATAATCAGCAGAAATGCTGATGTGAATTGGCCACCAAGAAGCTGCGATCTGACGCCATTGGATTATTATCTTTGGGGAGCGGTGAAAGATAAGTGTTACGCCAACAATCCAGAAACAATTCAAGACCTCAAGACCGAAATTCGAGCTGCTATTGGTGAAATAGAGCCCCAAAAAATCGAAAATGTATTAAAAAATTGGGTGGAACGAATAGGCTACTGCCAAGTCAGCCGTGGTGGTCATTTGGCCGACATTATTTTTCATAAATAAATGTCATGAACCAACCTTTTAAATAAATGTTCAACCATTGGAAAATATTGAGCAGTTTTTTTTTTATAGCAAAATTAAATTCCAATTTTTAAATGGGCCACCCATTATATTACAATTATAAATTAATTAAAACTTATGAATATGCGACGGCAACTTCATCATAATCACTGCCAATTGAATCATAAATAATAAGAGAAATACAATAGTGCCTTTTCAGTGTTCACAAGGATCAAAGCTCAACAATATTTTTGTGATAAACAATAAATGGGTTGATACTCAGCCTGGGGTAGAATGTTGCTGTGATTTGGTCTCAATCTCCTGGCAAGAGTAAAGTTGCTCCAAAGTTGAAAGGAGAAGATGGCATGGAAGAGACCAGCAAAGAGAAATGGTTCCCTTGACGGTAAAGCCTATTAAGTTAATATAAAAAAAATCAATTCGTGATGATACGGAATTGAAATACTAACCTCAGTTGTTGTGTGGCTTATTTTTGTCTGTAAATGTTCGATTGCTCTTATCCCGGATTCCGGAAAATTATTATCAATCCAGATAATAAAATTTTAAGCACCTTGCAGGTAAATGTTGTATCCCAAAATTTTGGATTACAATTTGTTGAAACTTCAAAATCAAAAAATAACAATACAAATTGCCTTTCTTCATTCGCCTACGCATTAACTCGTACTGAAAATATCATATGTCCTTGAATTCCGATATAAACGCCGGTACATATTTCTTAGATGCGCCGTCTGTCGATTCCGTGATTTCCACATCGGGATGATGGAATGAAATCGGGTGTTATCTCTCGCGAATTATATTGTACAGGGCATACACAAAAATTGAACTGCAACACATTATGTGATAAAACTTGTTTTTTTACACTAGGGAAAAAAAGTCCATTAAACCAAAACTATTTCTTATAGGAATTGTTCAAACAGTGTCACGTTTACTAACTGACATAAGCCAAGACGACGGTAGACAGCATTTACAGAGTTTTCGATCATCTGCGGAGAGTCATTTCGTGTCTAATTCGTTCCATTAAGTCTTCTAAATTTTCTGGCCCGTTAATGTAGACCCGACTTTTCATATGTCCCCACAGAAAAAAATCAAGGGGCGTAAGATCAGGTGACCTAGGTGGCTACAGAATACAGGAAAGTAACTAAATGTTCAATAAGTACAAACTACAACTCAACTTGATATAACATTTCAAAGTGAAGAATATTTTTCTTTATTTTCTAGTAGTGATTTCTGAATTCCTATAAACCTATTAATTGAGAAAACTTTTCAGTAAATGAAAAACATACACGCTTTTTGCATTCTGTAGACCCATAAAATCACCTTAATTATAATTTCCTAAGTGGTTTCCTATTGCCCATTTAGAAAAAGTAAAAAATGGTACGAATTGAAAATAATCCTCTCATTTCACCTCATTTAATATTTGCTATTTTATAGATTGCTCTATACAGTTATTCGATTCGGACGAACACAATCGAAAAAGATGAGAGATTCCTAAGTCCTTCATCGTGCTATTTTTACTCCCGATATTCTCTGTTTTCATATGGATTGCAAGGGATCAGTATAGGGATTCCGATTCAATGCCGGATTTAGGGTATCGAAAATTTTCGATACTCGATATCGAATTTGCTATCCTAGACCTTCCTATTACCATGCATTTTTCAGGAGGATTCACAAATTCCGATATAGTCAGGATCGTATAGCTTGAAGAAAAATATTCCTCCAGAATATATGATATTATTAATTTTTTTATACGTATTATATTGAATGAAATTAAAAAATAAAGATAGTCGAATAGATGAAACAGAAATGAGAGAAATATAACTTTGATGTGAATATGTTGGTTTTTTTCTTCATGTTACTTTTATAGGACAGTGGTCACCCAACTTTTGAGCCATCCCAACATTTATTGATATACATTTGAATTCCATTCCTTTAAAAGGGGGAAGGCGACAAGACGATCAAGTTTCTGATTGATCAGCGTCTTAACATACTAAATGCCCTTGTGTTAGAACTGAATCACCATGTTTTTGTTATAATCTCAGGAAATGATCAGAATTTAGATGTTAAACGCCAGATGGGCGGGGCTCTAGATCCAGTTGTTGGCACTGTATAAAGAAGGAGGGACAAGAGACGATGAGGTTTCTGATTGGACAGCGACTTATCTTGCTAAATGCTCTTCTTTTTAGTACTGAATCATTATGTTTTTGTATTGATCTCAGTATGTGACCAGAATTTAGTCCTTAAACGACAGATGGGTGGGGCTTACGATCTAATTGTCGACACTGTAAAAAGGGGGAGGCGACAGGACGTTCAGGTTTCAGATTGGTCAGCGTCTTATCATACTAAATGCCCTTGTTTTAATACTGAATCATCATGTTTTTGTTATAATCGTAGGAAATGATCAGAAGTTAGTCGTTAAACGACAAATAGACGGGGTTTGAGATCTATAATAATTGTCGGCGTTATATAACGAGGGAAACGACAAGAGGATCAGGTTTCTGAGTGGCTTAACTAGCTAAATGCTCTTGTTTCAGTACTGAATCATCATATATGTTATTATAATAATCTCAGGAAATGATCAGAAGTTAGTAGTTGAACGACATATAGGAGAGGCTCTACATACTGTTGTCGGCAATGTATATAGAAGGAGGCGACAATAGACTATGAGTGTTTCGATTCGCCAGCGACTTATCTGCTAAACGCCCTCGTTTTTCTACTGAATCATCATGTTTTCGTAATGATCTCAGGAAATGACCAGAATTTAGTAGTTGAACGACAGATGAGCGGGTCTTAAGATCTCATTGTCGGCACTGTAAAAAGGGGGAAGCGACAAAAGACGATCAGGTTTCTGATTGACCAGCGACTTATCTGCTAAAAGCCTTCGTTTGAGTACTGAATCATCATGTTTATGTAATAATATAAGGAATTGACCCGAATATAGAAGTTGAACGGTAGATGGGCGGGGCTTAGGATCTCATTTTTAACACTGTATAAAAGGGTACCAACAAGACGTTCAGGTTTCTGATGGTCAGCGGTTTATTTTGCTTAATGCCCTTGTTTTAGTACTCAATCATCATATTTTGGTAATAATGCCAAGAAATGATCAGAATTTATTTCAACGACAAATGGGTGGTACTTAAGATCTAATTGTCGGCAATATATCACGAGGAAGCGACAAGACAATCAGATTTCTGATTGGCCAGCGCCTCATCTGGCTAAATGCCCTTGTTTTAGTATTGAATCATCATGTTTTTGTAATAATCAGGAAATGATCACAATTTAGTAGTTAAACAACGACAGATGGACGAGGCTTGAGATTTTATTGTTGGCACTGTAGAAAAGGGGCGGCGACAATAGACGATCAGATTTCTGATTGGCCAGCGACTTATCTAGCTCAATGACATTGTTCGGTAGCGAACCATCATGTTTTTATCTCAGGAAATGATCGAAATTTAGTAGTCAAGCGACAAACAGGCGGAGCTTGAGATGCTGTTGTCGGCACTATATGGAGGAGACTATAGACGAAAATAATTCTGATTGGCCAGTGACTTATCTTGTTTGAGTACTGAATCATTTTTGGCGCTCTTGTTCACCCGAACAGAGTGCCTATAATTTTGCCCAAATTTCTGTGATTTTCGAATATCGAGTCGAAAATGGTCTCAAACGATTGAGTTCGACTCCTGATGAAGAATCAGTGGCGAATTTTTCACAACCTATGTTCTCAATTAATGATATAAATAATTTGATTGTATTTGTGGTTTCTACTCTGTATAAAACTATGCGACCGATATTATTCAGCTCTTACTGCAAATCAAGAAGATTCAGTTTCTTTGAAAGAAGAGTTTCATTATTTTCAATTTATAGCACATTTAACATATGAATTCTAACCAGTGATAGTGGAACGTCGTTTAATGATTATAATTAGTGAATAAATTTTGAACATTTGAATCCTAAATTACTAATTCACAATCAATCACTAATGTCAATGAAAGTCAAATCTATTTCAAGAATTCTCATGATAAATAATGGAAGTGTTAATAGGACGATAAATACTCGTAGCCTAATAAATCTATTCAGTGTTGATCAAGACTATGAAAATTAGTATCCGATTTTAGTTCCCTCATATCCACTATTTCTAATTCTGAAGCATCAAAATGAATTTTCCTTGTGCAGAGTGAGTTTTAAATGAAACTACAGATTAAAGATAGAGCGGATTCAGTTATTCTGAATTCCGCCATTAATCTACCGAAAGAAAAAGCCATTAATGTTTTAACCGACGCCATTTTCAGCGTTTGGCGGCTGAAATTCGTATAAGTAGTGTAACTAAACAACACCATTTGTTGCGGGCTGGAAGACTAATTGTGTACCGAAAGTTCACAAATTTATGATGTAATCTGGGAGATTACTGATATATCTACTACCAACTTTGATCCAACATCATCATGAAATTGTGGCGGAAATAAGAACGCAGGCTGTATATATCGCTCATTCTACTGAAATTAATCCGCTTCTTGACTACACACGCAAAAATTTAAATCATTTTGGAAATCAAGTAATAGATTTTTTACATAAGTACTCAGTTCCTTCATGTGGGTTTTGACTAAAACGCTTATGTTTTTGTATATAGATATGTTTAATTCATTTGATTTTGGGTCTACACATATCTAATAAACAGGAACGACATTTACGAAGAACCATCGCTACAGTGGTGCGAGTTAGTCTCGATTGACGTATGATAATACCCGAGAATCAAGACCTTAAGTGAAACTGTGGACCGGTTTCGAGGTGGTGCTTTTTCAGACATGGGAGTTTAGAAGGGAGCCTCCATTGGTGGTGCTACGTGTCGATGCCCCACTCTTATTCGCGCTTGATGGTGACGAGAGATGGGAGACCCAGGCAGAGGAAGAAAATGCGAGTCTGCAGCAAGCAGATGATTCGTTCTTTGTGGCTAGAATCCCGCGATTTGCAGTTCAAGTTCTAAACGTGCCCGGACCCCTCGAAGTGACTAGTTCAGTCTCTTAAGACTGAATTCTCGAGATGAAATGGTTCGGTCTGTGGTAACCGGACCTTTCGAAGCAAACACAATAGATTGGAATATTAATTGGGATTCGCTTACAGCTTTTTGGATTTGAATTTCAATTTTAATTTTATGGTGTGAGAATTAATAGGAGTTTAGAATATAATTGGTTGAAGTCTTCTGTTGGACTGACCGCATAGTTGTAGTTTTTGAATTTGTGATATAGGAATATACCTAGTTTTTTCAGTGACACCTAGATTGTTGTTATTTTATCGAATAGAATATGTTTTTGGTTAATTCAGAATGTTATTGATACCTTCACCTCCAATATTTAACCACATCATTCTCCACTGGAGACTACCTAGGTTCGAACTCGGGGTTTCTGATTCCCAATACGGAAGAGTTCGATGATAAGGGTGACGTCCTTAGATATAAAAATTTTCTGTGGCCGAATTTGACAAAATAAGCTTTACAATGTGAATTAAACAATTCAGATTCAGTTGACGTACACATACTTAGAAATATTCGATTGAACATAGTTTTCAGAGAGCTGTACCATCACGTCATTTTTCTTCTGGTCTGTCGCCACGCATCATGAAAATTAATAGACTACGATTAGTTTCACTGGATGAAATTGCCTGCATGTTTTTTTTTGCCATCCGCCGTAGAATTAGAAAATTCTCAGGTTCGATATTATTTAACGTTCTTCAAAGGACATTTCATTAGATTTGAAATTAACGAAGTTGCTTCCTCTCTTACAATATACCTCTTGAATTGCAACTAAATGAGTAATTAGTGTCAAAGTAATGCATCCTGGGATTCGACTCTTATTAGGAGCGCAGTAAAGAATATTAACGCTTTAGGTTGGTAGGCATTCACTGTGATTAATTTCTGCTCTGAAATTTCGTATCAAAGAAACTCGAGATTTCATGGAAAATTGCGTGATTTCTTCATAGCGTTGCTGAGTTATAACAAATGGCCTTCCCTATCCAGGATATTCTATCTGTTGTTTCAGTCGAGGGAGTGATAATGAAAATAAATCACTCTAATTTGATATTCTTGCAGAGTCTTCGCCGGCAGGGAAAAATATTCAGAGAACTAACGACAGCGACAGGCAATGAGTTTTCCTGAAAACAACAAAATGAAATAATCCTGCAAATAACCATGCATCAAACATAATCTAACATAAATCTCCATTTTTCTACATCATAACATAAACAAGAATGTTCCGGGAAATTCCTGTCGGTGATTCATTCTCATTTGAATGTTTCTACTGGTTCTGCTTTCATCTTTAATGTAGTTTCTTTTTTCAGAACGATGAAGCTCCTGAGGCCTGCAGTAATACTCTTGATGCTCGTTATATTTGAAGGTAAGTCTTCATCCTATAATAATTGGTTGAAATCAGTAATGTTGTTCTTTGAATACAGGCTGTCTCAAGTTCGAGTGCCTATTAGACGTTTCTGGAGAACTAGACATATTTGAAATCTGAAAATTGGGATTATGATATTGTTCGAAGTTCTCTACAGAGTTAAAATATTTTCGAAGCCCAAAACTTCCGGAGTGAAAATAAATTCGAGGAAAAAATTTTTTTTCAAGTTTTCCATTCCTGGTATGAACGAGTATTCAATAGTGAATACATTTCTGTTAAAACCATTGTATTAAATCGAATAGTTTTCAAAATATCCAAAAAAACCTGGGAAAAAAGTCAAATATGTTCAGTCAGTAATATGTTCACTATTCTTATTTTAAATATCCTGAGCGTAAACCGTTTTTACAATATTGTAAGAGGAAGGATGTGAAAAGGTCATGCATCTTTTGGATTTCAAAAATATCATTACAGGGTGTTTCAAATTTTGTGTTGAAAATTGTGATCTTAAATTGGCCATTACTTCTGTTTTTCAAATTGGAACCCTATTTTTTTATAATTGTGTTGGATTCTGCGGTCAAAAATAATGATAGTTTTCTCACATGATTATGGTCCTAAATTCAATAATTTCTGAGTTATTTGAGATTTTCTGGATTTATGGTGTACGTAGAGTCAAATTATTCGAATCTGATTCATAAAGATATTCTGTGAGCAGAGAAGATGAATCATCCCATTTATAATTCACAAGTGTCAGACAGGTCTTATTGTTAGTCGTTACGAAATTTTTTGATTTCACAAAATGAATCGTTGCTATTCTAATAATGAGATTTTGATTTATTTCTTATATTGTAATTTTCAATTGTATACGCAATACACATTCGAATGCACTTAATGATATTGTTTATTTCAAATCCATGGTGGATGACACAAAATGTTGAGTATCCAGGGATATCCAGGGATTCAGGACAAGCCCGACAATCTATTCCATTGATAACAGAGTATTCTCAATATCAAAATTAACAACCTCAATATCGTCAGATGGTGCGACAACGCTTTTTTGATTTTTGATGGATTTTGCATTTTTTCCGATCCTTCCGTACCCTCTCTGAAGCGCGACACTGGATTTAATCGATTCTAATGATTATTCAAGTCATAAATATGACCTTAAATACATTCAACATATGCGACAACGTCTTTTCAGGAATTCGTCTTACTCTATCGAATAGCCCATTCCAAAGATTCAAATTCTAATTGTAGCACCTCAAGCGCATGGCAATGGATCACACCGAACATTTTAAATCATAGAATTCCTTTATTATCTTATAATAACAACTCAATGAGTGAACTGTTGAAATTCAGAAGCGAATAATTCCTTAGAGAAAATTTTCAGCCGGGATCAATAGTTACAGCATGCGCAAGGCACCGTCTTCTAAGCGATAAAAGTGTTGCTGGAAACCGTTGCTGGATTCACTCTCATGGGAACCCATACTTCACAGTTACATCTTTCTTTCATTTTCCACTTCTTTTGAAAGTCTATAATTTTCATCGATAGATAAAGTTCTCAAAGTTCGTTTTGACGACTTATTGTTAGCACCTCACAACTCTCAACTAAAGAACTGAACTGATGTCTCGGCATTCGGTTATACTATGAATCGAATCCTTGAAAATCACTCCTGAATGAAGGATTCCTCCAGAAAAATCGACTTATCGGATTTGCCGTCTAATATGTCTTTTTACAATTTATTTTTTTACTGATGTAGTTATATATACTGATTAATTTTCTAATCACATCTGAAATTAAACGAAGAGAACTCCTCGAGAAACTAAAATGTGTAACGATTAAAAAATTACCACAAATTTGTACAGTTCTAATTGCAAGAACTGAATATTAGTCATCCCTTTATTATGATACATTCTATTTACTATGACTACAGGGTGTTTCAAGTTCGAGTGCCTATTAGACGTTTCTGGAGAACTAGACATATTTGAATTCTGAAAATTGGGATTATGATATTGTTCGAAGTTCTCTACAGAGCTAAAATATTTTCGAAGCCCAGAAACTTCCGGTTATACAGGGAGTGAAAATAAATTCGACGAAAAAAAGTTTTCCATTCCTGGTATGATCGAGTATTCAATAGTGAACACATTTCTATTGAAACCATTGTATTAAATCGAATAGTTTTCAAAATATCTAAAAAAAAACTGGAAAAAAAGTCGAGTATGTTCAGTCGGTAATATGTTCATTATTCTTATTTTAAATATCCTGAGCGTAAACCGTTTTTACAACATCGAAGAGGAAGGATGTGAAAAGGTCATGCATCTTTTGGATTTCAAAAATATCATCATAGGGTGTTTCAAATTTTGTGTTGAAAATTGTGATCTTAAATTGGTCATAACTTCTGTTTTTCAAATTAGAACCCTATTTTTTTATAATTGTGTTGGATTCTGCGGTCAAAAATAATGATAGTTTACTCACGTGATTATGCTCCTAAATTCAATAATTTCTGAGTTATTTGAGATTTTCTGGATTTATGAAGTACGTAGAGTCAAATTCTTCGAATCTGATTCATAAGGATATTCTGTGAGCATAGAAGATAAATCATCCCACTTATAATTCACAAGTGTCAGACAGGTCTTATTGTTAGTCGTTATGAAATTTTTTGCTTTCACAAAATGAATCGTTGCTATTCTAATAATGAGATTTTGGATTTATTTCTTATTATTGTATTTTTTCAATTGTATACGCAATACACATTCAACTGCACTTAATGATATTGTTCATTTCAAATCCATTTTTTTTACAATTTCTGAAAAGATGTTTCAAACTTTCCAACTTTTGGAATGTAAGAGCCCCTAAAGAATAAAAAAAAAGGCAGTTGATGAAATTAGTATTTCGACACATTAAATAGATTCGCTACTTCAGTACACCGTATTATGATTATAAATAAATAACGATAATAAAAATACGTTTCAAAACTCAAATTAGCAGAATAAATGATCAGGTAAGAGTATCGATATGGTAACCATTTTTTTCCAAACACTTTCGAACACGTCTTGAAACACCTAGGTTAGTCGCTCGCTCAATTTCCTCTCCCTTTAGTGAGTGGAAAGCATCCTCCACACGCCGTTTCAAATCTTCTTTGCTTTCAATAGGAGATTCATAGAATATGTTTTTTATTCTACCCCATAAATAAAAATCTAAGGGAGTAAGATCTGGAGATCGTGGGGGCCAAAACAGTGAAGAACGGCGTCCGATCCACCGATTACCAAACATTGCATTCAGTTCTTCAGACACCTCGTGCGAACTATGTGCCGGAGTGCCATCCAATTGATAATATGCGGTAGTCGACATACTCAACGGCAGTTAATCCAAAAACTCAGAAACAAAATTTCTCAGGTTTTCCAAAAATTTTTCTGTATTTAAGTTTTCTTCATAAATGTAGGACCGCACTTTATTGTCCATCAAAAGAGCAAACACATAAAAACTAAATTTGTTCTGGGGGTTTCTTTGTATTTTTCTATGAGGATTTTCACTTCTCCAAATGTGGCAATTCTTTCTATTAAATAATCCTTCATTATTGAATTTTGCTTCGTCTGTCCTTTTTTCGAAAAATTTTCATCATTTTCAAGTTTTTCTAATATTCCTCTACAAAAATTTAATCTTTTTATGTAGTCACCTGGTTCTAATGCATGAACTTTCTCATATTTGTAGTCATGCATGTTGTGTTTTTTCAAAATTCGGTGCACTAAATTTCTGTATAAATCGATTTCATGAGCTGCACTTCGAATAGATGAATGTTCATTCGCTTCGAAATAAGTCAAAACACTAATTACATTCATCTTTTGTATTCTTTAGGGGCTCTTACACATTCAAAACTTTGAAAGTTTGAAACATATTTTCTAAATATCTTCTCCGTCATGGAAGGTAAATGGGGATCCTACTCGTTGAAGGCCCGGCAGGTTCTACTAATAATTCTGTCACATTCACCATGTATATAAAATAGATCCAGAATTTCGTAATTGGAATATCGGTTCATTTTGTTAAATCGAGAAATAAAGATAACGAATAACAATAACACCTGACACTTGTCAATTATTAACAGATAATTTATCTTCTATGTGTACAGAGTGTTTCCATGGTTTCGAAAGAATATTCATTGAATTTTTTTAGATGCAATCCATTTGTCTCTACTTACACCATAAATCCAGAAAATCTCAAATAACTCAGAAATTATTGAATTTAGGAGAATAATCATTTGAGAAAATTATCATTATTTTTGACCGCAGAATCCAACACAATTATAAAAAAATAGGGTTCTAATTTGAAAAACAGAAGTTATGGCCAATTTAAGATCACAATTTTCAACACAAAATTTGAAACACCCTATGATGATATTTTTAAAATCCAAAAGATGCATGAGCTTTTCACATCTTTTCTCTTCGATGTTGTAAAAACGGTTTACGCTATAAGGATATTTAAAATAAGAATAATGAACATATTACTGCCTGAACATATTTGACTTATTTTCCAGGTTTTTTTGGATATTTTGAAAACTATTCGATTTAATACAATGGTTTTAACAGAAATGTATTCACTATTGAATACTCGATCATATCAGGAACGGAAAACTTGAAAAAAATTTATTTCGTCGAATTTATTTTTACTCTCTGTATAACCGGAAGTTTATGGGCTTCCAAAATATTTTAGCTCTGTAGGGAACTTTGAACATAATCCCAATTTTCAGATTTCAAATATGTCTAGAAACGTCTAATAGGCACTCAAACTTGAGAAACCCTGTATAAGCCACCCCTGGTATTAGAGTGTCAGTTATTTTCGAGCTCTTACACCATCGGAATTAAATTCACTGCGATATAAATTAGTTTTAAAAGAACTGAAGAAGTGAAAATTGATGATTATATCTCAATCTTTACGGTTTCAGGAGAGGGAATAAAATTTTTTTCATGAGTTTAAGAACTTAAGACATATTGATCGAAAAAAGTTGAAGTAACGCCTTTTTCGATCGACCGGTTTATAAAGCGTATCAACGGTTCTCATCTATTTTCCCTCAAAAATTGTTTCCATAAATTACGAGACTTCTCAGATTACTTATGAGGGAGCATTCATCCTTGAACGAAGAAACTTTTTCAGAGAGAGAGAGTTTGAGTATAATTTCAGACAGTAGGTAGGTACTTATCGGCTTCGCCCATGTATTTAACTGGGTCGAATTAGATACAACTTATTTTTTATAGCGGCATACTTGAATTGAGTACTAATTTTATTGCATTTCGTTTTGGAATTGGATATTGTTCGTGAACTTTTTGTAGAATCGGATGCTTCGTCAGTCTTTAACGACCTATTGAATATAATTTGGTTGAAAAGTTCTAATTGTCAAGAGTAGAGCTGAAATTTTACGCCATTTCGATATTTCATCATAAACTTTA
The DNA here is from genome assembly GCA_030674115.1 of Micraspis discolor. Lineage (NCBI taxonomy): Eukaryota > Metazoa > Arthropoda > Insecta > Coleoptera > Coccinellidae > Micraspis > Micraspis discolor. The sequence continues at coordinate 1,271,635 of JARTUT010000878.1, read as the reverse complement.
AAGGTACTGAAAATTTTATTTTTATTTGGCGATTCATTCTATCTTTTCAAGCCTAATAAATAGTGATTCAAATGAAAGTTTGAAATTCCTTCTGAACCAACATGTTCCTTCAAAAAATGGTATATTATATGGTTGGTTTCTTTTAATATGGCTGTGGCAGTTTCGAAGATTTTTCACTGTAAGGACATCCAAATAAACATCATAAAAAATAATTTAACATATAAAGAAGCCCAATTTGTAAAGACTGAATGAAACAAATATCTCAATTCTCAATAATACAGATTTTTGGCATGGTTTCATACCTACGGATGAGACTTAGAACTATCAATTTACCTTCAGTTCAAGGAAAAATCCGAGGCATGTTTTTTAAATAAGTATCGTTTTGCTATTCCGCCGCTGTAGCGCTACGGTCGGCGTTCCGCGCATGTGCGTTGGTTTACTACATCTCTTGTCTACGCACTGACGCCATTACATTCTTCATTGTATACGTTGTTTACTGAGTGTATAAGATGCCTCCGACAATTGTGTGTCCCGCTGATCGTGAAGTACGGGCTGTTATACGATTTCTTAGTGCTGAAGGCGTAAAACCGATCGATATTCATCGTGAGATCTGCGAAGTTTATGGACAAAACATTATGAGTGATGGAATGGTAAGGAAATGGGTGAGAGCATTTAAAGATGGCCGCACAAATGTGCATGATGAAGATCGGAGTGGGCGTCGTTCGGTCGTTAATGAAGATTTGGTGCAGAAATTGGACGAAAAGCCCTGATCTGGCACCCAGCGACTACCATTTGTTCCTGCACTTGGAGAAACACCTGGGCGGTCAGCGTCTGCTAGACGAAGTCAAAACATTTGTGACACAGTGGTTAACAAGTCAGGCGGCAGAATTTTATGCGGAGGGTATCCAAAAACTGGTGCCACGTTATGACAAGTGCGTCAATATTCACGGAAATTATGTGGAAATGTAAATGAAGATACAGGCTTAAATGTAAAAATAAAATTATTGCGATATCTTTTCACGTCTTTTTTAATTCCAAAACGGTACTTACTTAAAAAATATGCCTCGTATTTAGACCTAATTTTGTTTGACTCCAAAGAAAGTACTAAGCAGAAAAATTATAAACTACTAGCTTCGTGATCGAAAAAGAGAAAGTGTTCTAATGAGGAATGATGATTTCGTTTTCAAAAGTGGGCAAAAGTATTAATAAACAACTCAGCAGATGGCGCTGGGGTGAATCAATCTTATGGTGCGGTCAATGGTAAATCGATGTTGAACCATTAATTCTCTCAGAGTGGTCCAATTTGGCCAATTTTGATAGGAAATACCATTTTCTAGAGAAGTAAAAGAAAAACTGACCCACATGCTACGAGGTCGATTTTTGTGAAAAAATGAATGCCGAAAACCCCACATTGATATATTGACTTGTTCTAAAGATAAAATTTGTTTTTCAGTTTTCTGTATTTTTGACGTAATCTCGTTACTTGTTTATTTTTGAATATTTCTTGTTTCTATGAAAAAATTCTCCAGTCTTTTTTTTGAACGAAATCCATTGGTGATCCTAGTTTTATATTGAAAAATGTGGTTGAAGCTATAACATAAAGATGTATTCTTTCTTAAGGACTACCTTTGATTTCTTTTCATAGTCATGCTTGAAATGGTATTCTCTTTTCAAGTAGATATAATTGCTACTTCTCTTTTAAAATACTGATTTTATGGTTGTTTCTGAATTATTATAGATGTATTTTTTAAATCTGCCCAAATACGCATTAGAGCAGTTTCACATAACAGTTGCTGAAGAGAATCATTAGTACGTATTTAGTAATAAATCATAAATTTAAACAAAAATAGAACAACAAGACCTCAATATTTTTTAACTATTCATAACATGTGTTCGAATTGAGTACTTTTTAAATCAAAACATAATCGACTACGCTTCCTAATGATTGACAGCACTAATCAGTTCTACCGCAGGTTGGCTCCAAAACGTCTCCAATTTGTTGTAATACGAGGAATGTTTTTTAAGTAAGTACCGTTTTGCGATTCCGCCGCCGTAGCGCTACGGTCGGTGTTCCGCGCTTGGGCGCTGGTTACCTGCATCTCTTGTCTACGCACTGACGCCATTGCAGTCTGATTCTTTATTATATACGTTGTTTACTGAGTGTTTAAGATGCCTCCGACAATCGTGAGTCCCGCTGATTGTGAAGTACGGGCTGTTATACGATTTCTTAGTGCTAAAGGCGTAAAACCGATCGATATTCATAGTGAGATCTGCGAAGTTTATGGACAAAATATTATGAGTGATGGAATGGTAAGGAAATGGGTGAGAGCATTCAAAGATGGCCGCACAAATATGCATGATGAAGAACTGAGTGGGCGTACTTCGGTCTTTAATGAAGATTTGATGCAGAAAGTGGACGAAACGCCCTCTGATCTGGCACCCAGCGACTACAATTTTTTCCTGCATTTGAAGAAACACCTGGGCGGTCAGCGTCTGCAAGACGAAGTCAAAACATTTGTGACACAGTGGTTAACAAGTCAGGCGGCAAAATTTTATGAGGAGGGTATCCAAAAACTGGTGCCACGTTATGATAAGTGCGTCAATATTCACGGAAATTATGTTGAAAAATAGATTAAGATACAGGCTTTCAGGTAAAAATAAAATTATTGCGATATCTTTACACGTCTTTTTTCAATTCCAAAACTGTACATACTGAAAAAACATGCCTAGTAGCTATGTACATTCATTAATGATTCAAAGCATTCCCGAAATGTGTGATTCTCAAAAACACTTAAGCATGTCATATGTTTCATTATTTTCATACATTTTGTTTAGCGCTCAGATAAATGTGCATTTAATAACAAATTGTTATTAAACTACTCGCATAAACTGCAGTTGCTAAGGTAATTTGTTTTATATTCAGGCATGCCAATCCAGATTATTAAAATACATTTGAATGAATCGAAACCAGCCATGAAATAAATATTTTCAAGGAGAGATAACAACTATCATAAATGATTGAAAAAAAAATTCAATTCAAATACGAATATGTTAAAAAATATCTCACAAGGAAAAATACAAGTTTATGTTATAGCTTCAAACCATATTTTTCAATAAAAAACTAGGAACACCAATTCCTTTCAAAAAAGAGGCTGAAGAGTGTTATCGCAGAGACAAGAAATATTCAAAAATAAACAAGTTGAGTCAGAAATGCACAAAATTGAAAAACACCAGGAATCTTTCGAACAAGTCAAGATATCAATGTGCGGTTTTAGGCATTCATTTCATTACAAAAATCGATCTTGTAGCATATCGACTAGTTTTTCTCTAATTCCTTTAGACGTCCAATTTGAACCACATTGTACTTGCTCGCAAGGCAAATTATCAATTTACATCCTCGTTGATTTCCGAGAAGTTTTTGCCTCTAGCCTGAATTTTATTTAAGTCAAAGAGATGTAACTAATATTCCACCTTTAATAATTCTTTATTGAAAAATACGTAGTCTTTGTCCCACCTTGTTCAGCATACTGGAAAGAATTCTGTGAAATATTTGCCTTCTAAAAGGGCACAAAAGAAGCACGGTGGTATAAAACGTGTTCCTGCTTTTCTGCAATGTTCACAATCCCCAAATTTATTGTCTGCAGAATATGTATTATTAGCTGAGATGGAGGGTGGAAACGGGGCAGGTCAGAACTTAATAGTTGATTTCCCGAGGGAATGTTGCTTACACAAGGTTACCGAACAGACATCATCTTCTCGTTTTTAGTGAAAACTTAACGTATTCTTGTGGTATTATATCGTGTTCGATAATGAATATTCTACGTATATTCAGAGTTGTAATTTTTTGAAGACACTGGTTGATAGTTGGAAATTTGTTCTCAAGAAAGTTCATGTAGTTAGATGCATCTTGGGAACATTTTCATCCAATATATTCTGATTAAGTGAGAGCATTATGATGTATAGCTGACTATGAAGTTAGGGGTTTCAGCTTCAAAAGCAATTATAAATAGTATGGTAAATGAAGGAGTCAATCGTACGTAAATGGATCTTTATTGATAAAATTTGCTCTACATGTTTCGCCTTGTTAGGGCATCTTCAGGAGCTCTGTAAAATGGAGAAAATATGAAAACATGAAACATGAACATGAAAACATGAAATAAAATACTACAACACTGTGACATTTTCAAGAACTTACTCGTCAAGATTATACAGGTTGACATAAACATAAACCTTTCCGGTTATTATAAAATTCAGATTTAGGAGAACAAGCACACTTTTCAGACAAAGCTGATTCTTAGTAAAACTTTTCCAATGGTGAATTTCAATCGTTCAAATGACAGCGTCAGTTTCATTTTATGGTTAACATTGACAATTGACATCATTGACAAAGACGTGAGGTGAGAAAGTGACGCAAGTAATGGGTGCGTTCGGAAATTTCATAAACGCAGTAATCAAATCAAACTTTCAAATATAGGATGATAGCTGAGGTGTGATTCCGTTTGAGTGTTTAAACATTTGTTTTGGTGTGTTTTCAAATTTTTGGCTATCTCATAAATTTCCATAAGGTCAAGTTTGTTGCCCTTATCTAAATTGTGCAAAAAGAGTAACATTTTCTGACTCATCAAATTCATGTTCGTTTATTCTTAAGTGTCGTCCAAAAGAACTCTTGTCTTTGTAGTTCCTTATATGTTCAGATATTCTAGTCCCCAGAGCTCTAAACGTCTTTCCTATATAAAATTTGTCACAGGTTTTACAGTTTAATTTGTATACGCCATTCTTCTCCAGTATGGGTGTTTTATCCTTGCAATTAAGTAGGTGGCTATGGAGACAATTATTAGCTTTAAAGACTATTTCAATATTGTGTTTTTCAAAAATTTTTTTAATTGGGTAGCACATATTTCCGTAAAATGGCAATGAGAATCTTCCAATTACTTGTTTTTTAGCATCTGGGGACTGATCATTTCAGTGTGACTCATTGTGCAATTTCAAAAACTTCCTCATCAGCAGTCTGTCCACCACATCTGAGGTGTAACCATTTTTGTAAGCTATATATTTGATTATCTGTAATTCCCTGTTGAAACTGTCTCTGCTCAACGGTAAATGTAACATTCTGTGGACATAAGAGTTTAGAGCAGCAAACTTATGGCATGCTGGGTGGTTTGAGCTCTCATTGATGGTTGCTACAGTTTGGGATTCCTTTCTGTGTACATCCACAGATACTCTGTTATGGTCCAAGGTAAGAGTTAAATCCAGGAAATTAATCTGGTTGAAACCAATTTCCAAGGTGAAGTGGATGTTTTCATGCAGAGTGTTAAACAAATTCAACAATACCCAAGCTAGATCTGTGCTGCCAGTGAATATTATTAGGATGTCATCAACATATCTGTAGTATTTGAAAATGTGTTTTATTATGGGTGTTTTCAAACTAAATAAGACCTTTTCCAAATTATCCATGAAAATTTCTGCCATGAGAGAAGATGGAGGTGCTCCCATAGGCAAGCCCATCTCCAATTTATATATTTCATTGTTGAACTGGCAAAAGTTCTGTTCCAAAGATAGCTTGAGTAGACCTAGGATGTCCTTCCTCAGTTCAGGGTTGACGTTTTTCTTAAGTAGCTCTTTCTCGATCAGTGAAACACATTCAACAGGGGGGATTGAAGTGAATAGGTTTTTAGCATCAAGTGATATTAACTTGGCCCCCTCTGGGATCTGTAAGTCTTTCAATGATTCTGCTAATTTAATACTATTCTTTATGCTGTATGTGGGTATGAACTCCGTTAATTCCTTCAACTCTTCACTTAGAAACTGGCTTATTTTGTATACAGGTGTGTTTACGTAACTTACTACTGGTCTTATGGATGCGTTAACCTTATGCAGTTTTGGGAGGCCATATAACTTAGGGACCTTTGGGTTTGGGTGGATCAACTTTCTGTATTTACCGTAGTTATTCTCAAACTCTTCTGATAATTTGAAGTTTTTACTTTATTAATAAGAATTGAAGTGGGGTTGTTGTTCAATCTGGTGAAGCCGTTATCATTCAAGAATTCCTCCACTTTACTGACATAAAGGCTCCTCTCTAACACCACTAAGCATGCACCTTTGTCGGCTTTCACTACTGTTAAATTATTCTCTCTGATTTTCTTCTTGATGTTGTTAATGTCTTTCATCATTTCTTTTGTTCTACTGTTATGTTTCGACATTCTTCTCTTTTCGTTGAGGAAATGGCTTTACAGTTGGCACGGATTTCATTTTTGCTGTCTGCGTCCAAATATGATCTCTCCAACACAGCATCCACACTTACGGCAAGTGTATCCAATTGATGTTTAGAATGGTTAGGTATAGAGTGTTTAAGTCCCATATTCAAGATTTTCATTTCTCCTTCCGAAAATTGTACAGTTGACATATTTATTAAGTTAGGTGGAAGTTGAAAGGTGGGTCTGGTTCATTCACACTTCTTCCATTCTTTTTGTTTGCTTTTTCTGTTCGTAGGTGTTCCAATTTTTTCTTTAGAATGTCGGTTTTCCATATTCTCAGGGTTTCCACCTCACATTTTGTCTCGTCTATGACCTGTCTACGTTCTAGGTTATTCAGGCTGTTCAAATGTAAACATGTGTTTATCACAAAATACTGGGTGTCCCAAAATTCATGCAAAAAGGAGGTGATTGCTAGTATGAAATTGATTAAAATGGGATCTTTTCTATAACAGAATTTCCTTAGCCCACCTCATCACAGATATCACCCATAGGATGCGGTGACTAAAGTTTTTTATTTTTTTCGAAAATTCTAGTAAAGCAAGAAACTTGAAATTCCGCAATTTTCGTTTACTCGCAGATGACTACCACTCACTGACGTAAGGTTACGTAAAATACGCCAAGTCGTTGAATACGAAAGGCCAAGCTGATGACGGCGACGAATCGACTCTTCAGGGTCATCACGTACAGTTTCCCACACCGCCGCTATATTCTCTTCACTACGAGCTGGATATTGTCTATTTGGTCGAGTATTATTCAATAACGAATATTGAGTCTCAAACTTAGTGATGATAGTACGATTACGTGGACCGTAAGTCGCTCTAAGTGGACGCTGTGCCGGGCTAAGTCGTTCCATTATGAAATGTCAGACACCACGGAACACATCTCTATAGAATGGAAACTGCCATTATAAAATTTGGTCACTGCTTTCAGCGACCTCATGCGGCGGCAACATGAACTAAACGCCGAAAGGCGGGACGTTTAAAATGGATATTGGAACTGTTCGGAATTTTTTGTAAATGAAATTATGTAATACGGACATATAGTAATATATAGATTGAAGAATCTTTCAAGTTATATATTACCATTGTATTACAGTAAGAGTTCTTTTATATTCAATATGTATCTTAAAAATTATAATAAAATATTTATAACAGAATTGATGGATAAACACAAATATAGTAATTTATAATCTTTTATTTATATTTAATTTAAGCATGAAAAAATAACAAATCAAAAGTGGAAAATGAAATACTTACATAGAACTTGCATTTGTACAAAAAGCAAAATACCCGAAAGTACCCATATATACAAAACACATTTATTTTCTTTTAGGTCTCTTCATGTTTTTCAAAAATTTAACAAATCGTGACGTTCCTACTACTGATCCACTACTTCCATCATCAGCTTGGACGGAAAAGTCTCGAATTGCATGGCTCTTTTCGGCATCTACTACGGCAGGGGTGTCTGGAAATTCATGTAGATCACTATCTGCACAAACTCCTTCAACACTTCGATTCAGGTCATAAGATCCTGTAATAAATGATTGAATGTTCTTACAATTATGATATCACATGTTTTTAAATTATCAAAAACAAATCTTACCATGCTAAACAATTGAGGAACAGCATTTTTCCAAATGCCTCTATGGCTTCTCAATTTCACCTCATCCGTGAAATGCCTGTCACAAACATAAAAGTTTCGGATTTGTTTGGATGTTTTACCATCCAACAAAGGATTCTGAACATTATCTAGCCAAAGTTTGAACAATTCTGGTTCCTTATCTGCTCTAGGAAAACGATAGCGTTTACTAAATTTATCGTCGCACTTTGGAACGCATTATTTGCGTTTTTCTTTAACTTCTTGGGACATATTGAAAGAAGAATTGTCGAAAAACTTTGAGAACTCAGAAGCACTTGTTATATCCACGAGGGATCAAAATAGAAAGGACGAGGTTATGAAAGTATCAACAAAGCAGAAATCGGAGAAGCCAGAGACACCATACGGCGGCGCAAAAACTATTATTGTGAACCACTTTGCCTATCTCAGTTCTCAGTTTTCACTCTATATGTAATTACTTTATGTCAGACACTACTGAACCAGTGATGTCAAGTCTTCTCTGTAAAAAGTACCTAGAATTGATTCGGAAAATCCCTAGAATTCCCTAGATTAGTGCAGAGGTGGCTCCATTCGCCCAGTGCAGGAAATATGTGAGTAAGGGGGGGGGGTTGTTCTCAAAGTTTCGCGGAATATTAGGAAATAACGATACGAAAATTCTTGGGATATGAGTGATTTTATTTCTGATTCTCATTCATTTCCTGAATAAACTAATTATAATTATTTCATATATCACTATTTGGAAATAAGGTTAAGAATAAAACATTATCGAACAAAAGTTTTATTTGACTTAATAATAAAAACAACAACGAATTTATAAATGTGTATATTATATAGGCTTTGAAAAACTAATCATTTATTTCATACAAACTTTTATATTGCATCAGCTTCAAATGTTCAGGTGTTACTTCGAATAATTTACAACATTTTTCATCATTTGAAAATCTAATGACTGAAACAGTGTTTATGCTTCACTACCTATTTTATTTCTTTTTTTTTGTTTTTACATCTGTAACAACAGAAAAAACCCGTTCTGTTTCGGCATTACTATGAGGTAATGCCTTACATAATCTAGCTAATTGTACTACATCTTGGTATTCATTAACTCCATTAAAATCTTTGTGGTCACCTAAGCTATTCCAAAATTCTTCTACATTCATTTTCATATATAATAATTTTTTATTGTTGTCATCAGAAAAGTCTATTGCAATATTTTTCCACTGCCTATCAATATCATCTCCTTTGATGCCTTCGACTGAAGCGAATTTACTCCAAATGATTTTGAGAGACGAAAGCTCATCGGGTTTTTTAAAATCTAAAGATACTTCCGGTGATAAAAATTTCAATGAATCGAAAAAAATATCATCAAGGGGAAATCTTTGCTGTATTTCAGTTGCAGCAGTAACGAAAAAATTCAAACAAGACTTTCTTATTGAAGTTTGAACTTCTGGCGGTAGAAGGGAAAGTAAATTGTTACAAGAAGAACCGAAATCTATTTGCTCCAATTCTAAAAAGTGATGGGGGTTTTTACAATTCATTTTGGGGTCATTTAAAAATTCGGGTTTAATGAAATGAGCTGTGAGTTTACGAAAAATCTTTTTGCAATTATATGATAATTCATGAATCAATATTTTTTTATTGAAAAAGGGCAATGAATTTATTGAACCAATTTAGAATATGATTCAAAAATAGTAATATTCCTTTAGTCGAATTATTATGCAGTTCATCAAATATGAAATTTACACATTTCGAGTTATCTTCTAATTTCTCAACTTTAAAATAATTTTGGAGAACAATCCAATTCTCGAGAACCCTTTAGACAGAATGTTGCATGGAAAGCCATCTGGTAGATGCTAATTTGAGCATTTTTTTTTGTTCGAAATGGAAGAAATCTTGCATTTCTATCAATTCTGCAGTTCTTTTTGAGGAAGAGGAAAAATAGCTTACTATATTTCTAATCAATTCCTCCGGTGTTCTAGGTAATTGAGAACAAGCATGGCTTGCAACGAAGTGGTAAGTTATAACATCTGTTGTTCACATTGTAAACAACAGATGTTATAACTTTACATGCTCAAAGATTGAATATTCTTTCAGAGATTTCTTTTTCAAAGGAATCGAGCAAGGAAGTAATTTTTGTCAAATTATACCACACTTAGAAATGTTTCATCCACATTCCTTAGCATAGAATACATATTGTGTTAGTTTAAGTGATTCAAGGGCCAGAAGCGAAATTTTTTCTACCTCTACGTTTGAGGATTGAAAAATCCCTAGAATTTCCCTATTTCCCTAAAATTCCCTAAACCCAAAATTTTTCCCTAGATCTAGGGACAATTCCTAGACTTAACATCACTGTACTGAACATGAATACCACTTCAGTTTACACGAAGCATGCGCGATCTGCAACTAAATCCCCACCACAAAGAGTAACCTTTACAAGTTATGACCATTGACCAGAAAATCCCTTGAATGTATGATTCGAGTGAAGTACAGATTAGTATAAAAAGTTTAGTGTTTTCAAATGCGACAATCAGATTACGAGAACTTTTCAACCATCCTATATTTTGTTCAACGTGCTCTATACAAAGATCATCGAACAGAATGATGTAGCGTATTATGCATCGATAATATCTAAAGAAATAAATAAAATTATTGGGTTTTTGGTCATACTGCTTTATTGGGATAAAGAAAGAATCACTATAATTCAATATTTGAAAAAAATTGCGGAGGACCATGTATAGACAGTAAAAACATAACAAATATCTGTGTGTTTACTTTGTTTTGTCCATTATTGGACTTTCTGTTTTGTTTGCAGAGTTCTCAGCTCGTTGAAACATAAATTGAATAATTTGGAACGTATTTATCATTTTCATTCATAAACAAAGGTATTATCTCATATTCGGGAATATACGAGTTAGCAAAGTTCAGCAAACAAACATTTTGTTCAGATTCCTTTCATCCCAAAATTATGTCCAGATTAATCCATAATGTATCCTAAAATATTTGATCGAATTATACGGGATTTCAATATTCCAGTTATTAATGCTTGTTTGATAATTCCATGATGAAAATACAGAACATTGTGTATTTCATAATATTTCTTAATAATTCTTCGTGATACTCAATATGTGATAAACACACAATCTCGGGTAGATTTTTTTTTATTTCGGTAATATAGAATAAAAATTAGTATTAAGCGTGGAAAATTCCTTTTCTGCTTTTCAGAAAGAATGTATAGCAGAAATTGAATATCTCAATACAATTTTGCATGCATTCGAAAGAATGTTGGAAGCACAATTTGGATCTTGCTTGAAATATCCCAGTCTAGTTAACAAGTTTAACCACGTGACAAAAAGATATAATAGTCCTAAAAATATATAAATTCTTCTCGTCATAAATGTTACTTGAACTAATTTAGCCTTATTTTCGCCATTTTCGATACCATTGTCCAAGATCATCCAGGTGTCCTTGTAGTTTTTGGAAGCTGCGACGGAATTTTCATGAAGCTATATAATCTGCAACACATCTTATGGTGTTGTTTTCATTTTCCGGTAAGTATAAATGATATAGAACTGTACTCGGCGTCTTCGGCATTTTGTGTCGGTAACAAAAGCCCTAGCTATATTTATACATTTTTCATTTTTTTTTCAAATAAAAATTTACCATATCTTTCTCGTAGATGTAAACTACCTCACCGATAAATTTTCAGCCAAATCGGTTCTACCGTTCTTGATTTATAAGATTTGATTTTATAAGATACCAAACATTTTCCGAAAAAAAATCGAAATTTTCTGTTATGAATCTATTACTTATATTTGAAACATGATCCAGCACTATCTGCCGGACTCAGTTGTGATCCTCGAATTCATTTTAGCGCACACAAAAAAATTGAATCAAATCCGACCAGCCGTTTAGGAGGAGTTTAAATGTAGCGTAATGTTCTTCAGTCGTAAAAGAACTACAATAGATTTCCTTTATAACATTAGTGGTTGCGTTCTTGGTATGGTTGTTGAATTTAAAGACCTAGGTATCTTATTCGATCGTGGACTTAGTTTTGTTCCTCTTATAAACTCAATCACCTCAAGAAGCATCAAAACACTTGGCTTCATCCTAAGGAACTCAAAGTGGTTACAGAACACCAAAACGCTACTTATACAAGGCATGTTTTTTAAGTTAGTACCGTTTTGTGATTCCGCCGCCGTAGCGCTACGGTCGGCGTTCCGCGCATGCGCGCTGGTTACCTACATCTCTTGTCTGCGCACTGACGCCATTACAGTCTGATTCTTCATTGTATACGTTGTTTACTGAGTGTTTAAGATGTCTCCGACAATCCTGAGTCCCGCTGATTGTGAAGTACGGGCTGTTATACGATTTCTTAGTGCTAAAGGCGTAAAACCGATCGATATTCATCGTGAGATCTGTGAAGTTTACGGACAAAACATTATGAGTGATGGAATGGTAAGGAAATGGGTGAGAGCATTTAAAGATGACCGCACAAATGTGCATGATGAAGAACGTCTAATCAGACCAAAGATGTCATCAAATCTTTTCAATGGGAAACTCTAAGTCATCCTCCCTGATCTGGCACCCAGCGACTACCATTTGTTCCTGCACTTGAAGAAACACCTGGGCGGTCAGCGTCTGCAAGACGATAATGAAGTCAAAACATTTGTGACACAGTGGTTAACAAGTCAGGCGGCAGAATTTTATGAGGAGGGTATCCATGGTGCCACGTTATGACAAGTGCGTCAATATTCACGGAAATTATGTTCGAAAGTAGATTAAGATACAGGCTTTCATGTAAAAATAAAATTTTTACGAGATCTTTACACGTCTTATTTCAATTCCAAAACGGTACTTACTTAAAAAACATGGCTCGTACTATTCAATGCACTTGTGAGGTCAACTTGGGCTCACAAACTGTGTGATAAATCTGGATGTGATCTTTCTCATATTGACTTATTATTTTTTCTTCTTGCACTTGGTGTTGATTTGTTTTTCATTATTATTTTTTGTTTAATTTACTGTAAAAGTTCACTGTTTTTCTTTTTGTAAACACTTGTAATTTCCCATTCTGTAATAGGCCTCGGCTGTCGAATGGTGTATTGCTAAATAAATAAATAAATAATTGTCAACACATGTATTGAGATGAATTATATATATATAAAGATGAATGTGAACATTAAAACTCTACTGGAGATTCGTTCAGCAATGTTCAATCAAGTAAGGATAGCTTCACTAGGCTTTGAAGGTAACAGCCATTCAGAAGTCTGTTGAACACGAAAATTTAATATAATCTTGAAAGCATTCAAGTTGAAAAGCGAGTTTCATTCATTCGGTACGTATGGAGGTGAGAAGGATGTCTTCCTCGTGCGATGCGAGAATGAAGGACAATTCAGAAACTTTCCTAATTAATGATTCATCATCCTGAACAAGAAGCCGTTGGAACATTTACTTGAACCATCAGAAAGCAGAGTGTATGAATTGTTATTCACCGGGAAACATCATCTGGAGAACATTTTCATCTTCACTTTCTACTAAATCAAACTTGGAAAATAGGAGGGTAAGATCAGGAGATTCCTGAAAAAACATTTTGTTGAAATACAGGCTGCGGCAAAAGTCAGTTTGCCGTTTTGCATATAAGAAAAAAAAAGCGAAAATAATTGCGAATAAATTTATTGTGGCCTCACATTTTATGTTCGAATTTTTTCCCTTCCTCTTCAACGCACAGTCGTTTAGTCACGGTAAAACAATTTTTACGAAAAAATTCGGTATTGCAACGAAGTTTCTCACATTCTTCTTCGATTCACACTCGTAAATGAAGAATATCACGAGGCTGTTCGCTGAAATTTTTGTCTTTAAGGACGCTCCAAAACGCTAAATCAAGAGTCAATCATGCTGGTCATTCCTCTTTTCCTCGTCTTCCTATCCAATCGCCGAATTGCTCATCCAAAATTCAAACAAACGCGTTCTTCTTTCGTGTACTTTACACGCGCACCTTTGCAACGAAGGCACTGTAAACGTACATAACAACACTACTGCACCCGGACAATTCAACTCGCTACGTTTTAGCTGCCTCCTTCCGCCCTAGGTACGATACTGGCCGTGAATACGCGCATGCGTGAATATCAGACTAGACAGAATTGTAACTAGCGCCCTGTATGAGTGTCAAATAAATTTACTGGGTGTATCGGCTTCGAAATATATATTCAGACAAAATAAAATGTATCTAAAAATCATAAAATACCCTTGAAGCATATTATCTGTTTCCTAAGGAGGCCTCGATCTATAGTAAAAGATCTCCTGTCTCAACGAAATTTCAGTTTGTCAATGAAGTAAAGATGGGAATTAATAAAAGTTGAATTACATCGACTAGAGTGTGAATATTTAAAGCTCTTATTTATTTACCGATTATTTACAAAGGAACTCCGTGGTCATTACTCGATATTATTGCATTTAATTTTGTAGCGCTTCACATTTTCTTGGGAAAAAATAGAATAAATGCAGCCGGTGCCATTTCTCACAAAGGAACCGGGTACAAATATTCTTTCATCGATTCAACTCCTTCCAGACCAAGAAAGTTAACTGCGAAAGATAGAGACAAGGGGGAAATTTCTATTTGGCCACAGTATTTGTTTAATTATCTCATTCTGCACGAGGCGGAAGACGAATGTTCGCGAAAATATTACCTCACGTTTGAATTATTGTCTTTTCTGGTTATATCACCTAACAAATGATATTTTTTCGCGTTCTCCATTTCTCATTTTGTCATTTCAGCTTCTTCCTTTATGATTCACTCCGAGCAATGGAATAATATAAAAACATCTGCAGACAATATTCACTCTCAGATGATTCTTGTGAGGTGGGAAAGTATTCAATCATCTTCATCTCACGCGAAAAATTGGATTTTCTAACAGTTTTCACTATATTTCATAAGGTATTGAATAATGAATTTTTAACAGGAATTCACGCAGATATGTGAATATGCACTGTGGTAATGTCAGAAGCATGAAACATGAAGATCAGACAAATGTATTGGCTCCTAGGAAGAAACTAAAAATTATCCCTTCAGAAAAAGATACTGATCTACAAGGCAATAATTAAACTGATTTGGACATATGGCATGCAATTCTGGGGATGTGCTAAAAGATCTAATATTCAAACAATACAGAAACTCTAAGCCAAAATACCACGCTCGATAACAGATGCTCCGTGGTATGTATCTAACTACATCATACATAACGATCTAATGACACGATTACAAGTGCAACGATTTGCACGCCACTGACGTTATTCCGTACGCGCATCCGAATTATCGTTGACATTTGAAGTAGTTCGAATGCAATAGAATATAGATGTGTTCTATGCCGGTTATCTGTGTTCCGCAAAGCTAACCTCGAACGGTCAGGTAGTTATTCCTGTCTGTCGAGATCAGATGCCGGTCATCTCTATGTAATTGTTAAAATCAATATCTAAAAGTGACATTTTTGGGTAAGAGATTTGCGAGAAATACATAACTATTCTCGCTCTTCCCTGGGGGCCAAATTATATATATTACGAGGCCAAAGACATATGCTAGTTCAAGATTGAGATGCATTCCACGATGAGAGATAAGATCATATCCAGTCCCTAGTTCGAGCAGTACATAGTTGGAGCTTGTGGCATAACCACAATGCCATGGAGCACATTCTTCAACTGAGATGAAAATTGGAATCATCTAGTCGCTGTTTGGAACATCTGTGTGGAAACTATACAACCCGTTTCTGGTCAACTGGCAGGCCATACCCTTTGGGACTTTATTTTCTATCTGGAAGCTGGGAGGAAGCTATCGACTCACATAGCTTTAAGATAAGCCCCTAGTATTCTGTTTTACTTGGGAGATTAGATATTCCTTAAAATTATTATTTGTGAATTGTATTTATACACTTTAATATATTTGTCAAAAGCCGAGAGGAGTTTTGTTGCTGATCCTGAGAGAATTAAGAGTAGAGCCTCATGCTCATTATTTAAAGTGGCACTTTGTCATGTTACACAAGCTACCATCAGAACCTTGAAGGACATGAGAAAATCCTCATAGACCAACTGGCATGAGATCCCTGCAACAAAAGAAGCTACAAAGAACTTGGCCAACTGACTTTAGTGAAACTTTTGTACAGAAGTATCGATATTGTATGATAACTTCTTCATGTCATTTAATAGTTCTACATACTTACTTAATACTTAAGAATAGTACATCGTAAATTTCAATAAAGAGTAAAAAAAAATTTCAATAGCATAATATTGATTTCTTTGCTCTAGATAGGTGTTCGTAAGATTTTAATGATAATGTGTTTGATATAGCAATAAAGTCGATCTATATTTCGGAATAGTCCCTCAGTTATACTTTCTTTCGTGCTAATTCGGTATATGAAAAAAATATGATTCTTCATTCAAATATCTTTCGAATTCCAATTAATTGACATATACAGGGTGTAACTAAATAAGTGTAAATATTTAAGGAGGTGATTCCTCATCGTAGGATCTTTCATATAAAGAAAGTTCATTGGAGCATCCCTTGTTAAGATATAGCCCCTCAAAGGGAGTACATAAAATATGTCTAACAATTTTTTTCCCAAGCACCAAAAAGTTACAATATTGAAATTAACCTAACGTTTCCTACTAGCAAAACGACATTTATCCAGTTATTTATTTGGTTTACCCCATGGTTGTAAGGGTGGGAAACGCAGGTACAGAACTACAGAATAATAATAAATCCAGTTCGCATTTATGACGATGGACCTATCTCTGTAGGTGTTCGTAAAATAATTTTTTGCTGCGAACTGGTTCATTTTGGGCAAAAAACTCAAGAGACAATTTTGTTTAGAATGAAACAGGCTATCGGAAATGAATTTTTAAATGGTAAACAAAGACAAAAAGTTACATTGGAAATAAACTTTAGGGGATGCGTTTCCCACCCTAACAACCATGGGATGAACCAAATAAATAACTGGATAAGTGTCTTTTTGCTAGTAGGAAACGTTTGATCAATATTGTAACTTTTTGGTGCTTGTGAAAAAAATTTTTATACAAATTTTACGTACTCCCTTTGAGGGGTTGTATCTTAACAAGGTATGCTCCAATAAGTTTCTTTATATGAAAGATCCTATCTTTTTTTCGATGAGGAATCACCTTCTTAAATATTTTACACTTATTTAGTTACACCCTCTATATGATGAACTTTCTTGTACTTAACCTTGAACACAATGAATTAACTGGGGTTTGCGCATGAATATTTCTGGAAAGATGAACTTTTTACTGAGTGCAATTGTTCATTCTGTGTGAGTAGAAGCCGTGAAATCGGAAATGAGAAACTCTGTCAATGGCATATCCGTTCTTCAGTAACCCGCCCTTCAATGTGGGATGACTAGCTGAACGTCATGAATGTCGATTAGAATGGTATTATACTGATCCTCATTGTTAACATTCAAATAGTTATGCATAATTGTGATCCTGTGCGTTCTGGGCCAACTATTGAATAGAGAAATGAGTTAAACTTAAAACGGATCTTATCAACGCTTGATATGCCTATCGCTATACCAAAATTACAGAATTTAACCAAAATGCTACATGTGCCTCTGAAATCATGATAACAATATCGACTGGTTGGTTGAAATGTTCATTAAATGATAATTAAAATAAGAATATATCATTCAAGAAATAACTTTGAGTATAATCTCTTAAATCTGCATGACACTCAGCCCAACCCTCCTGCAATCATTTTATCTCTGCTATAATTTTCCGGATGCCCTGCAGAATACAACTCCACGAGAGCAATATTCACGAAAAAATTGTTTATAGTTTTTAGTAGGTATGAGTCGACAATTCTGGGATCAACTATGAAACTTGTGCATTATCTCGATGATTAATTAATTATTCTTTCTTATGTAAACCAATCAGGTGACAATTATATCTTGGATTACTATTTATTATCATTTTCAAACTAGGTGTGTTTATCTGAAACATTCACTTTCTGCATGAAAGATTTTAGTGTTGTGATTGAAGTTGTTTCCGTATTCATGTAAATGTTTGACATAGAAGGAATTTGTATTTTTAGTGACGTAACCATATTGATGTTTCTGTATCGATTTATTAAAAGATCTTCCTATTTGGCCAATACAAACCATAGGTCAATTCGACCAACATAATCTATATGCTATTCGATCTTTGTTGTTTTTAATGTTTTTCCTAGGTTATTCGTCGTTTTAAATGAAACAAAGCAATTCAGATTTTCAATGAATTATTTGGCCACTGTTTCAGAAACGTCTTTCGTATAAGTGAGAGACATATATTTTTTGATTTCACTATGTAATTCGGTTGGTAAGACATCTTTCATTGCAATTTTCTTCTGTTCTTCAAAAAGGAGTTTATTGATTAAGTTTGGATTATATCCATTGTTTTGTACTATTTGTTTGATTATGTTCCATTCTGAATAGAAATGTTCATTGGTCATTTTGAATTTATGAATCATGCTCTAATAATTTATGAGTAATGTGATGGTTCGAGTATAATGAATTGTTATAATATATCTGTGTGGGTGGCTTTGAAAAAAAATTTAATTCATGTACATTATTGAATTTGGAAATTTTGAAAAAAAAATAATTCATCCATTTTGGTCTTCTTTAAATGTGAATTTTAACTTAGGATGGATTCTATTGATGAGGTTATAGCATATTGTGAATTGATTGTCTGTCAACAAATGATTTCATCTGCAAATCTGAACCAATAATGAAAACATTTTTTTTCAAAGCGTACCCGAATGAATTGAAACAATTATTCATTGGGCGAGTTCTCCATTTTGGCTAATTTTGTTGTTTCATTTGGTGGATCTGTTTTTTGCTCGTTATGAACTTTTTTAGTAATTATTTCAATTAACTTATTCCTAGTTTACATTGTATAATAGCGGATTTTTTTTTAAGTAATTCCTGCATTTTTTACTCATGTGGGTATGATTGGCTCTGTCTTTGATAAATATGTTTTTATGACAGCCCAATAAAGGATACGAATGCTCAGACATTGCCACTGAATTCATCATCTAAAATAGCTGTTTTTGAGACTATTACTTCTTAACATGAAGTTTTGGGAATTTTGAATACTTTTTCTCACTCAAACAATTTTTCTTCCTTTAAAACTGGTTTCACCTTCCTATTTGTTCCAAATACAATAGGTGCACATACGTGTCGACAGCCTTACAATTCTTGAAACGAATGTAATGATAAAAAGCATTTCTATAAATTCGAAAATCGTGTTCCTGATTTTTTGGCAACAATGTAACCTACCATCCATGAATTTCATACGTGTCGCAGCAATTCAGCCCATAGACTTCATTTTTCATTACCTGATTGCTACGCTCCGTGTGACATATCGAAAAACGATTTCTGTCCCATCTACTCCATATTATGGGATGAATGAATCACAATGAGAAATGTATCTGCAGCGATAAAAACTGGGCGTGGTTACTAAAATATGTCTGGATATGAAAAAGTATATTTCCAGATTTGACATTAATAGCGAGTTTATGGGAAGCAGGGATACGAAATTCGTGAAGGTATTCAATCCTCATGTCGTTCAGTATGAATAATCTGAAAATATAATGGGTTTTAGCATGTGAAATAGGTGAATTTTTTCTTATAAAATGATGATTGATGGATTCTTCAATACATTCACGATCCATGCATGGAGTCATCATGAATAACAACGAAATATAGTCATTCGTAATCTTCTGAATAGTGAGGTACAGGATAGTCCGATTACAACAATGTTTTGACATCTCCTAAACTGAAAAAAATTAGAAAAACACTGATATGAAGTTGATCGCTTGTTCTAAAGTCTTTTTCTGTACTCTGGTACATTGTGATACTCATACAACCGCCAAGATAAATGAACAAGCCTGACTTGTCAACTGAATCACTTGAATGTATTTGGCAACATAATCAGGAATATTTATCTATCGGTAAACAATGTATTCTTTCATCATCATACCAGAATTTCGGACGCACAAACACTTGTCCTTTGAAATATCTCATGTGTTCATTTGAATAACTTTTACGAGCATTAAACTTTTTCAAAACAGCAAGTTGGTCTCTTAATTTTGAGAACATACATTATTTCATCGTGAATGAACCATTTCGATTAATTTTCCTCCAACTTAATCTGAATTAATGAATTCGACCAGTATCACTCGAGTACGTATCTGTAAAAGCATCGAGAATTGAAATTTCTGAAGGACTTTTTGATATTTGACTTTTCCGATAATACAAACAATTCGTATTTTCAGAGTATTGAATGTTTGTAGCGAAATGGAGGTACCACGAGATGAGAAATTTCCTGTAGTTTCGACCACCGTCTAAAAGTTTTAATGAGCCAAGAGACGGCACGGAACGTGAATGTCAACGTAATTAATTAACATTAACTTTAATTTATGTGATATTCTCAAATGAATGAAAAATGTATTATAGCTTCGGGTAAAATAAATTAACGATAATGAAATTTGAGAACATATAAGATATAGAGGACGTCTATACATGCACACAATTTTGTTCAAATACGTCAAATATCCTATGAAGTATAAAGTATAATTCTCTTAGAAACATACAATTAGATTATACCTAAAGCTACATGCAAAATCTTTTAATTCCATCCAATACTCTGAGGTAGGTTGAAATTAAATTCGGAAGATTGCATGTTCCAAAATATTTATAAAGATATGCACCGTTCGATCTCACGAAATCGGTAACCTCCTTCAGAAGGTACCTGTAGAATTCAATATTCGGAAATATGAGAAAATTTTCCATACAAAAGGTCCGGAAACGAAATTGGTTTCTTTGGAATGCGTCTAATTCCACCATATCAGAATAACTGATACAGTTGCACCCCGACGAGCGTGGTAGAAATAAAAAAAATTCATGAATCATAATGAATACAAAAGAAACTTTATTACATAAACACTGAGATAAATCACGTAGATTTGAATACATAGAATTTTCAGAGCTTTCAAAATTCTAAGCAGATTATTCATTTCCAAAAAACATAATTTGATTGAAACATTATTTTGGACAATTGGACATACGCTCTTTTTGGTAATGCAAATTTATTAGGAATTTCATTGGGGCAATTTACTTTATTCTTTTCAAAAATACCTATGCCGGCGTAATTTTCTTAGTGATATCAAATCAAATAGCTACTAAGGCAAAAGTATATATTTTATCAATGATTGAATAGATAATTTAAATGATCAAAGGTCATTCAATCCTATAACTCATGTAATTGGAAAATGTTGATTGATACCTCCATATTCAAATCGTATTGCTGTAAGTACATGTAAGCTAATAATTATTCAGTGGTTTCGGAATTGTTAAAAGCTTAATTCCTAGGGAAAAGCTCTGTTCCTGATGATGAGTTTAAATATTCAAGAGGTAATGCAGCGGATCAAATTTTATATATTTGATAAAATATTTCACTTATTTATTTTCCTTCCATAACTTGATTTTGTCTTCAAATAATACAAATGCTTGTTTTTCAAATTTAGTTCAGGCTAAAATAATATTAAATTAATCTTCAACTTCTCAAACCAAATAACAATTTGAATCCTACTCATAAGAAAATGTAGAAATGTATACATTAAAAACTATTCTACTACTTATTTAAATGACAACATTAATCTTATTATTTTATGAAAGCAAATCAAACAATCCACGAATGTATAGGGAGGCAATATCAATACGATACACTCTTTGAATCATCAAGTACATAAATGAGACACTGAAATCGATAATCCGACACAATCTCTTATCTATTTGCATGGAAATATACTTCATCACACATAAACAATATCAAGGTTTCATCGTTATCCAACCGTTTGATCGTGTATAAAATATCAGATGCTGAATGAAATGAAAAAGATTGAATCACTCAACTTTAAATTGAAATTGATACCGATATCAATCCCTGATGATATCCTGACACCCTTGAAAATAAACTCTCATTCTTCGAAATATCAGTTCTTTCGATTGAGCAACTTGTCGCGTCAATAACTTCATAAATCAGACTCTTCCCTGTTAGGTGCCACTTGCGACATTTGTACTGTCCCAAGAATATGGGGAAAGAAAGATCCTCGGATAGATGGACCTGTCTGTTACAATCCCA
Source organism: Micraspis discolor (assembly GCA_030674115.1). Lineage (NCBI taxonomy): Eukaryota > Metazoa > Arthropoda > Insecta > Coleoptera > Coccinellidae > Micraspis > Micraspis discolor. The sequence goes on along the minus strand of JARTUT010000878.1, from coordinate 1,249,589 downwards.
TGCCGGAATGCTCAGGAACGGAAATGGTCATCAATGTAGATGTCAACATTGAAGAGGATCCGAAATAGAGCCATCCGAATAATACATGAATCCATCACAGTCTGTTGTTTGGAAATTGCACTAACTAGACTGGTAACAGGTTTATTCCTCTCTGGACCAAACACTACTTCTCGACTTCGTTTAACTTCCTTTGTTCCCTTGATCCACACACGAAAACCATCGATATCGTCCGAATATCCGACAAAGACTGCTTCGACACCTTTAGCATCCCACTTCTTACGACGTTCTTTGGGCACCATCAGGTAGCAAGTGGTTCCAAAAATATGGAACCTGTTCAGATGCACACTCTTCTCAACAAACAGCTCACACGGAGACTTGCCTTCTACAGAGCTTGGACCAGTTCGATTGAGAATATACACCGCAGCGTTGACAGCTTCCGCCCAGAGAAACTTTGGAAGATCCTTGCTAACAAGCATGGTTCGTGCTAGCTCAACAATCGTTCTGTTCGATCGTTCAGCACAACCATTTTGTTGAGGCGTGTAAGGATTAGTGACCACCATCTTCGTTCCTTCAGACTTCATAAGATTCTTCACCGCCTCATTATCGAATTCTTTTCCTCCGTCACACTGGAACAACTTGACAGACTGACCGCGTTGATTCTTCACCAGCTGCATCATTTCTTTTATTTTGTCAACCACCTCAGATTTCGCCTTCAAGAAGTAGACGAAGCGAAATCTGGAGTAGTCACACGTGAAGCAGACAAAGTAACTAGATCCACCAATAGACTCCTGTTCCATGGGACCACAAACATCAGCATGAATAACTTCTCCTGGCTCTGTAGAACGCTGTTGACGAGACTTGAATGGTTCCCGATGCTGCTTGCCTTCTACACACGATCCACAGAACTCATCATCAGGTTTCATATCGATTCCGTGTTTCTTGAGTACATGCACGACATGACGTTTGTTCTGATGGCCTAAACGTTCATGCCAAACTTGCAGAGAGTCCTTGGACGCCAGGTTAGCTTCACTCACACAGCATCCGTCCGGTACATTTACTTTAAGCATCATCTTGAACAGCTGACCAGTTCGTACACCTTGAGCCTTGACAGCACCATCCAGCAAGAATTCACATCTATCCTTGGAAGAGCTGAAAGTCATACCTCTATCCAGCGCACGTGTAACCGAGAATAGATTTCTTCGAGCATCAGGAACATACAGCACGTTCTCCATAATACAAGGAATAAAGCGCCCATTCACAAACGCCTCGAAGTTGATGGTTCCTCTTCCCAAAGCACTCATCACTGAGTTGTTTCCGATACGAATTTCTGCTGGAATCGAGAAAGCTTCAAAGACCGAATACCATTCTTTCTTGAAGGTCATATGATCTGTTGCACCAGAATCGATAATCCAAACATCATTCTTGGTTTCCGCACTGAACACTTCGCTAACAAAAGCTTGTTTGTTTTCAGACATCACATCGCTCTTTGACTCAGATTTCTTCTTCTTCTTCCTCTCTGTTGGACAGTCTCTTCGGAAATGACCAGTTCTTTGACAACCGTAGCACTTGTAGGCCTTCTTCCCTTTCTGGTTGGACTTGACATCGTCTTTGACCGGTTTGACTCCTGCACCCTGTTGACTTCCACTTGCACCCTTGGGCTGAATCTTCAACTTAGTTGCCATCAATGCTGTCAAATTGTTCTCCTTCTCTTGCCGAAGTTTCCGCCTGTGCTCATCAGATGTCAAAACGTTGATAAGATTATTCAATTTCAGAATATCATGTAGAATAGTTAAATAGAAACCTATATTTAATATGAATCTGGATTGGAACTCTCGTCGCATAGTGCTATAATTTCAGTGTGTGTATGTTGTCAAGTTTGAGTTTTAACCGACTGTTCTACATTGCCAATTCAGAATAGTATTGTAGGTTAATTCAAATTAAAGGCATGGATAAAATCCATACGATTAAATTGAAGCTCTGTTATTAGTTAGTTGATGAGAATGGATTAACTCGATCTCGACGTACCTTTTATGAATCAATGATTATTTCAATATTTTGCTATAGTAAACAGTATTTTTCTGAACACAAATGAACCAGTTCATTGAGAATTGCCAACTCAAAACTAACGAATATATAAAGTCGTTCGGTAGAAGCGATTTTCGGTCACTCGTCATCACCAATTCTATGCAACGTGTACTTGATATTAGCGCCTCAACTTCGTTGCATGTATTTCAAACGAGTAACTGGCGCATCCACTTTTTCGCATCGCCTACAATAACATATAACTGGCGTTTCCCTTTTTCACATGGCTGAAGCATTCGCGTTCTCGTATCGTGGGTTTGTAAATGTCTATGTTGCAACTTGAACTGCTATTATGTATTAGCCAGGTAGTCAATATTTTCAGAGCTAATTTAAAGTATTAGCTTCCTTATAACCTCTTCTCTTTAAATTATACGCATAAAATATGCATTTGCAAATACTCGATCTCGGTTACTCGTACTGAGTTTAATTCTTGCGTGGCTATCCTCTGAATAAAACGAACGTAACACGAAATTGTACTAACATTGAAAGGAAAAATCAGGACAAATCACTCAACTTCAAAAGTCCATACCGATATCACACCGTGCTGATATCCTGATACTTCTGAAAATAAATTCTCATCCTTCGAAATATCAGTTCTTTCGATTGAGCAACTTGTCGCATCAATAACTCCATAAATCAGACTTTTCCCTATTAGGTGTCACTTGCGGCATTTGTACTGTCCCAAGAATCTAGGCTAAAGAAAGATTCCCGGATAGATGGACCTGTCTGTTATAATCGCAGGCGGGATTGCTCAGGAAAGGAAATGGTCATCAATGTGGATGTCAACATTGGAGAGGAGTCGAAATAGGGCCATCCGTATAACCAACCAATCCATCATCGTCCGTTGTTTGGAAATTAATTAACAAGATTGGCGACAAGTTTATTTGTCTAATTTCAGAATATCAAGTGAAATAGGAACCTATGTTTAGTTTGAAGCTTCCGTCGCATTGTGCTATAAATTCAGTGTGTGCATGTTGTCAAGTTTGAGCTCGAACTAATTTAAATATAAAGTATTCTACATTGCCAATTTAGAATAGTATTGTAGTTCAAATGATGCGAATGAACGAAAATCGATGCGATTGAATGGAAGCTTTGAGATGTTGATGACAATGGAATACCTCCTCGTTCACCACGTATATTTTTTGAATCGAGAATTTATTGAATACAGATGAACCATTTCATTGAGAGTTGCCACCTGAAAACTAACGAATATATGAAGTTGTTCGGTGAAAGCAATCATCGGTCACTAGTCGTTACCACTTCTGTGCAACGTGTACTGGACATTAGCACCTCATGTCTTTTCCACGTGTCTAAGAATGATTAACTTGCAATTATGTACAATTATGTTAAATTGACCAACTGACAAAAAGCAAGATAAATTAGTAGCAGTAGCGATTATTGTTGATAATACGTCGTTACCACCTATTCGTAGTAGACTAGCGCATCCACCTTTTTGTTCGAGAACGAGTGACTGGCACCTCCACTTTTTCGCAACGCATACATAATCTTGAAGTGGCGCCGCCATATTTCTGCGTAGGCCTAACTGTTATGACCGACGTATCGGAACATGGGTTTGTAACTGGCTAACTTGCAACTTTAACTGTCATCATGTATTTGCTCAGAAAGCTGTATTTCAGGAACTAATTCGATGCATTTATTATCTTCCATGTAATTTTTTCTCTTCTTGAAACAATCATATTTCGCTGAATATTATACACATAAAATATTTTCTTGCACTTTTTAATACTCGCTATTAGTGATACGTACGTTGTTATATCTTCCGGGCGTATTCTATCTGAATGATATCGAACGATTGAAGATATTATACGAGAACCAAGATTTCATCTCACAAATTTCTGAATTAGTCACAATAACTTCAGTTTTTTATTTTCTGGTGAGCTATACTTTTAATCACAAATATTGATGAATATTTACAAAATACTTCTGCAGTTTGAATATTCTATTCTTTTCAATTTTCGCGCGCATGTTCCAGTTCATGATGTAATGAGACAGTGTTTTGCCCGATGACTGTAAATTTGGAATATCTAGCTGAAAACGATGGCAATCGAATTGGATCGATGAAGAATCCGTGAAGTAGATTTTAAAGAATAAAAGTGTACTGAAGCTATCTGATATTGAAATTATTATACAGGATCTCCAAAATTTTCACTAAGAGTCTCTTGAGAACATCGAAGATAAGAGAAAAAGTATTTGAGGAATGACATATTTTTTTGCAGGTTTGTTCCTAGTAGTGGGACAGCATGCTATCGCTTCGCCTCTTTGTCTGTAATTTTCGAATATCGAATTTATTATAAATTTCATTATTATTTTTTTATTAAAATTTTATTAAACATGCATTTGCATATTTATTTATTTTTTTTTATTTAATACTCTGAGGAAATTCGCTCTGACAACGATGCGTTGGCATAGAACCTAAAAGCGCATCAATCACGCAAGAATCGGCTTGCAACGGAAAGTGCTGTGGAATTAATCAGACGTATGAATCCACCAGAGCGGAACGAGTGCATGTTCTTCAGGTGCGAGTTCATCAGGATTAGCATAATATCAATTTGAAAATTTGCTTTATAACCGGTGGGAGTTATCATTTCCACGAATTTGTTGCTTTTTGTCGGTAAGCATTCACCTTGAGCTTTCAGTGAATATATTTAAGATTTGAATTGCTAAAGCATCGATGAAACAGATGCAATAATGGAAATGAATCTGTAAGTTTACCTAAGTCATTTTTAACGTTGACAACAGAGTTTTTCAATAGAAACAGTATCATAATCTCAATTTCCAGATTCCAAATAGAAACAGTTTTCCATAAATATATGTTAGGCACTTGAACTTAAAGCTCCCTGTACAATACGTAGTGAAAATCGTGAATCGTTTTCAAGCACGTCTTAATTATCAGTAAGTCCAAACAAATCGATTGATACTACTTCGTAAATATTAGAAAATTACAAACATTTCGGCAAATTTATAAGCACTAAGATCAGAAAGTGACTTTATCTATTGAAAAATCTTTCAGCTCAGACATGAGATGATAAATATTAATCATAAATCGTCGTTATCTTCGAAATTCAGACCTCTTTAGAGCAGTTGGGAAGGATTGAATGCAGTTACCTATATCCGTTCTTTGTATACGTAGCCATCGGATGGAATAACTAATCCTTTATCTAATCATCAAGGTAGAAAGAAAATGAAGCGGTTAATTGGAATCCTGAAAATGGTGGGGCCTTGTGACCCATTAAATTAGTTTTATTGAGGTTTCCTTGGGGTTATTGCTCTCCGCACCCCGATAAAGAAAATTACGATTTCTTCAGAATCCTCCATTAAATCCTACTGATTTCAATTCCCATCTGAACAGAATTTTCCCCACTGAACTATTCTGCAGCCTGAATATATATGAAGTTTCTTTCTCAGTCAAGGATGGAAATAAGCAATTTCAAGAATTTTTGTCATCAACGTTTTAAAACTGGTAGCTTCCATGAAGTATCATTACTACATTTAAAGCAGTTTATTAAAAAGATTTGAATTTTGAAAGTATATTTCTCATCTTTTTTGATGAAGCTCATGTCATTCATATTAACTTTCTGATATTCAGAAATTACATAATTCATATTAATGCTAGACAAAAGGATATTGTGAAATATCCTTTTCTTTAGTTTCTTATTAAAAAATTTAGAAAGCACTGACGTGAGGTCAGATTGCTTTGGCGCTCTTGTTGAGCTACTTGCGAGTAAATATTGAAACCATAACAAATCTAGAAGCACTCTGATCAGGTAAACAATAGTCTTTTCCCGTACTATGGGACAATGTGATGCAAATATGAACGCCTAATGAATGAACAAACCTATATCTCAAATTAAAAATAACTATTCATAATTTTCCCTTAGTTTTGTTCGAAGCTATAATTCATTTTTCCTAAAAACTTACGTCAGTGCTTTTCTGAATTTTGACAACGTATATTATTTCAGCCATCGACATTGAATTCTATATCTATGATTTCCCGTTATGAAAAATTTTGATTAATATTACGCCAACTGACACTGATTAATGAGCCCGGCATTTGTCAATCGAATATCGATCTGTGATGGCCATCGTTCAAAGAAAGTCATCAGGTCGTATGTCATTTCTCTTTTCTCTTGAGTAAATGAAAAAATGATCATATCTTCAGATGGAAAAGAGCTGCGGCAATGAAATTTGAGGTTTAGTAAGATATCGATCACCTCAATATATTCACGAATTTTTATTGAAATCCGAAAAATATCTCATGAGGTATTGCGGATTAAAAAAATTTTTTTTTTTGAAAATTTCCTAGCGTGGCGATTTCTGCGAAAATTCGCGAGCCGTTTTGTTACAACCTCCCTCAACAATATTTCAAGTATCAACTTGATCGGATGGATATTCTAGTAGTTATTGAGGAAACAAAATTTCAGATGCTCATAACTACTGAACCATCCGACGGATTTGGCCCAATAACGAACTTGACCGAGATATTTGGACAATCAACCTATTCTGAAAATTTGAAAACTCTAGCTCACCTCTTTTGCATGCTAGAAAGGTTGCCGGCCGGACGGCCGGACAGACTCAACTTTCGCCACGGATTCTTCATCGGGGAGTCGAACCCAATCGATTGAGACCATTTTCGGCTCGATATTCCAAAACTACAAACATTCGGGCAAAATGATAGGCACTCTGTTCGGGTGAACAAGAGCGCCAAAAATATGTAATAGACGAATTTGGGTCACACAATCGACGATTAGGTTTGAGTTTCAGATGAATGAATTAACACGTTTTAATCCAGTTATAATATTCATATAAAATTATGTATATTCAGAACAATATGAGGATAACTAAATGGTTTATATACATATAAAGGTCACGAAATAAAACCGGAAATGATATTCGATCAACCAAATAATATGATTGTTACTTATTTCAAACACAAACAAGAAATGCTGAATATTTTGAGAAGATTGTCCATATTTCTAGGTTTAGACGCGCCACCACTGATTAATATGACAGAAATTCTTCTAGTTGCAAAAAGGTGGATGAGCTAGTTTTGCTCAACCACCATAATACTATTGCGAAATGGCGAAGGCGGCTGTTTTGCTTCCTTCCAAAAAAGTGCAGGCGCCAGTTTAACATAACTGTAAACGTTTCAATAGTGTGGACGCCAGTTGTCGCAATTGAACCTGTACATATATCAGAGGAGCCAATGCCTTATAACAACACAGGTAGAAATTACGGTGAATCGATATCGAAATGGGATAAAAAATCCCGTGGAGCATACTGCGTATATTCATAAAATTTGGATTTTTATATATTAAGACAAAAGTAAATGAACTTGTTTATTCCCAAATTTCATCTGAAAATTCATGACAGATATTACTTGCTGTAGTAGATAGGTTAAACAAACAGAAACAATCTTGGAGTGTAAATATTTAGTCGGTCAATACCTTCTTTGTAGAAAAGTTGAAGGGTTTTTATGTTCAAGAAAGATTTGGCGACTGTACTATACAGCTTGAAATATCAAAGAATACAATGAATGCTCAAAAAAATAAGTCATATTTGCTTTGTATATTTTGAAATTGCCGATTTAATAAGCGATGTGTTAAGCATGAATGTACTAATAATTTTGAGTCAATAACCAAGCAGTATTTTCATTATAGATAATTATTGATTATCATAATCATAAAGGAGGGGAGATTGATAAGTTGCAAGTACAGCAGTTTGAAAGACTAATTATGCAACACCTGTGATTTACTCTGTTAGAAAATCTAGGAGCCTGTTTAATATGTAATATGTGGGAATTTTGCTTCCAAACACTCAGTATCTTTGTTCATTTGTATTGGTTTTTCCAAGGTACATAAATATTACATGTGAGCGGAAATTTGCCTTCTAGATGACGTAGGATGATATAAAACATCAGATATGTGTATTTCTTCGGTGTCTGTAATACCGTATCCATTTGATATATTGATAAATAAAATAAATCGAATCATAATAATCGTGAATAGAGTTATATCTGTGAATACGACTATACGAGTTGTATTTCATTCTATATCATATAATTCATTCTGTATCCTATCATAATACTTTCCGAAATGATACGAAATTCAGTTAATACCACTACATATATCTTTCTTCGTATGTATGTCATTTCCAGTAGCATTTCGCGAACAATACATTATGAATTTGAGTATAGAGAGCGTGGAAAGTCGATCAGATATGGCGCAAACCGAGTAATTTGTTTGGTGTTATTGCTACCATCCTTCCGTTTTCCATCAACATTGTCAGTTCCGTAATCCTATTGAGTTTACTATCATGAGAGCGAAGAGAAACACGCTGTTTTGGCTGACCTGTTTGGTATTCAGCTTGACGCTTCTATCGTTTGAATGGATCTGCTCTATGCAAAATACATCAGACGACCTCTTTGCTGCTGTGCTATGCTAATTAGATCATTCCTGAAACTCCGTCAAATAATGCCCCCCTACGATCAATGCAGTATGCATAAAATATGTATGTCATTATACTTGGCAGATACACGGCAGACGTTCGATTCGGTATATGTAAATTCGTAATAAATTACCTTTCTTTGAACGGTGCTGTTTCTCATTCGATATGGTTTTCTATAAACAAATAATTCAAATTCTCATTAGTCGAATATTTCATCCAGACTCACTTGAAATTCATCTGGAATAATTCTTTAATAAATCTTCATTGGGATTTCCATATGAGCAGAGCGGTTAGGAATTCACTATAACCTCGAATTACATCTGGGAGTCTAACTTTATGACATTCATGCTCAAATGACTTCCCTACAAAGATTCCAACAGAAAGAATGTCTTGTAAACAAATATGAATTCGGTGAGGACTCGCATTATAACAAGAAGTCGAGACGTAAGATCTGGATTGTTGGAATAGTGGTCCAACTTCTGAACAATATGTTCAGTGAAACATTATCATATTCAAGGATTGGTATCTAAAAAGTAACTAAAGCTTAGTTTTAAGAAGTCTTGTTCGAGTTACTATATGAAATCTATGAATTTGATTATTTATGGAAAATTCCGAGCATTTGTAACTCAAACTGTGGAAGTATTCGTTCACCTATGAAAATTTTAACTTGGATTTTAGACAATTTACCCAATAATTCAGTTGAATACATCATAATATAATAATAATAATAATAATACGGAAAATAAAAGATATTCGTCATGATAAGAAATCCGGTAAACTCCTTCACATCACTACAAATATTTCTAATTGTCAGTTGACGAATCTGGGATCTTTTTCTTTAAGAAAGAACTAATCATTAAAATGAAATATGGCTTTTCTCTCATTCATTTCGAAAAATGCAAATAAAGAAATTTTGAAAGCGGACATTTGTGCTGGGATGGATAATAATACAAACAACAATAATAGACGTTATTGGGCTACCTCGATTTTTGCGGAAATCACCCTTTTAGGTGATCACCCTGTATACTGAAAGGTTTGAACCATCGAATAGCGAGAATCAGTGAATTCGGGCTGTCATCTTTCGGCCGACAATAGTAGTGATCTAGTGATATGCACCTATTTTTTTCGATCTTTTGTGAACATAATCAGTTCTTTTGTGAATTCAAGCACCCCTATTGATGGGGTTGATTTTACCAATTGGGATTGAAAACAACAATATCGTCTTCTAATCGAAATTTTCAACATACTACTGCTGCTGAAAATGTATAAAGCTATCGCAAATATGACCTTAAAAATTTAGAAAGCACTGACGTGAGGTCAGATTGCTTTGGCGCTCTTGTTGACCTACTTGCGAGTAAATATTCAAACCTTAACAAATCTATAAGCTCTCTGATCGGGTGAACAATAGTCTCAATAGTCTTTTTCCGTACTATGGGACAATGTGATGTATATATGAAAGCCTAATGAATAAACAAACCTTTATCTCAATTTGAAAATAACTACTCATAATTTTCACCAAATTTTGCTCTATGCTTCTCCTAAACACTTACGTCATTGTTTTTCTGAGTTTTGACAACTCCATCAAATTCTTTCTCTATGATAAAAAATTTTTTGATTAATATTACGTCTGGGCTTTTCTGAATTTTGACAACGTCATCGACATCGAATTCTACCTCTATGAATTCTATGAAAATTTTGATTGATATTACGCCAACTGACACTGATATCTAGGTCCGCAAGTTGTCAAACGAATATCGATCTGTGATGGCAAATCTTTCAATGACAAAGCTCGGACTTCATGACATTTCTATTTTTCTCTTGAGTAAATGAAAAAAATGATCATATCTTCAGAAGGGGGAAAGCTACGACAATGAAATTTTAGGATGAGTAAGATATCGGTAACCTCATTCTAAAAATATGAAAACAAATCCATAATTACAAATTCATAGCATTCCCCAATCAGAAATTAAGACGGAGAAATGAATTCGGGCAAAATGATAGGCACTCTGTTCGGGTGAACAAGAACGCCAAAAACAAATCCATAATTACAAATTCATAGCATTTCGCTAACATCATTAAGTCTCATCATTTTTTTTTTTTTTTTTGCTACCTACCTAATATTTTTCCTTTAAATTTCCACTTAAACGGGGATGCTTGCAAAGGAATGAAGATTATTGATGCGAATTCCGCAATGCTGTGCAGCCAGACAAGTGAAGGATGCTTCTTCTCTATTTGCATTCCTCGCCCATTGTCTTTCGGTTTGTAGAAATGGGGGAGTTGATTAAGGTAATTTGGCCTCCAATTGGAAGTGAAACAAATAGCCTATTTTCTCCACGAAATGCAAGATAAGCTCGAAGACGTTCGACAAATGTTATCCATTACTTTATCAGGGGTAGTGTCTCAATAGAAGTTTTAAATGGTTAGTGAACATTATACTTTAATTGATACATTTATCTGACTCCACAACGATTATTCAGTCGTCCATTGCGATCAATTACTCTCAATACCATTTTTTATAGGAAAATGAAAACATCATTTTGAAATTAAATAGCTAGATGAAGACTAGGTCGATACACTCCCAATCAAACTACCATTCGATGTTTCAGGAGCAAAAATATTTTTTGTAGAACTCAACTTTTTTTTCATTTCTTCTATAATACGAGGCATGTTTTTTAAGTAAGTGCCGTTTTGCTATTCCGCCGCCGTAGCGGTACGGTCGGCGTTCCGCGCGTGCGCGCTGGTTACCTACATCTCTTGTCTACGCACTGACGCCATTACAGTCTGATTCTTCATTGTATACGTTGTTTACTGAGTGTTTAAGATGCCTCCGACAATCGTGAGTCTCGCTGATTGTGAAGTACGGGCTGTTATACGATTTCTTAGTGCTAAAGGTGTAACGATCGATATTCATCGTTAAATCTGTTTACGGACAAAACATTATGAGTGAGGGAATGGTAAGGAAATGGGTGAGAGCATTCAAAGATGGCCGCACAAATGTGCATGATGAAGAACGAAGTGGGCGTCCTTCGGTCGTTAATGAAGATTTGTTGCAGAAAGTGGACGAAAAGCCCTGATCTGGCACCCAGCGACTACCATTTGTTCTGCATTTGAAGAAACACCTGGACGGTCAGCGTCTGCAAGACGATAATGAAGTCAAAACATTTGGGACACAGTGGTTAACAAGTCAGACGGCAGAATTTTATGCGGAGGGTATCCAAAAACTGGTGTCACGTTAAGACAAGTGCGTCAATATTCACGGAAATTATGTTGAAAAGTAGATTAAGATACAGGCTTTCATGTAAAAATAAAATTATTGCGATATCTTTACACGTCTTATTTAATTCCAAAATGCCTTGTAATTAATAATTATATTTTAAAAATGGAAAAAAGCACTACCAAGAGATCAGGAACTTTAACACGATTTTTCTGATGGAGCAATGTTATACTGATAATACCGCCACAATGAATGAACAATCCCCTAAAATGAGTAGTTCATTCTGATAAACATTCAAAGGTTGAGATGATAGTGTATGTAAATGAACTGGCAAATATTTTTGCCAAGCGTCCTTTATCTCAAACAGTTAAGAGAAATAAATTGTTACTCGTTTTTTCATATACTATTTAAATTCCTGACACTTCTTTGTGCAGTGAATCGTCGTTAATATGTTTCACATCATCTCCCACATCACATTGTTTAGGGAAAAAAATCATGGAATTCTTCCTTTTTTGTTATGGATGCCCTGGTACTACAAGTTTTGCAGATTTCTTTTTTTTGAATCTGCGAATTTCTCAATTTTTCAAAAATTTTATACAAATCTCTCTGGATCGAAATATTTGATATTTCTTTTCGACAAACATACGATAATCATAACCATAACTTTTCCATCAATTGGACGAACTAACAAATTACTGTTTGTATGGAAAAATTGATATTAAACTATCATCCGTCAATAACTCAAAAATGAATCAAAATTTCTGAAAGCTGTCAAACAGGTTGATTTTTTTACAGGTGGTTGTATGCCAGATCATGTCTTTCTGACTGCAAAATCTACCTGAATGAGTGTTTTAACGAATTCTGATTGTTCAATCCCTTGTGAAATTCATCGAACAGATATATTTGTTAACCATAAACAATCTTTCCCGAGAAGACAATTGGCTTCAGTGGTCGGATCATTTAAGGAATGCACCCCAATTTTAGGGTTGAAATATAACAAAAGACTTGTGTTCGATCCCTTTCTTACTCATTGAACAGATACATCTGTTGACCAACAGGATATTTGGCCACTCAGGTCATTCAAAGCATAAGGTTCAATTACAGGGTTAACAGATATATCGAAGGAACCTTTTTTAACTATTTTATTTGTAAGGAATGTAACACTTTGAACGGGGAACATGTCCCATTACATACTTGAGAATGCGATCTTCCAAGAAGGCTCTTGGAATTCCATTAGAATGTTCTCGAATGTTTGTACCCCATCTTTGCACCAGAAGGATGAGAATATAAAAATTAAAAACATGTATTTCAGAGAGAATCACGCAAACCTCCGTACTGTAAACATCAAGCCCAGTTATAGACTGACGAAACAATAAAGTCACTTTAGTATTGTAGTTAAATACTGTTTTTACTTTGAGCTAACCCAGCAGTATCAAGTGAATTTTCGATACACCATTTTGGCATCGACGTATATCTTTGAACCTCTAAGATATACATCCCAACTGAGTCAATCGAAGATTGGTTCATCAAGAACAGCCACAGTAAACTAACTGTGGTACGCAACACTGATTCTTTGTAAACTTAACGAGGGTGGACATTTTTGAATGATACCCTCTGTATGCAGTTATATTTCCATGTTATCTCAGATTATCGTGCACTGGTATTTCAAAAATTTCCTGTTTATAATAGGATACTGATCAATAGCATAGAAGGATAGCCGAAAGCCGTATAACTATTTCATGAAAACTTCCAAACTTCATCTCAATCACGACATATCTTTCCAACCATCGTTTAATACGAAATGGCAGTGCTTCTTCGTCTAAGTTCGCATTTGAATGGTCTGAACCGAGGGCATTGTGATTTTACATTCCAGCTATCTTGCTTGCCCTATCTCTTCTTTCTATCGCATGAGAGATGGGAATCAACCTAGAGCAGCACATTGTTAGCGAAGGTTTTGAATCAGAGAATGAGCCTGAGAATGATGGAGCGAATACCCCCTTTGTTATTGAATGTTGTGCTCTGCGAGTGCCATTCAGATTATGATAATTTTAATCTTGAAACCTGAAAGTTCAAGTGGCAGCTCAGACCTTCCAGAATTTAAAAATCTGCATCAACATCATAATTACATTCTCGAGGGTGTTTCCGGAATAATTCTTATTCAAAAACTAGGAAGGATATTCGGGAGTTGACGTTCATGGATAGATTTACTGAATTATTCAAGGCAAGATGACATGCATAGTTTTATTTCCCATTTATTGTAAAAAATGCAAAATTCTTGTTGGAGATTTATTAACTCGTATGGTACACAAGAAAACACTGAACATTTCCAAAGTGTCTTACATTATAATTGGTTATTTTGTATTATTAAATCTCCAGAAATAATAGATATAAGCCTTTGAAATTTTTTTCTCCTGTGTTTCCCAAATTAATTCGAAATGTAGTATTATTTTTGAATCAGTGACAACATGTCTGACCAACTTATTGATATCATCTAAAGTTAATAACGCTTGGCTTCAACTTAAAAAGCGAATGTATTCAGTTTTCCGTTAAAATAAACAAATAAAGGAAAAGTGTAAGGTTGATGACAGAACAAAAAAATAACATACAATTCCATAAATTTTTCAATTAATTACCATAAGGAAAATGAAAACAACTGATCTTCAATTAAATGCCTTTTGAACCTGAGTTCCATTGCTGACAATTGGATTCAGCTGATATTGAATCTCTGTCAGCTAGGCGTATTAACACCGATCGTAATTTTGCGTGAAAATATCCCAGTCAATTGGAATTTCTAGTTCTAAAGTACGCCGTTAGCGCGCTAGCATCGAGCATGGTCATAGAGCACTTGAATTACCATTCTCTTATTTGTATGTATTCCTTGACCTCAACACACCACCATCACCTCGGGTTGCACGGCCTTGTTGGGTATTGGAAATGAGGTTATAGCAGCTCTCGTAGCCGTCGTTCGACGACAACTCTATTCCTACCTTATAATAAGGGAATACGTGGTAGATCTTGAACTAAAACCAAAAGTTAAATCGTTGATTCACAATCCGCCCTGATTGTACTTCTTTCCTCTGTTTGTTCTTCGCCAATTTCTGTTTCTATATACCTTTGAATTGTTTCTCAGAATGCTGCTTGCTATAATTTTATTCGTCCCTCAGTTAAGAAAAAAACACGAAGAGAAGGAATGATTTCGATGGTAATGAGGCAAAGAAGGCAACTTCGATTCATTTCAGGTAGAAGATGATGAATATTTTCACGATGGGTCAGAAAAATTGATTTATATAACGGATAATAATAATAATAATAATAATAATAATACATTTATTGATCCTCTCAGACACATTAATGTGTATAGGACAAGTCAAATATACATACATTTAATTCTTACTAACAAGTTGTGGGCACTCCTTAATAAATTCGTTTACAGAATAATAACAATTGTGTAACAATATGAGTTTGATGTTTTTCTTAAATGTAAAGATGTTGAGACATTTCAGAAATTTTGGAAGGCAGTTATACATTTTTATACACTGGTACATTGGAGGTTTTTCAAATTTATGAGTTCTGTGTTTGGGTACAAGTAAAGTATCTTGATTTCTAGTTCCATATTCATGGTTATTTGACAAACTGGTCCATTTTCCTTCATTTTCTTTAGCATACAATAAACATCTTAATATGTATATACATGGCAGTGATAGCAGATTATTCGCAATAAAAGTTGGTCTACAAGATGTGCGAAAGCTTAGGTTGAAAATACATCGAATTATCCGCTTTTGAGCAACGAAAGCTCTGATAAAGTCAGTACAATTACCCCATAGTAAGATGTAATAGGAAAGTATACTGTACACAATGCTATAATAAACCTGAACCAAAGAACCAAGCGGTAGCATATCCCTCACTCTACTGATGGCAAAAAAAGAGCTATTAAGTTTCTTGCAAAGCATATCAATATGTGTGGACCAGCTCAGGTTCCTATCAATATATACACCCAAAGTGTATACTCAAGTAAGTACTCAAAGAAGATGTTATCATAAGGTCAGAGTGATTCACTCTCAAAGAATCAACAGGATCATTTCTTAAACTAAAATAAATGCAAACCGTTTTATTCACATTTACTATGACTCTGTTTGTCCGACACCAAACAACAAACTGGCTTATAATTGCCTCGCACGCGCGGTGAAGATACTCGCAACTTCCCGCAGAGACTACCACAGAGGTGTCATCATCAAAGAGAACCAGCAGAAATGATGCCAAATGAATGGGTAAATCATTAATAAATAACAAAAATAAAAGTGGTCCCAGCACGGAGCCTTGAGGAACCCCGCAGTCTACTGGGAATCTTGACGAATAATTGGAATCAACCTTAACACGCATAGTTCTCTGATCAAGATAACTACGTAA
This sequence comes from Micraspis discolor, assembly GCA_030674115.1. NCBI lineage: Eukaryota > Metazoa > Arthropoda > Insecta > Coleoptera > Coccinellidae > Micraspis > Micraspis discolor. The sequence goes on along the minus strand of JARTUT010000878.1, from coordinate 1,233,421 downwards.
CCACTCCAGAAATATTCCCCGAATCCCCAAGTTGTAACATTTGCCCAAAATAAACTCGAATGATAGAGTGTCGAAGGCACAAGACAAATCAAAAAACATGCCTGCAACATGTAAGTTGCGATCCAAACACCCATACACGGACTCAATGAAATCAAGTGCAGCCGTTTGGGTTGACCGATCACTTCTGAAACCGTGCTGAGCGTGATCTATTATGTGGTATTTACTCAGAAATTTCGACATCCTAGTGAAAACGATTCTTTCAAAAACTTTTGACAAAACATTCAAGATCGTAATGGGACGATAATTAGTAATTTCATCCAGGTTTCCGCCCTTGTGAATCGGAATTACTATGGACTCTTTGAGGCCATTTGGAAATTTAGCTGACAATACCGAAAGATTTACGACATGGGCGAAATGTCCACTAATGATTCCCGAGATTTTCTTGACTATTTCGGCTGAAATAGAATGTAACCCTTTATTGCAGCAAGGACCTCAAATTCAGTTACTGGATAGAAATAGAAAGTATTATCTACCAAAGGCGCTGTTGTGTAAGAAAGAGACAAGCTGCCATTATAACAACTCATCAACTTAGATTGGGCCATGGAGGTGAAATGACCTGCAAACTTGTTTACCAGAACCGACGGGCAGTCGTACCTCACACCATCTAAATTTATACTAATTGGGTCACGTGACCTCACCTTCCTACTTGTGAATTTATTGACAATATTCCATAAAGTTTTATTTTTATTATCAGAGTTATCAATAACTGAACTGTAATATTCCAATTTAGTCGCCTTTATCAGTGAGTTGTGCTGTACTTTTGCATTTTTATATTTATTCAAGGTTGATAATTAACGTATAACTGAATGCAGCCAGTATAAATTGGCCAAGTTCTGTTTGCTCTGCTTTATTTCAGATGTTAACCATTTTTTTTTGCAATTGGTTGCAATAATTTCTTTCATAGGACAACACATCTCAAGGTAATATAGGATTTCATTGCTGAATGCTTCAAAGCATAGGTCAGCATCGCTCTCCGAGTAAAAGTCTGTGAAATTACTATCAGAAAGGCAAGCAATCAAATTGTTAAGGTTGTTGTCATTAACATTTCTTCTGGCTATTTTCGAGTTTTGAGCTGATACAGGTTTTAAACACAGTTTTAACAACATTGCCTTGTGGTCACTTATATGAGGCTCGAATACATTGCACTTAAAATTACAGAGATTAGAACTACAGATAATATAATCTACCTTAGAAATGGAACTGACACCATTTATATTAGTTACGACTCTGGTTGGAGAATCAGAGGGATAAACATAATTATCTTTGTGGCGGTTATATATTGAAGGGGAAAAATAGATTTATTGCATAATTTCGTCGAAGAATTATTCATTTCTCGAATTTATGGTCGTTTCTGTAGATGAAAAGATGACGGAGAATATTTATACGGCGTCTGAACGAAACAAACTAGATTCGTGAAACGATTTGCATTATCGAGTTGTCCCAGTGATTTTCCACTATTTGTTTTTTCCCTATCTGCTTTTGCTTTCCAAACTGGGAACGAAAGACGATCTGAATTTCAATGCAATGATTATCTCTACAGCTCTCACGAATTGATTATGGTTACAAGCTTTTCATCCCAAACATAAAAAAAATCCAACATTCCTTCAGAGTTCTGTCGTCTTCGTTCACTGGAACTTTTTTTAATTCTATTGAGATCCATTAAGACAAGAAGTTCGAGAAATAAACTAAAAATTCAGAGGGCGGATCTAACCAGCCCGTACAAAAAGTTTCATTCTGTCTTTCTTTCTACCTCAGCCTGAATGCATGAATGCTAATGACCTGTGAATCACAGAGTGCTTCATTTAAAACTCTCTAAATTCCAATTTAAATGCACGAATTCGTTAATGCCCAAGTCAGCAATCACTCCGAACTTGGAACTTTGGATCGAATTTCCATGTCATGGATTGTTTTTAACCCTTCGTGTTGAATAACGTTTAACTCTATTGCAATCCTCAAGTATCACACAAATCATAAAAATACGAAGGGTTCGTGTATATTGCTTCGTATTGATTTTCACTGCACGAACAGCTATGAGAATGTGTTATGTGTATAAATTAGCCGCATAATACGAAAAGAAGGGTGTTAAGCAGTCGACACAAAACACGAACAGGTTATAAAAAACCTCAAATGATTGATATACAGTGACGTCATCAATTTTTTTTATTCGTCGCACCTAGGGGAATCCAAAAATATCCGATGTGCGTTATGCGATATTTTTAGGTTTCGTGTTATATTATTTATTTGTTTCTCATTTGTAAACTTCAGATTCCAATAACAAAATATTTATTGAGAAGGTTTATATCATCAAGTCACTTACTTGTAAAACTGACAGTTAACTTTTTTTCACAAGTCTCTCTCTATCGATCCGTCTTTAAAAATAATATTTACGCAGCACTTATCATCATTAAGCGAACATTTTGAACAATATTTTCCCGAAAATCTTGAGCGATATGACTGGGTTAGAAACCCTTTCCAGTCGACCACACCATCAACACTGTCAACAGAGGAAGAGGAAGAATTAATAGAATTGTCCTGTGACTCCAGCCTTAAGCTCCAATATAACAAAGACAAACTGCTTCAATTTTGGAGCACAGTTTCTCCCGAATATCGCTCTATCAGCACTGCAGCATTTAGAGTTTTGTTACCATTTGCGACTTCGTACTTGTGCGAAACAGGTATTTCTGCAGTTGCAGTAATAAAGAACAAGTACAGATCAAAACTAAATTTAGAGAAAGAGATGAGAGTGGCAATATCGAAACTTGAGCCCCGATTTGAAAAGCTATGCTCAGAAAAGCAAGCACATCCTTCTCATTAATAGCCAGCCAACAAAGTAAAATAATTATTTCCTTTCATTTTCTTTCTTGAGTTTGTTATTTCTTATTTTCTAATAACAAACTATAAATGTGTTTCGAGTTTTTTTTTACAATTTATTACTAGGTTAGTAGGTACTACAACTGATAGATTACTTATTGGCTAGCTACGGGGAAGAGGCGTCGCAAAAGATTGTCAAATTGCCAAGGGCGTCACAGTAAAAATAAGTTTGGGAAGCCCTGTTTTATATCATTCATGTTTAAGGAGAGAATTTCGTCACATCGACAACATCCAAAAATACCAAATATTGTTACAATTTTCGCCAGCAACCACTGGTCATCAGAAGCATGTAAAAGAAATTGTACAGCCTCTTCTTTACAACTGTATGGCAGGAAAGACAATGAAAATTTATCTTTCCGAAGTGCGAGTTGGTCACGTTTGACGTATGATATCTCAGAGTTTCAAGGTGTTTTGCTTCTCATCAGCACAGTGTAGCACTGAACGCCTAAAGGGGGCTGCCAGTACTCAAAGAATATTGTGAGGCACTCCCAAGCATTCTCCTGATCCCCAATTTGGGTCACCACAGCGATCTGAATGTGATTACATTCTCTAAGTACTATCGGTGGGCCCAGAGGGTTAACTCGCTATTGTCTTATCGACAGAGAAATAACAACTGTAAGAGACTTTATTGCCTACATGCGGGCACACAACGTTATAACTGTATGGCAGGAAAGACAATGAAAAATTGTCCAACTCGCACTACGGAAAGACAATTTTTCATTGTCTTTGTCATTTGCAGGTTTCAAAAGGTAATAGCGTTTCTGAAACGAAAAAATGAGCATTATATGCCAAAAAAGGCCAAGGTATTATGTAAAGAAGAGGTGTAAGAGATTTTATTGCCTAATATAATAAGTTTTGTTCGAAGCTATAATTCCCTTTTCCTAAAAACTGACGTCAGTGCTTTTCTGAATTTTGCCAACGTATATTATTTCAGCCATCGAGATTGAATTCTCTCTCTATGATTTCCCGTTATGTAAAATTTTTATTAATATTACGCCAACTGACACTGATTAATGAGCCCGGCATTTGTCAATCGAATATCGATCTGTGATAGCCATCGTTCAAAGAAAATCATCGGGACGTATGTCATTTCTCTTTTCTCTTGTGTAAATGAAAAAAATGATCATGATGATCTTTAGATGGAAAGGAGCTACGCAATGAAATTTGAGGATAAGTAAGATATCGATCACCTCAATATATTCACGAATTTTTATTGAAATCCGAAAAAATATCTTATGAGATATTGCGGATTGAAAAATTTTTTTTGGGAATTTTTTAAAAATTTTCTAGCGTGACGATTTCTGCGAAAATTTGCGAGCCGTTTTGTTGTAGCCTCCCTCAACAATATTTCAAGTATCAACTTGATCGTATGGATATTCTAGTAGTTATTGAGGAAACAAAATTTCAGATGCTCATAACTACTGAACCATCCGACGGATTTGGCCCAATTACGAACTTGACCGAGATATTTGGACAATTAACCTATTCTGAAAATATGAAAACTCTAGCTCAGCTCTTTTGGATGCTAGAGAGGATACGGCCGGACAGACTCAACTTTTGCCACGGATTCTTCATCGGGGAGTCGAACCCAATCGATTGAGACCATTTTCGGCTCGATATTCCAAAATTACAGACATTCGGGCAAAATGATAGGCACTCTGTTCGGGTGAACAAGAGCGCCAAAAATAAACAGACATGTTTATGGTAACGCTTCCATAGCTTACGACATTTGCGACAAATTATTGAGATTTTTTTGGAATTTATCTTTTTACAAATGAGAAACAAATAAAATATAAAACAATATACGCAAGGTAACGGGTTTTACTGGCTCAAAGAGGTAACTGACTCGCGTGCGGCTCATCAGTTATATCATCCATTCGCCAGTAAAAACGCTCTTACCTAGTAATATTATATACTATTTCTATATTATTAATGATTTCTGTCAGCGAAGTTTCAAAAATCATATAATTTTAAGTTTTCTAGCTTGTCGATTTCTGCAAGCCTATTTATTTCGACCTAGTTCAAATATATTCCAAGGTAAAACTTCATCCGAAAGATATTCTGTGAGTTATAAATGAGGCGATATTTCAGATACGCATAACTCCTGAACTATTGGATGGATTTGGCTCCATAAAAATTTTGACCGAGACATCGGACAGTTAACCTATTCTCCAAATATGAAAACTCTACCTCATATCTTCCGGAAGATTATACGGTCGCCCGGACGGACATACTAAATTGACCCTGTATTATTTATCAGGAAGTCAAGCCCAATCAATTGAGACAATTTCCGGCTCGATATCCGAAAATTACAGACATTTGGGCAAAACGATAGCACGGTATGCTTACTAGAAGAAGCGCTCAAAAATAGAAATTTTTCAGTTTATTTATGTTGTAATTGGCCTTCGCAGGCGGGTGCTAAAAATATTTGGAACACGAGTAAAGCGTGATTCTGAATATCGAGCCGAAAGTAGTCTCAATCGATTGGGTTTGATTTCCTGAAAGAAATGAGCTATCTTCTTATTTTCAGAAAGGTGGACTGTCCAAATATCTCGGTCAAGTTCGTTATTGGGCCAAATCCGTCAAATGGTTCAAGAGTTAACAGCTTCTGGTTTCCTCTATAACTCCCAGAATATCCATTGGATCAAATTGTTACTTAGAAGATGTTTACACACGTCAATATTGTCAAAATTCACAAATTCTTGTTCTGAAAAAATTTAAAGTAATGCTCGTAAAAGACATTTAAAGGTTACAGAAGGTTTGATTGCGAAAAACCGTCGCTTGCATTGTATTTGCTTCTACGAAATTCTGGTAAAATGAGAAAATAAAACATTGTTTACCAATTGATCAATTTTCCTGATTATGCTTCCATATACAGGATGGGCTAAATTCGTTGTTCACTGAAGGGATGTCGAGAACTATATCAGCTAGAAAAAAATTGATAGAACATTCTAACTCTCTTTTTCCTGAATAATCTAAATATGAAAACAGATTTCTTAAATCAGCAAATATTTTGTAGAATGATGAGAGTATTTTCGAATATAGTTTACATTTGAGAAATTATAAATCCATTTCAATTTTCAAAAGTGGCTTTCAATTTCAAATCATATTTTGTTCGAATTACTCTTAAAAAAAGTGCCTGTAGAATGTTACAACAGATTTCAAGTATTCAGGAAAAGAGAGCTCAAGTTTGTGTTGTCAGTCTTCTTTTCCATATAATAATAGCAATAAGATCGGGAACCAGAGAAAAATCAAAATTGGTCCCGTTAGGGACCCGCGAGGCGTAGCCGAGCGTGAGACCCTGCAGGCCGAACCCGGGGCAATCTTAAAACAGATCGAAAAGGCGTATCCTCCTCTAGGAGAAGCGACCCCGAAACCCGCCCCGGGCGCGCTTAAAGCGCCCGAAAATTTAGAAAGAAAATCGCGAAATCGACGATTTTCGCGAAATCGCCTAAAGTGTCCCCAAGGGGGAAGATCTCACGGACGAACGGGGCCATTTCTCCGGCCGAGATCGGTCGTTATTTCAAGAAAAAGACATTCCTCATAATGTGGTACCGGTATGGACCGCGGAGCCCCTCGAAATCTATACGAAAATTATGCATATAAAACGGCAATTTTTAGACTCCCGACTTCTCTGAAACGTCAAAAACCGCACCTACGTTTTCCTTCGTGCCGCTCGAAAACGATATAAATCGCCCCGCGATCGGTAGAAAACGAATCTACGTGAAATTTCCCATCTCTGGGTACCAATTTTCACATCTAAGTAGCGAGTCAAGGCCGCGAATTCTTCATTCCAAATTAGGCAATTTTCTCGATAATTCGAGGACAAGTGTCATATTTTATCATACGATTCCGATGATAGCCGAACGCGAGCTCCAAATTTGAAAATACGGCATCAATTTTTCGCTCGATATGGGCGGTTGAAGATTGTTTGCGTTTTTCAAGCACTCGAATAAGAATCTACAGGAGATTCCGAATCTCTAGATACCTACCACTTTTCGTGAATCGCAAGAAAAACACCTCAAATATGCGTTTGAAAATCGTCATTTCAGGCTCTATTTTCGCGCTAATTCATTTTCGTCCTTGAAGAATGCACACAGATCGCGATGAATCGCTATACAGGCTGTGCTATCTCGAAAAAATCGCTATACAGGCTGTGCTTATGGAAAGCACTGATTTTCACCAGATTCTTTCTTCGAGAGATTTCGTGTTACTTAGGGTTCTATCATGTTTTCCGCGTTTTTTCGTATTTGGTCGGTTTCTTTCTTGGTGGAATGCACTGAACTCGAAACGATAGAGTTATATACGATATTCTTTCGGTTTGTTTTTTATGAAGAAAGCACCCACTGCGAATCAATTATATACGGGTGTCCCATATGCATTTTTCTCCAAGTTCTCTCGCGAATGGGAGCTGATTTCGGTATAATGTCATACAGGGTGTGCGATTCACAATGAATTTGCGATCGGGTGATATACGGGTGTGTGCAATTTACAAGTTAATTTGATTTTTTGCGCAAATTCGAGTTTTTGTGTTGTTTCGGGGAGTTTTGAATCTTAATTCGATAAAATATATTCGATTCATATACAGGGTGTCAGATCTGAGTAGCGCTGACATTCACCAGAGTTTTCTCTCCAGCTTTTGTGCTTTTCCGCATAAGGGAGCCTTATTCAATGAAATCCCATACAGGGTGTGCCATTAACAATGATTTCGCGATCGATTGATATACAGGGTGTGCAATTTAAAAGTTCTTTCATTATTTTTTGCACGCTTTCGGTTTTTTGTGCTCCCTCGGGGTTTTAAGCTTTCCTTCGAGTTTTTGCGCGCTTTCGGTGATTTTGTGCTCCTTCGGGGTTTTTTCGGTTCCTTTGGATATTTTTCGTTCATTCGTGGTACTTCGGGTTCTTTCAAGTTTTTCCGTGTTTCGTCGGGTTCTTTCTTCGTGGAATGCACCGAACTTGAAACGATAGAGTTAAAACGATATTCTTTCGGTTTGTTTCTTATGATAAAAGCACCCACTGCAAATCAATTATATACTGGGTGTCCCATATGCATTTTTCATCATGTTTTTCACGTGTGAAAGCTAATTTCGGTAAAATGTCATACAGGGTGTGCGATTTACATTGAATTTGCGATCGGGTGATATACGGGGTGAGCACTTTACAAGTTCTTCTGCTTTTTTGCGCGCTCTCAATTTTTTCAAGTTTTTGTGTTCCTTCGGATTGTTTTACGGAAAAATTATTTTCGAAACATATACGGGGTGTTACATAGAGCTCCATAAAATAATTTTGATACTTCCTTCGTGGTAATTACTGAACTCGAAGAGATGGAGTTACAACGATATTCTTTTTTTTTTTTTTTTCTGCTAATCAATTGTATACTGAGTGTCTCATATGCATTCTGCTTCAAGTTTTCTCGCGAATGGGAGCGGATTTCGATAAAATGTCATACAGGGTGTGCAATTTACAATAAGTTTACGATCGGGTGATATACGGGGTGTGCAATTTACAAGTACTTTTGTGTTTCGGGTTTTTTCAGGTTCCTTTAGATTTTTTGTGTTACTTGGTGTTCGTTCGTGTTTTCTCGCGTTGTTTCGTGTAATTTCGGTTTCTTTCGTATAACTTCGGTTTCTTTCGTGTTTCTCCGTGTTTTTTCCAGTTCTTTCAAGCTTTTTCGCTTTCAACGGGTAATTTGACGTGTTTCGTGTTTCTGCGCGCTTCATTGATGTATGGGCCCTATTGATCTGCGGTCTTTATTGATCTATGGTCTATATTGATCCATGGGCCAATTGAACTACTGGCCTATTGAACTACTGGCCTATTGAACTACTGGCCTATTGAACTACTGGCCTATGGATCTACGGGCCTATAGATCTACGGGCCTATTGATCTACCCGCTTACTAGTCAATATAATAAAAGCGATAAGATCGGGAACCAGAGAAAAATCGAAAATGGTCCCGTCAGGGACCCGCGAGGCGTAGCCGAGCGTGAGACCTGGCAGGGCCGAACCCGGGGCAATCTTAAAACAGATCGAAAAGGCGTATCCTCTTCTAGGAGAAGCGATCCTGAAAACCCCCCGGGCGCTCTTAAAGTGCCCGAAATTTTCAAACGAAAATCGCGAAATCGGCCATTTTCGCGAAATCGCCGAAAGTGTCCCCAAGGGGGAAGATCTCACGGACGAACGGGGCCATTTCTCCGGCCGAGATCGGTCGCTTTTTCAAGAAAAAGACATTCCTCATAATGTGGTACCGGTACGGACCGCGGAGCCCCTCGAAATCTATACGAAAATTATGCATATAAAACGGCAATTTTTAGACTCCCGACTTCTCTGAAACGTCAAAAACCGCACCTACGTTTTCCCTTCGTGCCGCTCGAAAACGATATAAATCGCCCCGCGATCGGTAGAAAACGAATCTACGTGAAATTTCCCATCTCTGGGTACCAATTTCCCACATCCAAGTAGCGAGTCAAGGCCGGGGATATTCATTCCAAATTCGGCAATTTTCTCGATAATTCGAGGAGAAGTGTCATATTTTATCATACGATTCCGATGATAGCCGAACGCGAGCTCCAAATTTGAAAATACGGCATCCATATTTCGCTCGATATGGGCGTTGGAAGATTTTTTGCGTTTTCCAAGCACTCGAATAAGAATCTACAGGAGATTACGAATCTCTAGATACCACTTATCTCACACGACTCTCAAGAAAAACATCTCAAATATGCGTTTGAAAATCGTCATTTTTCCAGTCTATTTTCGCGCGAATTCATTGCCCTCTCCGAACTCGGACCCAATTTATGATACTCTATGTCAAAATCCGACACACTTAGTTTATTCAGGAAAGCACTCTGTTCATGAATACACGTTCAGACCTTTTTCGAATAATTTTCATTTTACCTTTGTGAAATTGATGGAGTTGAAACGATATTCTTTGGGTTTATTTTTTATGGAAAAAATTATTTTCGATTCATATACAGGGTGTTACATGGAAGCTTTATCGAATAATGCTTATACTACCTTTGAGGAATGCAGCGATTGCGATCGATTGATATACGAGCTGTGCACTTTGGAAGCACTGACTTTCACCAGAGTCTTTCTTCGAGAGTTTTTCCTTCTGCATTTTTTATGGAAAAAGCACCCTGCGAACCAATTATAGAGTGGGATCTAATTTCGATAAAATGTCATACAGGGTGAACGATTTACAATGAATTTGCAATCATGTGATATACGAGGTGCTCAATTCACAAGTTAATTTGATTTTTTTCGCGCAAATTCGGAGTTTTTGTGTTCCTTCGGTGTGTTTTGGTTCTGAATTCGATAAAATATATTCGATGCATATACAGTGTGTCAGATCTGAGTAGCGCTGACATTCACCAGAGTTTTTCTCTAGCTTTCGTGCTTTTCCGCGTAAGGGAGCTGAATTCAATGAAATCTCATACAGGGTGTGCCATTAACAATGATTTCGCGATCGATTGATATACAGGGCGTGCAATTTAAAAGTTTTTTCATTATTTTTGCACGCTTTCGGTTTTTATGTGTGCTCCTCGGGGTTTCAAACTTTCCTTCGAGTTTTTTGCGCGCTTTCGTTGATTTTGTGCTCCCTCAGGGTTTTGAGTTCCCTTAGATTTTTTCGTTCTTTCGTGTTACTTTGGGTTCTATCATGTTTTTTCACGTTTTTTCGTATTTGGTCGGGTTCTTTCTTGGTGGAATGCACTGAACTTGAAACGATAGAGTTATAAACGATATTCTTTCGGTTTGTTTTTATGATGAAACCACCCACTGCGAATCAATTATATACAGGGTGTCCCATATGCATTTTTCTTCAGGTTTTCTCGCGAATGAAAGCTGATTTCGGTATAATGTCATACAGGGTGTGCGATTTACAATGAATTTGCGATCGGGTGATATACGGGGTGAGCACTTTACAAGTTCTTCTGTTTTTGCGCGCTCTCAAGTTTTACAAGTTTTTGTGTTCCTTCGGGTTGTTTACGGAAAAATTATTTTCGAAACATATACAGGGTGTTACATAGGAGCTCCATAGAATAATTTTGATACTTCCTTCGTGGTAATTACTGAACTCGAATAGATGGAGTAACAACGATATTCTCTTGGTTTTTTTTTTTAAAGCTGATCAATTGTATACTGAGTGTCTCATATGCATTTCTCCTCAAGTTTTCTCGCGAATGGGAGCGGATTTCGATAAAATGTCATACAAGGTGTCCAATTTACAATGAGTTTACGATCGGGTGATATACAGGGTGTGCAATTTATAAGTACTTTTGTGTTTCGGTTTTTTAGGTTCCATTAGATTTTTGTGTTACTTGGTGTTCTTTCGTGTTTTCTCGCGTTGTTTCGTGTAATTTCGGTTTCTTTCGTGTGACTTCGGTTTTTCGTCTTTCTTCGGATTCTTCCGTGTTGTTTTGCGTTTCTTCGTGTTTTTCCAATACTTTTATGTTTTTTCGCTTTCATCGGGTATTTTGACGTGTTTAGTGTTTCTGCGCGCTTCATTGATGTATGGGCCCTATTGATCTATGGTCTATATTGATCTATGGTCTATATTGATCTATGGTCTATATTGATCCATGGGCCAATTGAACTACTGGCCTATGGATCTACGGGCCTATTGATCTACCCGCTTACTAGTCCATATAATAATAGCAATAAGATCGGGAACCAGAGAAAATTTTGACAGGTGGTCCCGTTAGGGACCCGGAAAGCGTAGCTTTCGAGCAGCCGCAGGGCCGCTCGAGAGGAATCTTAAAAAAATCGAAAAGCGAATCCTCCTCTAGGAGAAGCGACCCAGAAACCCCCGGGCGCTCTTAAAATGCCCGAAATTTTCGAAAGAAAATCGCGAAATCGACGATTTTCGCGAAATCGCCGAAAGTGTCCCCAAGGGGAAGATCTCACGGACGAACAGGGCCATTTCTCCGGCCGAGATCGGTCGCTTTTTCGAGAAAAAGACATTCCTCATAATGTGGTACCGGTACGGACCGCGGAGCCCCTCGAAATCTATACGAAAATTATGCATATAAAACGGCAATTTTTAGACTCGCGACTTCCCTGAAACGTCAAAAACCACACCTACGTTTTCCCTCCGTGCCGCTCGAAAACGATATAAATCGCCCCGCGATCGGTAGAAAACGAATCTACGTGAAATTTCCCATCTCTGGGTACCAATTTTCACATCCAAGTAGCGAGTCAAGGCCGCGAATTCTTCATTCGAAATTCGGCAATTTATACGGTGAAATGAGGCAAAATGTCAGAATTTCTCATACGATTCCGATGATAGCCGAACGCGAGCTCCAAATTTGAAAATACGGAATCAATTTTTCGCTCGATATGGCCGGTGAAAGATTGTTTGCGCCTTCCAAGCACTCGAATAAGAATCTACAGGAGATTCCGAATCTCTAGATACCTACCACTTTTCGTGAATCGCAAGAAAAACACCTCAAATATGCGTTTGAAAATCGTCATTTCAGGCTCTATTTTCGCGCTAATTCATTTTCGTCCTTGAAGAATGCACACAGATCGCGATGAATCGCTATACAGGCTGTGCTATCTCGAAAAAATCGCTATACAGGCTGTGCTTATGGAAAGCACTGATTTTCACCAGATTTATTCTTCGAGAGATTTCGTGTTACTTAGGGTTCTATCATGTTTTCCGCGTTTTTCGTATTTGGTCGGTTTCTTTCTTGGTGGAATGCACTGAACTCGAAACGATAGAGTTATAAACGATATTCTTTCGGTTTGTTTTTATGAAGAAAGCACCCACTGCGAATCAATTATATACGTGTGTCCCATATGCATTTTTCTTCAAGTTCTCTCGCGAATGGGAGCTGATTTCGGTATAATGTCATACAGGGTGTGCGATTCACAATGAATTTGCGATCGGGTGATATACGGGGTGTGCAATTTACTAGTCTATATAATAAAGTAATAAGATCGGGGACCAGAAAAAAATCGAAACGGGTCCCGTCAGGGACCCGGAAAGCTGCTGCTTTCCAGAGCAGGCCCGCAGGGCTAGCTCGGAGGGAATCTTAAAACAGATCGAAAAGGCGTATCCTCTTCTAGGAGAAGCGACCCTGAAACCCCCGGGCGCTCTTAAAGTGCCCGAAATTTTCGAAAGAAAATCGCGAAAATGACGTTTTTCGCGAAATCGCCCAAAGTGCCCCGGAAAAAGGAAATAGGCTCCAAGCCGCAACGCCCAGCGTACCGGACTCGCCACATATTCCGAGAGCGAGGACGTCCGGTTTCCTTAGAACCCATTAGAACTCCGGAGCCCCTATTTCTAGGCTAAAATCCCGTAAGTAAAACGGCAATTTTTAGTTTCGCCAACCCCGCGAAACGTCAAAATCACCCATGATGCTTTCGCTCAATGCGGGCGATACAAGCCTCTAAACGCATTTTCGGCGGTAGAAAATGAAACTTGAGGAAATTCCCCATCTCTGGGTACCAATTTTCATATCCAAGTAGCGAGATAAGGCCGCGAATTCTGCATTCGAAATTCGGCAATTTTTACGGTGAAATGAGGCAAAATGTCAGAATTTCTCATACGATTCCGATGATAGCCGAACGCGAGCTCCAAATTTGAAAATACGGCATCAATTTTTCGCTCGATATGGGCGCTGAAAGACTTTGCGCCTTCGAAGGGCTCGATTAAGAATCTACAGGAGATTCCGAATCTCTAGATACCACCCGGGATTCACGACTCTCAAGAAAAGTACCTCAAATATGCGTTTGAAAATCGTCATTTCAGGCTCTATTTTCGCGCTAATTCATTTTCGTCCTTGAAGAATGCACACAGATCGCGATGAATCGCTATACAGGCTGTGCTATCTCGAAAAATCGCTATACAGGCTGTGCTTATGGAAAGCACTGATTTTCACCAGATTCTTTCTTCGAGAGATTTCGTGTTACTTAGGGTTCTATCATTTTTCCGAGTTTTTCGTATTTGGTCGGTTTCTTTCTTGGTGGAATTCACTGAACTCGAAACGATAGAGTTATAAACGATATTCTTTCGGTTTGTTTTTTATGAAGAAAGCACCCACTGCGAATCAATTATATACGGGTGTCCCATATGCATTTTTTCTTCAAGTTCTCTCGCGAATGGGAGCTGATTTCGGTATAATGTCATACAGGGTGTGCGATTCACAATGAATTTGCGATCGGGTGATATACGGGTGTGCAATTAACAAGTTAATTTGATTTTTTCGCGCAAATTCGAGTTTTTATGTTGTTTCAGGGGTGTTTTGGATCTTAATTCGATAAAATATATTCGATGCATATACAGGGTGTCAGATCTGAGTAGCGCCGACATTCACCAGAGTTTTTCTCCAGCTTTCGTGCTTTTCCGCGTAAGGGAGCTAAATTCAATGAAATCTCATACAGGGTGTGCCATTAACAATGATTTCGCGATCGATTGATATACAGGGTGTGCAATTTAAAGTTCTTTCATTATTTTTGCACGCTTTCGGTTTTTGTGCTCCCTCGGGGTTTTAAGCTTTCCTTCGAGTTTTTGCGCTTTCGGTGATTTTGTGCTCCTTCGGGGGTTTTTCGGTTCCTTTGGATATTTTTCGTTCATTCGTGGTACTTCGGGTTCTTTCAAGTTTTTCCGTGTTTCGTCAGGTTCTTTCTTCGTGGAATGCACCGAACTTGAAACGATAGAGTTGAAACGATATTCTTTCGGTTTGTTTCTTATGATGAAAGCACCCACTGCAAATCAATTATATACTGGGTGTCCCATATGCATTTTTGATCATGTTTTTCACGTGTGAAAGCTAATTTCGGTAAAATGTCATACAGGGTGTGCGATTTACAATGAATTTGCGATCGGGTGATATACAGGGTGAGCACTTTACAAGTTCTTCTGTTTTTTGCGCGCTCTCAAGTTTTTTGTGTTCCTTCGGGTTTTTACGGAAAAATTATCTTCGAAACATATACGGGGTGTTACATAGGAGCTCCATAGAATAATTTTGATACTTCCTTCGTGGTAATTACTGAACTCGAATAGATGGAGTTACAACGATATTCATTTGGTTTTTTTTTTTCACTGCTAATCAATTGTATACTGAGTGTCTCATATGCATTCTCCTTCAAGTTTTCTCGCGAATGGAAGCGGATTTCGATAAAATGTCATACAGGGTGTGCAACTTACAATAAGTTTAGGGTCGGGTGATATACAGGGTGTGCAATTTACAAGTACTTTTGTGTTTCGGGTTTTTTTCAGGTTCCTTTAGATTTTTGTGTTACTTGGTGTTCTTTCGTGTTTTCTCGCGTTGTTTCGTGTAATTTCGTTTTCTTTCGTATAACTTCGGTTTCTTTCGTGTTTCTTCGGATTCCTTCGTGTTTTTCGCGTTTCTCCGTGATTTTTCCAGTTCTTTCTAGCTTTTTCGCTTTCAACGGGTTATTTGACGTGTTTCGTGTTTCTGCGCGCTTCATTGATGTATAGGCCCTATTGATCTGCGGTCTATATTGATCTATGGTCTATATTGATCCATGGGCCTATTGAACTACTGGCCTATTGAACTACTGGCCTATGGATCTACGGGCCTATGGATCTACGGGCCTATGGATCTACGGGCCTATTGATCTACCCGCTTACTAGTCCATATAATAATAGCAATAAGATCGGGAACCAGAGAAAATTTTGACAGGTGGTCCCGTTAGGGACCCGGAAAGCGAAGCTTTCCTTGCGACCTGCAGGCCGCTCGAGAGGGATTCTTAAAACAGATCGAAAAGGCGTATCCTCCTCTAGGAGAAGCGACCCCGAAACCACCCCGGGCGCTCTTAAAGTGCCCGAAATTTTCGAAAGAAAATCGCGAAATCGGCCATTTTCGCGAAATCGCCAAAACTGTCCCCAAGGGGGAAGATCTCACGGACGAACGGGGCCATTTCTCCGGCCGAGATCGGTCGCTTTTCAAGAAAAAGACATTCCTCATAATGTGGTACCGGTACGGACCGCGGAGCCCCTCGAAATCTATACGAAAATTATGCATGTAAAACGGCAATTTTTCGACCCGCGAGTACCGAGAAACGTCAAAAACCGCACCTACGTTTTCCCTCCGTGCCGGTCGAAAACGATATAAATCGCCCCACGATCGGTAGAAAACGAATCTACGTGAAATTTCCCATCTCTGGGTACCAATTTCCACATCCAAGTAGCGAGTCAAGGCCGGGGATTTTCATTCCAAATTCAGCAATTTTCTCGATAATTCGAGGACAAGTGTCATATTTTATCATACGATTCCGATGATAGCCGAACGCGAGCTCCAAATTTGAAAATACGGCATCAATTTTTCGCTCGATATGGGCGGTGGAAGATATTTTGCGTTTTCCAAGCACTCGAATAAGAATCTACAGGAGATTCCGAATCTTTAGACAGCACCCGCGGTTCACGAATCGCAAGAAAAACACCTCAAATATGCGTTTGAAAATCGTCATTTCAGGCTCTATTTTCGCGCTAATTCATTTTCGTCCTTGAAGAATGCACACAGATCCCGATGAATGGCTATACAGGCTGTGCTATCTCGAAAAAATCGCTATACAGGCTGTGCTTATGGAAAGCACTGATTTTCACCAGATTCTTTCTTCGAGAGATTTTCAGTCTGAATTTTTTTTGGAAAAAGCACCCACTGCGAACCAATTAGAGAGTGGGATCTAATTTCGATAAAATGTCATACAGGGTGTGCGATTTACAATGAATTTGCGATCATGTGATATACGAGGTGCTCAATTCACAAGTTAATTTGATTTTTTTCGCGCAAATTCGAGTTTTTTGTGTTCCTTCGGTGTGTTTTGGTTCTGAATTCGATAAAATATATTCGATTCATATACAATGTGTCAGATCTGAGTAGCGCTGACATTCACCAGAGTTTTTCTCTAGCTTTCGTGGTTTTCCGCGTAAGGGAGCTGATTACGATAAAATATCATACAGGGTGTGCTATTTACAATGAGTTTACGATCGGGTGATATACAGGGTGTGCAATTTAAAAGTTCTTTCATTAATTTTGCACGCTTTCGGTTTTTTTTGCTCCCTCGGGGTTTTAAGCTTTCTTTCAAGTTTTTTTGGGCGCTTTCGTTGATTTTGTGCTCCTTCGGGGTTTTTGAGTTCATTTGGATTTTTCGTTCTTTCGTGTTACTTTGGGTTCTATCATGTTTTTTTCGTATTTGGTCAGGTACTTTCTTGGTGGAATGCACTGAACTTGAAACGATAGAGTTATAAACGACATTCTTTCGGTTTGTTTTTTATGATGAAAGCACCCACTGCGAATCAATTATATACAGGGTGTCCCATATGCATTTTTCTTCAGGTTTTCTCGCGAATGAAAGCTGATTTCGGTATAATGTCATACAGGGTGTGCGATTTACAATGAATTTGCGATCGGGTGATATACGGGGTGAGCACTTTACAAGTTCTTCTGTTTTTTGCGCGCTCTCAAGTTTTTTCAAGTTTTTGTGTGTCCTTCGGGTTGTTTTACGGAAAAATTATTTTCAGAAACATATACGGGGTGTTACATAGAAGCTCCATAGAATAATTTTGATACTTCCTTCGTGGTAATCACTGAACTCGAATAGATGGAGTAACAACGATATTCTCTTGGTTTTCTTTTTTAAAGCTAATCAATTGTATACTGAGTGTCTCAAATGCATTTCTCTTCAAGTTTTCTCGCGAATGGGAGCTGATTTCGATAAAATGTCATACGAGGTGTGCAATTTACAATGAGTTTACGATCGGGTGATATACAGGGTGTGCAATTTACAAGTACTTTTTGTGTTTCGGGTTTTTTAGGTTCTTTTAGATTTTTGTGTTACTTGGTGTTCTTTCGTGTTTTCTCGCGTTGTTTCGTGTAATTTCGGTTTCTTTCGTGTGACTTCGGTTTTTTCGTCTTTCTTCGGATTCTTCCGTGTTTTTTGCGTTTCTTCGTGTTTTTTCCAATACTTTTATGTTTTTCGCTTTCATCGGGTTTTTGACGTGTTTAGTGTTTCTGCGCGCTTCATTGATGTATGGGCCCTATTGATCTATGGTCTATATTGATCTATGGTCTATATTGATCCATGGGCCAATTGAACTACTGGCCTATTGAACTACTGGCCTATGGATCTACGGGCCTATTGATCTACCCGCTTACTAGTCTATATAATAAAGTAATAAGATCGGGGACCACAGAAAATTTTGACAGGTGGTCCCGTCAGGGACCCGGAAAGCGTAGCTTTCCGAGCAGCCTGCAGGCCGCTCGAGAGAATCTTAAAACAGATCGAAAAGGCGTATCCTGTTCTGGGAGAAGCGACCCCGAAACCCGCCCCGGCGCTCTTAAAGTGCCCGAAATTTTCGAAAGAAAATCGCGAAAATGACGTTTTCGCGAAATCGCCTAAAGTGCCTCAGAAAAAATGGAAATAGGCTCCGAAGCCGAAACGCCCAGCGTCCCGGACTCGCCACATATTCCGAGAGCGAGGACGTCCGGTTTCCTTAGAACCCATTAGAACTCCGGAGCCCCCCTATTTCTAGGCTAAAATCCCGTAAGTAAAACGGCAATTTTTAGTTTCGCCAGCCCCGCGAAACGTCAAAATCACCATGATGCTTTCGCTCATTGCGGGCCTCTCGAGCCTCTAAACGCATTTTCGGCGGTAGAAAATGAAACTTGAGGAAATTCCCCATCTCTGGGTACCAATTTTCATATCCAAGTAGCGAGATAAGGCCGCGAATTCTTCATTCGAAATTCGGCAATTTACTCGATATTTCGATCAGAAGTGTCATAGTTTCTCATACGATTCCGATGATAGCCGAACGCGAGCTCCAAATTTGAAAATACGGCATCAATTTTTCGCTCGATATGGGCTGTCGAAGATTTTTCAGGCCTTCCAATTGCTCGATTAAGAATCTACAGGAGATTCCGAATCTCTAGAGACCCTCACGTTTCACGAATAGCGAGAAAAACACCTCAAATATGCGTTTGAAAATCGTCATTTCAGGCTCTATTTTCGCGCTAATTCATTTTCGTCATGAAGAATGCACACAGATCGCGATGAATCGCTATACAGGCTGTGCTATCTCGAAAAAATCGCTATACAGGCTGTGCTTATGGAAAGCACTGATTTTCACCAGATTCTTTCTTCGAGAGATTTCGTGTTACTTAGGGTTCTATCATGTTTTCCGCGTTTTTTCGTATTTGGTCGGTTTCTTTCTTGGTGGAATGCACTGAACTCGAAACGATAGAGTTATAAACGATATTCTTTCGGTTTGTTTTTTATGAATAAAGCACCCACTGCGAATCAATTATATACAGGGTGTCCCATATGCATTTTTCTTCAAGTTCTCTCGCGAATGGGAGCTGATTTCGGTATAATGTCATACAGGGTGTGCGATTCACAATGAATTTGCGATCGGGTGATATACGGGGTGTGCAATTTACAAGTTAATTTGATTTTTTTTGCGCAAATTCGAGTTTTTGTGTTGTTTCGGGAGTTTTGGATCTTAATTCGATAAAATATATTCGATTCATATACAGGGTGTCAGTTTTCTCAGCTTTTGTGCTTTTCCGCATAAGGGAGCTTAATTCAATGAAATCCCATACAGGGTGTGCCATTAACAATGATTTCGCGATCGATTGATATACAGGGTGTGCAATTAAAAGTTCTTTCATTATTTTTGCACGCTTTCGGTTTTAATGTGCTCCTCGGGGTTTTAAGCTTTCCTTCGAGTTTTTGCGCGCTTTCGGTGATTTTGTGCTACTTCAGGGTTTTCGGTTCCTTTGGATATTTTTCGTTCGTTCGTGGTACTTCCGGGTTCTTTCAAGTTTTTCCGTGTTTCGTCAGGTTCTTTCTTCGTGGAATGCACCGAACTTGAAACGATAGAGTTAAAACGATATTCTTTCGGTTTGTTTCTTATGATGAAGCACCCACTGCAAATCAATTATATACTGGGTGTCCCATATGCATTTTTCATCATGTTTTTTTTCACGTGTGAAAGCTAATTTCAGTAAAATGTCATACAGGGTGTGCGATTTACAATGAATTTGCGATCGGGTGATATACTGGTGAGCACTTTACAAGTTCTTCTGTTTTTTTGCGCGCTCTCAAGTTTTTTCAAGCTTTTTGTGTTCCTTCGGGTTTTTACGGAAAAATTATCTTCCAGAAACATATACGGGGTGTTACATAGGAGCTCCATAGAATAATTTTGATACTTCCTTCGTGGTAATTACTGAACTCGAATAGATGGAGTAACAACGATATTCTTTTGGTTTTTTTTTTTCACTGCTAATCAATTGTATACTGAGTGTCTCATATGCATTCTCCTTCAAGTTTTTTCTCGCGAATGGGAGCGGATTTCGATAAAATGTCATACAGATTGTGCAATTTACAATAAGTTTACGGTCGGGTGATATACGGGGTGTGCAATTTACAAGTACTTTGTGTTTCAGGTTTTTCAGGTTCCTTTAGAATGCTTACTAGAAGAAGCGCTCAAAAATAGAAATTTTTCAGTTTATTTATGTTGTAATTGGCCTTCGCAGGCGGGTGCTAAAAATATTTGGAACACGAGTAAAGCGTGATTCTGAATATCGAGCCGAAAGTAGTCTCAATCGATTGGGTTTGATTTCCTGAAAGAAATGAGCTATCTTCTTATTTTCAGAAAGGTGGACTGTCCAAATATCTCGGTCAAGTTCGTTATTGGGCCAAATCCGTCAAATGGTTCAAGAGTTAACAGCTTCTGGTTTCCTCTATAACTCCCAGAATGATTGGATCAAATTGTTACTTAGAAGATGTTTACACACGTCGATATTGTCAAAATTCACAAATTCTTGTTCTGAAAAAATTTAAAGTAATGCTCGTAAAAGACATTTAAAGGTTACAGAAGGTTTGATTGCGAAAAACCGTCGCTTGCATTGTATTTGCTTCTACGAGATTCTGGTATAATGAGAAAATAAAACATTGTTTACCAATTGATCAATTTTCCTGCTTATGCTTCCATATACAGGATGAGCTAAATTCGTTGTTCACTGAAGGGATGTCGAGAACTATATCAGCTAGAAAAAAATTGATAGAACATTCTAACGCTCTTTTTTCCTGAATAATCTAAATATGAAAAAAGATTTCTTAAATCAGCAAATATTTTGTACAAAGATGAGAGTATTTTCGAATATAGTTTACATTTGAGAAATTATAAATCCATTTCAATTTTCAAAAGTGGCTTTCAATTTCAATCATATTTTGTTCGAATTACTCTTAAAAAAGTGCCTGTAGAATGTTACAACAGATTTCAAGTATTCAGGAAAAGAGAGCTCAAGTTTGTGTTGTCAGTCTTCTTTTAGCTGCTATAATCGAGAACCCTTCATATCAGTAGACAACGAATTTTGTCCATTGAAGTGACTATATGTAGTAGTATCAAGTCGAACAGGATTATGGCTGAGATTAAACTGAAGAGAACAGTTAGATGGGTTATTTTTAATTCAAGATATTTGTAATTTGGACTTGAATATACAGGGTGGCCATTTGAAAACGAAACAGACGAGATTACAGACGAAATAAATTTTTTCGATAGAAATGCTTGATAAGGTCGATTTCTGTTTCAACTGACAACTGGAGATGGAGGTTAGGGACGCATAGCGCTTCAACCCTTGCGACTACAACCCTCACCCCCAAATTTTGAATAGGGAAGATGGGTTGAGTGATACCTCATTTGAAAGGTATTTTTATACTGATTTCAGCACAATAATTGTTTTTTCATTTTATGCATTAGTTCTCGAAATATTGTCAACTAAGTATTTGAAAATGATGTGGTGTTTTCATGGCACTTGTAGTATTTTTTTGTGAAAAATCGACATTTTGAGCTTCAAAACAACCATGACACATTGATCCAATTTTGACGGAAATTATTGAAAACAATGCTGGAAATTATGTGGAAGATCAGATTGTGTTTCAGCAGGATGGAGCTCCACCACACTACGCCTTACCAGTTCGAGAATATCTGGATCAAAGATTTCCAAATCGGTGGATTGGAAGAAGGGGTCCCACTGAATGGCCAGCCAGATCGCCAGATCTGTCACCACTAGATTTCTTTCTTTGGGGCCACTTGAAGAGTAAAATTTACTCTACACAGCCCGATTCCATAGAAGATTTAAGAAGACGTATAGTGAACAAATGTTGTCAAATCACTCCAGAAATGCTGCAAAATGTGCGCCATCGTTTCGAACAAAACTTATTTCATTGTATGGAAGCTAATGGTGAACAATTTGAATATTTAATTAATTGATGTGAGTTTTTGATAAATTATTTACTTTACTTTGAAAAGTCTTATTTCTTAGATCAATACTTCAAATCGTTCTGCTACCGTTCAGTTGGAGAATGATTTCAGTGAATAAAACAGCTAGTCGAACATCTGACCCTAGTAGCATTAACACGTACGGTATGACTTCATTTGCCCAGTGGTAGATGTTTTGCAATTTCAAATACAAGTACGAAAATTTTGGTGTTTCGGAGCACGAAATGTCAATTATTCGCAAAAAATTAATTTAAATGATAAAATTAACTAACGCATAAATATTTCGAGAACTAATGCATAAAATGAAAAAAACAATTACTGTGCTGGAATCTGGAATCAGTATAAAAATACCTTTGAATTGAGGTATCACTCACCCCATCTTCCCCATTCAAAAATTGGGGGTGGGGGTTGTAGCAGCAAGGGTTGAAGCGCTATGCGTCCGTAACCTACATCTCAAGTTGTCCCTCTCGAAACAGAAATCGACCTGTCCGAGCATTTCTATCGAAAAAATGTCTGTAATTTTTTGTCTGTAATCTTGTCTGTTTTGTTTTCAAATCCACCCTGTATAGTCATTTAGAGGACAAGAGCTTAGTGAATGAAATATATTGTAAACGGCTTCCGATACACTAAATTTTAATATGTTCATTGAGGCAACCGCTGAAAATCCTATTCCTCATGAAAATCTCCAAGTAAACATACCTTATATTTCACTGGATTTCATATCACGGAAATATACGATAGAAAGCCAGACTTCTTTTCGAACGCAATTCATCAATTTCAATGTGAGTTTACATCCCAGAAACCAAGCAAAAGCGCCATATCAGCCCAAAGCGGTATCCGAAAATGACAGGGGTGAATAATCTTTCATCATTTACTGAAAATCAATCATTTTCCTCGTGACAAAACAGGGTCAGTATCCATCGTTATGGAGAAAAAAAGTTTCGTAACTTTGATTAGGTTTGATGAACTTCATTGCGATCAAGTCAAAAACCAATACTGTTATTACTTTTCCGAAAGAATTGAGTGGAATACTGATGCCGAAAATGAGTCATGAAGATTGATTGATCGCATTTCGTACAGGGTGGATGCATTCTGATTTTTCACTGTAGCAAATCTCAAACAATGGGATCGTCCCATTTTGATTTGGCATCACTCACGCACATTGGTAGCCGTTCTTCATTTGCGATATTAGTTCCGTTTAGCAGATTCTACACTGTTGTCATATTGTATGATGTTTCTCCTTCATTTATTTATATACTTTTGATATCAAGCTTATAATATTCAAAACTTGTTCACGTGAAAGTTATGATGAAACTGCAGTTGAATTATTATCTGGGCAATATGCACCAATCTTGGATGGACCTTATCCACTGCCTGAACGATACACGTCAAAAAAAGTGGACTAAAACTGTCGAAAACCTAAACGTTCAAACATCGAGCAGGCAGGCATGGTCACTTCTGAGGAAACTGGGGGGTGGAGCACCAAAACATCGACAAACAACAGGCGTTAGCCCAAATAGAGTAGCCTCACACATAGTAGCAACATCCAGAGCACCGAGGGACAGAGCACACAACATGAAGATTAAAAGAGAACTTAAAATCCCAAAAACTTAAGCAACGGAAACGGAACACTCTCGTCCTTTTTCTACCGAGGTAGTTTCAAAGTCTCTAAATTATGATAGAGCGTGAAAGGCCTTAAGATTCGACAATATCCACCCTGAGTTTCTGATCAATTGTGGCAAGTACACCAGATGCTGGTTGGCCAAATTTTTTACAGACATAATGTAATTTGGTAACATCCCAACAGAATTCAAACGCTCTAAAGTAATAGCCTTATTAAAACCGGGTGAACCTGCCTATAGCCCAAAAAACTATAGGCAAATAGCTCTACTGTGAGTATCCTTTGAGGCATTAGAGACTTGTGCACAATTAAATCTGCTCTGAGATATCGGAGACGATACCAACTGACCAGGCGGGCTTTCGGCCAAAACGATGCTGTGCAGACCAGGGACTCTCACTCACCTTCTATATTGAAGCGGGATTCCAGCGAAAACTCAAAACCTCAGCTGCAAATGACACCGTATGGAAGAAGGGATTACTTTACAGACTTCTCAGAATAATTCCTTGCAAACGTATAACCCAGTTGATATCGAACATGCTTAGTGCTCGGACCTCTCAGGACATCAGCTCAAGAAAGAAACTCAACAATGGCCTGCCACTTGGATCAGTGATCGCTACGCTTCTCTTCAGTTCATATATAGAAACAAGGTCAGATAAGTTCGGTTACGCTGACGACTGGGTACTTGCAACAAGATGTACCTCGATCAAATTATCTGAGGAAATCTTGACAACAGATCAAGAGAGAATAGGTGAATGCTTTCGCAAATGGAGACTGAAACCAAACGCCTCCAAAATAGATGTTAGCTGCTTCCACCTCCACAACAAACTTGCCAGTAAAGAACTCAACATACGATTTAATGGGATCAATCTACTCTGGACACATACAGAAAACACCTAACTAAAACCGCCGAGAAGCTGAAAACCAGAAACAACTCCAGAAGCTATGTGGTACCACTTGGGGAGCATCGGCATCCACACTACGCTGCTCTACTCTGGAGCTTGTCTTTTTGACGGCTGAATACTGTGCCTCAGTTTGGATTAACAGTCCACACGTTAAGAAGGTCGCAGTGGCTCCCAGTATTGAGCCATATCCAGCCCCCAAGGCTACGACGCATTGATATCCTTACACTAATGTACAAAAAGATAATGGAGAAGAGAATTCTCCCAATACATCCAGTGCCGGATTAACCTTTAGGCAGAGTAGGCGACTGCCTAGGGGCCCCGCGTCAGCTGGGGGCTCCGCACCAGCAAGGGGTCCCACATAAGTTAAGGGCCCTAACAGATTTTTGGAATTACATTTTCAACAATAAATAAAATATTCATTGCAATGTAATATGTCTGGTTGTTACAATGGTCTACAGGCTCATATTAAAAAAATAAATAATCTCGCTCATTATGTTCCATGTGCAGCGCACTCACTGAATTTGGTTGGAGTACGTGCTGTGGAGAGCTACATTAGAGCAATTTCATTTTTGGAATTTGTACAGGCACTACATAACTTTTTTTCGGCGTCAACTCATCGCTGGTCAGTTATGCTGAAACATATTGGAAAGGGTCTAGTGGTGAAGAAAGTGTCTGACACAAGGTGATGCGCAGGAGCGGATGCAACTAAGGCTTTGTCAGAAGGTTATAAAAATTTTCAGAAAGCTTTGCAATCTATTGTTGATGATAAGACTCAACCAGCACAAACGATTCACCAGGCTCGATGTCTAATAAAATGTTCTGATAGAAAGGAACATGCAGTAATGGCAGTATTTTGGGCTACCATATTGGATAGAATCAATGGTGTCAGTATGTCTCTACAAAAACCTAGCATTGAGCTTCGAACTGCAATTGGTCTCTTAAAATCCCTCTTGGATTTTTCGCAATCACAAAGAGAATTATTTGATGATTATGAGATGAAGGCAAATAACACCGATACCGAATATAGTGATGAAAATCAGCGTTTTCGAGAAAGAAAGAGGCATCAGGATGAAGGATCAGCAGAAGAAATTGGGAACAGTGGAAAAAATAAGTTAAAGTTGGAAACATATTTACCTGTAGTAGATATGCTTTATTCAGAATTGATGCGTCGATTAGAATCTAATAGAGATATTGATTCTCTGTTCGGATTTCTTACAGATTTCTTGAAAAGAACCGACGAAGAAATCAAAAGTGCTTCTAAAAAATTCAGGGAATACTATTCCGATGACATTAAGTCCGAGCTTAAGAACGAGATGGCGCAATTCAAAGATTTCGTATTGCAAGTAAACGATGCTAGAAGTACGGGAAACGATAAAATTATGCCTGCCGAAGAATCATACAAATTAATTTTTGATAATCAGGTTCAATCAACTTTCCCTAACGTAATGATAGCATTACAAATATATAGGAGTTTGATGATATCAAATACAACAGGGGAACGGAACTTCTCAAAATTAAAATTAATACAAAATTGTATTCGTTCATCAATGACTCAGAAGCGTTTGAATTCTTTATCGATAATGGCGATCGAAATTGATATATTGGAAAAGATCAGTTTTCAAGATGTGGTGAATGATTTTGTATCCTAAAAAGTTAGAAGAGTTGATTTCAAAATTGATCATAAATCATAATCAATGAAACAATTACCTATCTCCTTATTCATTTTTGTTTTGCATTTAATAACATAAAAGTTAGAGTGAAAACGTGGAAACTATATTCTCTTGACTAAAGTTGAAATTAGATAAAGCTGTCTTTTTTTTCTTTACTGTATGTAATAATAATAATAAAGGGCCTTTATTATGTATTTTATAAAATACAATTCAGAGGCGGAGTTTAGCTTACGCTATTCCACTCAACCTCAATTTTACGATGAAGACCATAAAAAAATACAACATACATATAAAGCAATCAGTAAAATAAACAAATCATGTACAAAAATGAAAAAAAGAGATATTTACTCAAAAACAAGATACATTATATATGCAAGCAAATTAACATTATTGGCGTAATAAGCTCTCAAATGCTTCCTCAGACCATTCACCGAATAACATTTAAAAAAGTTATGAAAGCTGTTATAAACACTAACCGCCTAATATGTGAAAGATCGCTGAAACACGGCCGACCTAAACCTTGGCAACATAAGCCGATCCCTATGTCTCACAGATACACCATGGGCATCACCTCGAAATACCAACTTCTCACGCAAATATGAAGGGCCAGATGTTGACAAAATCCTACAGACCAAAGCAGCCAACTGCAAGACAAATAAAAAATCAACTTTCAACCACTTGAGTTGATTTATTGTACTTGAAATTCTGTCAAATTTTCGTAGACCTTATATGAATCGACAACACGCATTCTGGACTTTCTGCAGTCTATACTTAGTGATTGAATCCAGGCAAGGATAAAACACAACGAATCCATAACTTAAGGATGACATAACGAGGGACTCGCAGAGGTATTTGCGCGAACTAAAACGCAAAATGCGTCGATACTTGTATAGATGTCTAAGAGCAAGAAACGACCTCCTTATCAACATCGAAACATGTTCAACAAATCAACAGTCAAATATAATACCTAGATTTCTACAGCTCTCAGCAAATGGAATTGATTCATCTCCAACTTTAAGTATAATCTGATCAGATCTGACCCGACTCCCCCGATTAAAGAGCATCGAAATGCACTTCCGTGTACTCAGCTTAAGGTTGTTGGCTTTAGAGTACTCAGCTATCCTGGATAAATCCTCATTTATCCTCAAGACCGCACTATCGACGTCAGCGGAATGAAAAGATAACCGCAACTTCACATCGTCGGCATAAAAATACATTATTACGTGCATAACGACCTCATACATGTTGGCAATATAAATAAAAAAAAGTAAAGGTCCCAGGATCGAACCCTGTGGAACACCAGAAGTGACAGAAGCAAAATCCGAACAATTGTCCCCCACTCGAACCCTCTGAAACCTACCAAAAAGATATGATCTAAAAAACCTCAAGGCATTCTCATCAAATCCATAAAAAGACAACTTGGCACATAAGAGCTCGTGGTCGAGGGTGTCAAAGGCTTTAGCAAAATCTAATAGGGTCAATATTGTTGTATTTCCCTCATCCATTGCCCTGAAGATGTCATCAGTAACATTCAACAAAAGGGAAGTTGTACCAAAACCCGCTCTAAAACCAGATTGATGAGCCGTGACAATATCAGATTGAGTGATGAACTCGTATATTTGCCTATACAATATTTTCTCGAGGACCTTTGACATACAAGGGAGAATGCTTATTGGTCGGAAATCGCTTAGCTCCTCAGGATTCTTCAACTTAGGCAGAGGCCTGATAATGGAACACTTCCAAGCTATAGGGAAGTACCCAGATTCTAAACAAACATTAACAATATGTGTGATGTAAGGTAAAGTGGTGTCAACTGAGAGCTACAACATCCTTGAAGAGATACCATCACATCCAACAGCCTTCGACCCGAGACCAAAAACAATCATCTTCACCTCCTCCGGAGAAGCCAGTCTGAACCCGAAGACAGCACCGGGATTGAAGACACTAGAACTATAATAATTGGCCGTTCCAGGGCAAGAGTTTGGTTGACTGAATACGGAAGCAAAATAATTATTCAGCTCATCCGGATTATTGAAACGATCGGGAATATTTACCTCATCTTTACCACTAATTGACTTGAATGCCCTCCAATAATCTTTAGACACCAGAGATCCCGCACGACTCAAGAAAGAGGCCTTCTCCATCCGTTACTATGTTTCGGAGCTTCTTATAGTTGACGTAATCACCAATTTTTCTGGTTAGCTTGTACTTGGTCAAGGCTTTATCCCTCAGCTTCATCATCTCTCTAACAGTAGGAGTGATCCAAGGAGAGAAAGGCTTAGTTATCTTGGACTCAATAAAGAGAGCATGCTTATCGAATACATCAATCAATTTTTTGTTGAACATGAAGATTTTAGATTCAATATTATTTTCATATAGGATGTCTTGAAAGTTAGCCTCCGACAAATCAGATCTGAAATCCGCCAACGAAAAACCACGATAATCCCTGTACACAATCAACCTGGGAACAGTACTCTGCTCTTTCTTCAAATTAATCTTGCAATAAACGCCCCGATGATCAGACATAGAATGATCCAGTACCCCAGAACTGACTATCTTGTCAGCCATATTTGTGCAAATAACTTAATAATGTCTGTATCCATATTACATCATACACACTACACGAATAAAAACTTAATCATATCTTATAATATCCATTGAAAACTTTTCTGATAGTCGAAACATAAAATTTATGTGAGTAAGAAATCAGAAAATCAGCGATATGATAATACTGATGTATACAGGGTGTCCCACCGGGAATGCCCATCAGAAATTTATGGATGAAACATTACTTCGAATACTTCAAAATTTTGTGTGAAGATGAGTCGATAAGACCTTCATTCATGATACCTACCTATATTTTTAAATTTCAGTGACTTCCGGTTGCACCGGAAATGGTATCAAATTTCTTATTTATAATGGAACATCCTGTATATTAAGGCTTTTTCGGATATATCTTCGAATTCCACATTCATGTTATGTATAATTCCCTAACAGCATCTTCAACCATTTTCGAGTTATTCACTGTTTTATTATGCTCGTAGCTAACAGTTATTCCTGAATATCTTGAAAATGGTGCATTTTAGATATAGAGAATTCTTATAATACTACACTTATTTTTTTCTTGCAAATCTTTATTTGAATGAAAAAACTACTGTTTCCATTTGAAAAAATTGCAAATTCTAATGAGCACTCCCGGTGGGATACCCTGTATATAATGTATGTATGTTACTCCTATCCACTAATCAACATGATAAAATGTGAGGATGGTTGAAAAGGGGCCCCGAAAATTGCACTGCCTAGGGGCCCCCCACATGGTTAATCCGGCCCTGAATACATCAACATATTGAAGACAGCACAATCGTCTCCGCTCCAGAAATCCTAAGATGACAAATGCATTAATACAAGAAGAATTCAACCTGACCAATGCATGGGCTCAAGAAGGCTCAAAAAGGCAACAATGCCCTGCATCACCCAAAAACCCTCAGGACCTAACCTAGCACGCAGAACATCCACACTTAACAGAATCAGAACTAACAGATGCGCATACTTTCTGGACAAATAGGGAAAACAGCCTTCACCATACTGCGGCTGCGGAGAATATCAAACTATTGAGCACATCACACAGGAATGTCCCAAAAGATCCTATTAAACGACTTAACATTTGTTTATGAATTCCAAAAGTTTGTTTTATTTATATATGTAGGTAAATTAAATTTTAAGTTTACTTCGTCCTAGTTGCCAAGCGATAAATGAATAAATTAGATGAAACCCACCGAATGGTTCGGCAATTTGATGTACTCAACCACTGGAAAACTGTCTACCTGATTAATTAGGTTTTTCGAAAACCTTTGAGTAACGTTGGGACCAAAGAGTTGTCAAAGATTTGTGGAGAATATTGATGACAATGAAATTAAATTTTCAATAATTCCTTTGCTTTGCTAGATCTAATAAGATGTTGTCCAGATAATGGTTACGTGAATTCAAGGTCATTGATTATAAGTATATTATCATAGAGGATTATGTATGCTTAGTTACTGGCATGCACCATCCTCCAGTTCGAAATAGAGAGTACGAAAAATCGTTTAAGACGATTGCTCAAAGAATTTTAATTATAAAAACTCTTATAATTAATAGTAAAACTATTAGAGGTGCATTAAGATATCTACCGAAACATTGGTTATCTACCGAAAGGAAATTATTATATTTACTTATGGGATGTTTGAATTGATAATTACTACACCTAGTATTGCTCCAAACATTCTGTTAATTATTGCTTTTGAATTACAGGTTGCCATGGAAATCTCCCTCCAGTTTTCACAATGGACATGAATAACCTAGCCATATCTGAGGCTACACCTGTCGGAACAATTATTTATACATTAGAAGGATCGGATCCTGAAAATAGTACAGTGCGCTTCAAATTAGAAGGAACCAATGTACTTCGAGTAAATGCCGAGACTGGGGATGTTAGTGTAGCTAAACCGCTAGACTATGAGGTGAGTCTGAAATAAGGAATTGCCTTTTATATTAATCATCGAAAATCGCTTTATTCTTTTTGAAAATATTCCCCATTAAGATCTATACACTTTTGCATGCGTTTGAACCAATTGTCGAAGCACTTTTACTCTGATTGAGGTATCTTCCTAATTCTGAATTCTGAAAATTGCAAAATACTATTTTGCTCAATATTCGAGGTTTCAGTTCGGAATTTGGTTTAACCATAAATAATAGTTTGATCCATTATTTTCGAATCTTGATTATCAGTTACACAGGGTGTCTCAAGTTCGAGTGCCTATTAGACGTTTCTGGAGAACTAGACATATTTGAAATCTGAAAATTGGGATTATAATATTGTTCGAAGTTCTCTACAGAGCTAAAATATTTTCGAAGCCCAAAAACTTCCGGTTATACAGGGAGTGAAAATAAATTCGACGAAAAAAAATTTTTTCAAGTTTTCCATTCCTGGTATGAACGAGTATTCAATAGTGAATACATTTCTATTAAAACCATTGTATTGAATCGAATAGTTTTCAAAATATCCAAAAAAAATTGGAAAAAAAGTCAAATATGTTCAGTCAGTAATATGTTCATTATTCTTATTTTAAATATCCTGAGCGTAAACCGTTTTTACAACATCGAAGAGGAAGGATGTGAAAAGGTCATGCATCTTTTGGATTTCAAAAATATCATTACAGGGTGTTTCAAATTTTGTGTTGAAAATTGTGATCTTAAATTGGCCATAACTTCTGTTTTTCAAATTAGAACCCTATTTTTTTATAATTTGGATGGTTGGATTCTGCGGTCAAAAATAATGATAGTTTTCTCACATGATTAGGCTCCTAAATTCAATAATTTCTGAGTTATTTGAGATTTTCTGGATTTATGGTGTACGTAGAGTCAAATTGATTGCATCTAAAATAATTCAATGAATATTCTTTCGAAACCATGGGAACACTCTGTACCCATAGAAGATAAATTATCTGTTAATAATTCACAAGTGTCAGGTGTTATTGTTATTCGTTATCTTCATTTCTCGATTTAACAAAATGAACCGTTGTTCTAATTACGAAATTCTGAATCTATTTTATATACATGGTGAATGTGACAGAATTATTAGTAGAACCTGCCGGGCCTTTAACAAAGGCCAAAGAACAAGACAAAGAAACCCCCAGAACAAATTTAGTTTTAATGTGTTTGCTCTTTTGATGAACAATAAAGTGCGGTACTACATTTATGAAGAAAATTTAAATACAGAAAAATTTTTGGAAATCCTGAGAAATTTTGTTTCTGAGTTTTTGGATGAACTGCTGTTGAGTATGTCGACTACCTCATATTATCAATTGGATGGGACTCCGGCACAAAGTTCGTACGAGGTGTCTGAAGAACTGATTGACAATGTTTGGTAATCGGTGGATCGGACGCCGTTCTTCACTATTTTGGTCCCCAGGATCTCCCGATCTTACACCCTTAGATTTTTATTTATGGGGTAAAATAAAAAACGTAGTCTATGAATCTCCTATTGAAAGCAAAGAAGATTTGATACGGCGTGTGGAGGATACTTTCCACTCTCTAAAGGAGGAGGAAATTGAGCGAGCGACTAACCGAGGTGTTTCAAGACGTATTCGAAAGTGTGTGCAACAAAATGGTTACCATATTGAGACTCTTACCTGATCATTTATTTTGTTAATTTGAGTTTTGAAACGTATTTTTATTTTTATTATCATAATTTATTTATAATCATAATTCGGTGTACTGAAGTAGCGATTTTATTTAATGTGTTTCCTATTGAAGAGATGAATTCTCATTCGCTTCGAAATAAGTCGAAATACTAATTTCATCAACTGCTCTTTTTTTGTATTCTTTAGAGGCTCTTACAGTCCAAAATTTGGAAAGTTTGAAACATCTTTTCAGAAATTGTAAAATAAAATGGGGATACTTCACATTGGATACTCAACATTTTGTGTCATCCACCATTTGAAATAAACAATATCATTAAGTGCATTTGAATATGTATTGCGTATACAATTGAAAAAATACAATATAAGAAATAAATCCAAAATCTCATTATTAGAATAGCAACGATTCATTTTGTGAAATCAAAAAATTTCATAACGACTAACAATAAGACTGACACTTGTGAATTTTAAATGGGATGATTTATCTTCTATGCTCACAGAATATCCTTATGAATTTGACTCTACGTACTACATAAATCGAGAAAATCTCAAATAACTCAGAAATTATTGAATTTAGGAGCATAATTATGTGATAAAACTATCATTATTTTTGACCGCAGAATCCAAAAAAATTATAAAAAAATAGGGTTCTAATTTGAAAAACAGAAGTTATGGCCAATTTAAGATCACAATTTTCAACCCAAGATTTGAAACACCCTGTAATGATATTTTTGAGATCCAAAAGATGCATGACCTTTTCACATCCTTCCTCTTCGATGTTGTAAAAACGGTTTACGCTCAGGATATTTAAAATAAGAATAATGAACATATTACTAACTGAACATATTTGACTTTTTTTCCTGT